>JAWLRI010000002.1:5569803-5629737 GCA_034781795.1 Crypturellus tataupa
GCAGTGAGGAGGATGGGGCCGGCCTCTTTTCAGTAGTGGCCAGTGACAGAACAAGAGGAAATGGCCAAAAACTTAAATATCAAAAGTTCCCTAAGAACTTAAGAGAAAAATTCTTAACGGTCAGGGTTCTCCCTCTCTGAAGATCTTCAAAACCCGCTTGGATGCAATTTTGTGCCACATGCTTTAGGTGGATTTGTGTGTGCAGGGGGCTGGACTAGATGATGTCTAGAGGTCCCTTCCAACTTAAATGATTCTGTCATTCTGTGCTGACCATGGCCCAGTCACAACAGCAGGAGGGCTGCAAGGATAGTTGCTGTAAAACATGAAAGGACATTATGATGTGTAGACAGGTATGTCAACAAAAGTTACTGCAAGTATATCATTGCTCCGCAGTATCCCTTCCCAGTGCCTGTTGATTACTTCAAGTACTTTGAATGCAGTCAACACTCTCAAAAATGTTGAATTGACCTTAGGATTTTTTAAGCGGTGGTCTGCCTTACCAAACTTACCATCATGTTTTTAGGAACCATCGCAAATAAGGTAACAGCACAGGTAGCAAAAGATCTGCCCTCCTGACAAGCCCTTTTAATGTAGGACAATCTATAAAACCAAGCCTTCAAAATTCAGAAATGCTGGAATTAAGGAGACCTGTGTAACTTTGTGCAAAAGCACATGCTAATGTAAAAAAAAGAAAACAATGTGTCATGTGAAGGCACCTGATTAATGTTGTGTTAACTGCAGCATGGAAGTAGAACAAAGACATTCCAGGGCAGTCCTGTTAGTTCTGGGGATTAATGTCAGATTCAGTGCTCAGGTCTATTGTAGGACATTCTATTCTCTTTCATTTTCTTAATAGAGCACTGCAGAGAGCAAAAGTGAGGGGATTTTGCAAGCTTTCGCTCCCCACACAATCAAGCTCATACTCTTTATTTTTAAGGAGGCAGAGAATAGTGCACATCTGCCCCAAGTTAGCAGGTTGACAAGACTGGTGAATGTTTCTTCTTGGATGATGGGCTTACATGAACTGTCACAGCCCACTTTTGAGGTGGTTTATCTCTTTAAAACTGTTGGCTATATTACAGATATGAGATTTCTGATAACAAACAAGATGAAAAAAGGAAGGATTGGTAAGAGGGATCCTTAAGCATTTTAGAATTTTCTCTAGAAGGGAAAAGACTGATGTTAGACTGTGGAGGAAGCAGAATCAATAAGAAAAATATTTGAAAGTAGAGAAACACTATGGAGATTGGGACACTCTCTTTTTAGCATGTCTTAACACTTAAAAAGGCCATTCACTTATGTAATCAAGCTAATTGGGATATTTAAATAACAGTTTCCAGTTCTTCAATCAATTGCACCAAAATTGCAAGTTGCTTATTATAAGTGTGAAAACATGGTTTAAAGTATGCTTTTCTCTGGCTAATTTTCAAGGTATAAATGATTTATAGCCTCTTTTCTGAGAAACAGTCAAAATTGTTTCTGTGTATTACTCTCTATGCCAGGAATCAGAACTAGACCCCATGTGTTGTACCTCATAGCCAATACCAAACTCTTGGCTAACAATTTTTAATGGCATTTTATAAAGTTAAACTGCTACGAAAATTGTATTTTCGTGGGATAATATAGAAAATCTATATAACCCATTTGCGATTAAATCTTGTGAACTGTAAGGTTTGGAAAGGCTGGTAAAATAATAAAGAACTAAGAATAAGATTAAGTTCTCACTAAGATTATGATGGATATCTGTAGTTATTTTCTGTATTTGCATTTGAATAAAGATCTTAAATATTGTATTTTTTATATTTTAGTAATAAATGTATTAGAACATAGCATACCAATTGTGAACCTGCTATTCATTTTTTATAACCTTTGCAAAAATTCTCTGAAAATAATTTCCAGATGACATTTCTGCACTTGCCAAAATGGAACAAAAGATCTTTTTTAAAGCATAAAACTAAGCTTGAAAATTGTTCATCAGGCATTTTACGAGGTAAGACTTTTTGTTAAGATTAATAGCATCATGTTATTTTTTCTGAAGTAAAAAGTCCATACTTTTTCAAAAAATATTCCTCAATATCAATAGGAGAAAACGATTTCAAAAGAAACTTTCATGTGAAAATCTTTACATCATGATCTTCCATTAAAATCTCATTAATTGTATTTTCTGTTATTGCCTTTTTTTGCTTTAACTAAAGTGCAGATAAAAATATGAACACATGAATAACTGATTACAGGTATAAAGCCAACCTAAATTCAAATCCATAAAGCCAAAATTTGTTTTTGTATGGAAAAACTAAGTGTTATTGCATAGCTTTTCAACGAGAAGATATGCAGTTTTAATACTAAAGATGCAACAAAACCTGTATTGATAGAGCTGCTATATATCATTTTTAGAAGGATAATTGACTGTAAACAACAACATTTTGAAGACACAGCATGCAAAGATTTAAAAACCATTTTGAGGCATATGTCTTTTGTACTATTCTATATATTGGTGAAAATCTGGCAAAAAAATTTAGAAAACTAAAGTCATGTTTTATTTTTACTGCAGTAGCAAAAGTTCTGGAAATCCTAAATATCTTAATGTCATATCAATGAAAAATATATTAAATTGCTTTTGGAGCACTAAGATATAAAAAATGTGTGATTCCACTAACATTCCCTTTTGTGAATTAGATTCTGCTGAAGTTACCCTGCAGGAAGCTGCATGTTTTAATTAAATAGTACTATTGCCTAGTGTTGCAATACTGATATTCTGATGTATGGGGATCTGACATTTTGAATTGAGTATCTGAAGAACACACTGCACCAAGTATCACGGGACAAAGTAATTAATAATTGTACAAATTTGCCATCTTTGCCTAAAATGCCTAGAGTTTCAAAACTGGCTTCCAACCACAACACTCTGAAGAGTCTTCTTTAGAGTAGATTTATGCAAAAGTTTGTGGTTTTAAGTTCCAAAACAAGATTTATTTGCATTGTAAATACATCTTTGTATAAGTGGTGAAACTGATACAAATCCTCTATTTTTTTCCTGTATTCCAGGAAATAGACAGTAGTGTTTTGTCATTCTGAGTAGTGTGCATATGTATTCACAAATTTGCTCTTTCACAGTGACCAAAAATTAACACTTTGATTTTTTTGTTTCTGCATGCAAGTAGATTTGGAAAGGAAAACATGCTGCATACAAGAGCTTTAATACCATCATGAAAATAACATACAACTTCTGGCACAACTCCTCGATTCTATGGTATTACTGTAGCTCAAAACATATCCATGAGTTCGTTTGAGAATTGTAAATAATTACTTTCTTGGATGATTTTTTGTTTTGAGGATCTAGGATGACTTATTTTCAGATCCAAATATTAAAGCTCTGTTTTCTGATCAGATATGAAGGTTGCATATTCTAGTTCTGGGATGCTCTACAAGCAGCTGCTCACTGAAGACCTTTCAGGGGTCACTGAACACCTAGGTGGAGAGGAGCCATCTTTAGAGATGTGATGGGCTACAAAAGCATGTTCCAGGCAGCATAAGCCAAATTTCTTACATGGCAACTCACTATGTGCCACTCTTGGTCTGGTTTCTAATCTATGGGATGATGAAAATCAGCTGATGCAAGTCTTTTTTTTTATCATTCAGGGTAGATTTTCTTTCACATGTAATTGCAAAGACAAAGGTGATACATGGTAAAATACCAGTGGATTGAAGACAAATCATTTTATTTGAAAAGCCATTTGGTGGATCTAATCAGAGCTTCAGAGTTCCATCAGAAATATGAAAAATCTGGTCTTTGAGGAATCTTCCAGAATACAGTGTCTGCTAGAAGCTAGTACACATGGTTTACAATGATCCATTCCGTGAAGATTGTTCAGCTGAAAGGGGGCCCTCCTAAATAACGTGTGTTGTGGAACTGGCTCTGATTTTTAAAGGATCAAGATTTTTAAATCAAAACAGACAATCATTTTCAGAGGTAGGTCAGTCACTTGAGTGTCTCATCTAACTAAATTCTACTGCTTTGCCCTTTTCTGTGCCTCCAGGATGACGTTTCAGATGCCTCGTAGTGACAAATCTCTGCCTCCACTAAACTTGCTGCACAAATATTTTTGTAATGCTTTGTTCATCTGCCATGAATATGCTGCTGTGTTTTCAAAGATTCATATGTCACAGTTGTATTTAGCAGTCAGGATATATGGCAGTTGGTTAGTTTTCAACTTTAGTATGTTTTGAACTTGCTTCTTCTGATAAGTACTGACTATAGAAAGGAAAACTGGCTTCATTCTGTGCTTAAAGTATTTTCTTGTAATAGCTTTACAGAAATGTTTCAGGGTAATGTGTAATATTTCAGATTAAATAGGAAATATCATGAGACAAACGGAAGGTAAAATCTGAGGGCAAAAAAAGATTCCCTGTATTTCTGGTGTACATTACAATCTATTACCACTTATTCATCTGATACTGATTCTGTGGAAGTGGATGCAAGATCATTCAAGAAGTTCATTATTTAATTTTTATAGTACTGTTAAGCACTTATGTATGTATGTAAGAATTCCCAAATTGCTAAGTAAATTTTTGGAGGCCTATCAAAAACTCATAGATGTGGAAATGGAATATGTTCAAAGGCTTAAGTATATGACTTTGAGGAAGATGTGTTTCAATATTTCACATCAAAAGCATTGCAACATGCCAGACTGATTGTAGATGGCTTAAATACTCAGTACTTGGTGCTCTTCTGAAATTCTTTTTAGGCTAAATATAGTCAATGTGTTAATGTCAGTGCTGTACCTACAGTAAGGTGACGTCTGCATGATGTTAGTTCTAGACCCAAAAGGGTTCACTGAGGTGTGCATCGTTATAATGGGAATAAATTTTTCTGTTATATTATAAGCAGAAAGTGGATTGCATCTATCAGTTTCTCCACCTCCTGTAGGATGTACTTCTGTATGGCTCACAGAGCTACTGATATCACCGTTTGCCTCCCATAGGAATACAGGCTGAAATAATTTAGCTCTTATTTCTTAACAAGATTTAGCAAAAGCAAGCAATGAAACTTTTATTTCCTTGTTTGTTCTCTTGATTGCTCAAATTATCCAATTAGGTTCAAACACCTGCTTCTTAATTGAATATGCTATTCCATTTCTAATAACTTCATCTGTGCAGCTTCTGATACTCCTAGTAATTGCACATAAATTCCTCTGTAGCCAGGGTAGCTAACTAATACTCCTCCTTACTTGGTATTTGTCACAATTACACTGAATTTAGAGGTAGATGCCAGGCACCACATGGAGCTTCCAACACACAAACTTTCAAAGAAGTAAGCTGCCAACTTAATTTTCCAATAAATCCTTATCTACTCACCAGTGCCTAAAGTCAATTTAGAAAGACGGTTTGAGCATCTCAACTTTAATGCTTTGACTTTAGACTTTGCACCTAAAAATATGTGTGCTACAGCTACAGTCCTATTCCTCCTAATAAAAAAGCTCTTTTTTCTATAATGCATACAAATATTGGTAGTTTTCAAAAAGTGATTCTTCATTGCCAAACGTCTTTTTAGATAAATTTTTAAAAAATGTCTGTTTGTATGACTTTATGCCAGTGTTCATGACCAATAAAAACAAGGGGATCAGTACAAAAGGAGGTAAAATTATCTTTCCATTGGGGCTTTGCTTAATCTCACAAAACATCTAATAGTCCTGCAAATAACACATGTAATTCAACACTGTATGCTTGCAACGTATAAGATTTGTGCTCCAACAGTTCATACCACACGGCCAATCCTCTTGCTGTTTGTGAAAGTGAGAGAACTAACTTGCTGCACTGTTAAAATTCAAATGCTGTGCACAGCTTTTAGTCCGGACTAAAAGGGATTTTTTAAGGAACAAAAAATTCAGAAAATAATTCTACTACTTTGTTATTGTAATTGGACTTGCATCTATCTATTGATCTATTGACCCATTAAATAAGGAGATGATTACTTTTCAAAAATTGTAATAAAAAATAAATCAAACTGAACAAATAATATCAATCTTTTTATACAACAGACATAATTCTATATAAATGTTTTATTTATATAGATTTTATATAATAATACAATAACAAAACAATATATTTTTATATATATAAAAATATTTTTATGTATTTATAATACATATAAATTCTAAACTTAAGGAACTGAGAGATACTTTTAAAAAATACATTATTTATACATATAAGAAATACCTGGGTGAGTATCCTGGGTTTAAAATTAATGGGTTTAATTGCACTTTATGTCACTGAATTAAAAAAAAAGAACACTAGGATTTTACTGCTTTTAATATTTATATGAATTTGCAATTCACATTTCTTGCAACAAAAGTTCAGTAATTAGTATTTCATCTATACTAGCAAACTAAATTTCAATAAAGCTCTTGATATGGACCTTTCAAGGGCGTCCTTGAAATAATTCTTGTTAAAATATTTTTAAGAAGTCTGGATTAAATTCATTTTCCCAGAAATTTAAAAATGGTCATTGTGATGCAGCAGACTTTGATTAATTGAATGTGCATTCCTGAATATCAACATATTAAATGAAAATAATTTTTATCATTCTAGATTCAATAACGAAGAATTTGACCCATTATGCAATAATGATTTGTAAAGATCAGCCTAGGTGCCTAAAGAAGAAATAATATATTATATAATATATATATATATAAATATATATAGTCTCTTTCTTCCAAAGTGTCACATGGTAAAAAATGTGGGATGAGGAAAAAACAGGAAAAAATAGTTTCCTATTATTTTTAAATTGTATGAAACCTCAGGCAGCCAGGCACTGGTTGGGTAGTGCTGAGTGCCTGGGAGAAGGAAAGAAAAGGACAAACTGAGCTGATAGTCCAAATTTAATTTGGTCAGCACGAGAAACCAGGATTTCCTGGACACTGTACACAGGGCTATACACAGCCACCCAGGAATTATTCCAGCCCCACAATGACCAGCTTTTATCTGCACCTGAACGCAGGGCAATGTCTGTGCAAGAGAGGCATTTTTTATCTAAAATTCTTAAGAATGGGGCTGAGGAAATTGTATATGTAAGTGACTGCTTTAGAAAAGATGAAAGAAAAGATGAGCTCAAAGTTCATCTGCCTGCAAAGAAAAGATGAACTGAACTTTTATTCACCCACTCTAGCAGCTGGCGGAAGAACACCCCAAGTATCTGTTTTACATCCCCTACAGTATGACATTCTCAGAATCATAAACCTCATCCTACAAAATAACAAAAAACCCCTAACTTTGAAATGCCAAACCAGACACACGAATAAGCTATGCTGTATTGCCCTGAGATTGAGGCTGCTTTATTTAAAATAATGTTAAGAATATATAAAACCAAAGAATTTAGAGCTAAGTATGGGATAATGGCTCACTTCAACTACCTAAATCGGTCATGAAATACTTCTTCCTCATTAGATCCTTAAAAAAACCTGTCTGATATTTTGAGAATATTTATACATTCCATACAGCTTATATTTAAGATTTAATATATAGAAACATCAAAATAGAATTGTCATCATCTTAATATTAAAACCATCAACTTCTTACTGCAATTGTATTTGCAGTATCTGTCTCCTTATGTGTTACAGCTGGTCATACCAGAAACGAATGCAGCTTATGTCAAGAAGAATTCCCCATTTCATTCCCCATGGGTTCCTTTTAGAAAAGGAAATTGTTTCTGACTTATTTCAGTGTAACCCAAGTAACAATGAAGACACTTCTTGGGAACTATAAATACCAAATGTTGGTACTGAAGAATGATATGCACCAGTTGTTTCCTACTCTCTAGAAGACAGAATAATGGTTGAACATCCAGATAAGATTCCTTTAGAGTTTACATGGTGTTTCTAGATAGTGATAACAAGGTAATGTAAATGCTAACAATTCTGTAACTCTCTTGGTAATTAACTTCCATCTTAAGATGGGGCATTGATTCTATATATGATAGAAAATATTTTAATGAAAAACAATGACAGAGGGTTGTGGGTTAGTTCATTCTTCCTCCTATTTTCTTACAGAAAAATAAACATAATGGCTAGGTTAAATTGCTCTGCAATGTATGCAGTCTGGATCGCAAAATTCTGCATAGTGACCAAGTAGAGTTCAAAGCCTGAATTTTAGTTATCTTTTTAATATAAACATCTGTAACAAGAAGATCAAATCCTCTTTATTTATGCAACTTTTATGCTTTATTACAGTCTGGTAGGCCTGTAAGAGTGTGCATGTATTATTTAAATTAGTATTTAATCTATGTGCAGAATTGGTTGACAAGACTCGCAATTTGTTTGTCATGCAGTAGCCAGTACTCTATTTTTTTTTTATTTTGAGAACTGGTACAGACGAGTATGTATACTTTGTCTGCTCCCATTAGCTTATGAGCAAGTAGAACATTCTTATTCTCTGTCTTTTTTTCCCCTCCAGCTAACTGGTATAGAAGGATAACTCAAGTATTCAGAAGAGCTTATCTGAGCCATCTGGAGAAAAGAATGAATATTCAGCACATGGTGACTTCCTCCTGCAACTTGCTGTGAGGGTGGAAGGCGCATGTGGTGGCAGCTGAACTCCTGAGCCGAGCAAATCGTGCTTGGAAGGTGTTTTCTTGTAGTCTCATGAGACTAGACCTGCGAGGAGGAAACCTTACACAGGACAGCAGACACCTGTGCCCAGCTGCCATTTGCTGTTCCTGATTGCTGTTTGCTGATTGCTCTTCCTCTTTGAGACCTCCCCTGTGGGATGCATGCGCTGATTAAAACATTGAATGTGGAGGCAAAGGAGCCATAGGAGGAGTCAAAGCCGGTCATGCTGCAGCCAAGATGCTGAGCAGGAAATGGATAGGATGCAAGCAGCTACATGGCAGAAGTGGGAGATGGAGGCCCACAGTGCAAACAGAATGGGATGCTCAGAGGCAAGGCTGAACAAGGGGAAGTCAGAGACTTGCAAGACAAAGCACTATGGAAACTCATGACCTCCAGCAACAAGACCCCTGGAAAAATTCAGGTCAAAACCAGATACGGAGTCCTGGTAATAGCAGGGATGATGAACAGCTCCGCCTGAAGACACATCTGGACCAACAGCTCCCACTCAATAGGTCAATGCCAGCAGGGAGTACAGCAAACCATTCTCTGGTGGACCGAGATAGCCTCGTGCCTCTGACATGTGGTCACAGGAAGTTTGCTGTTGGCCCAAAACCAGACCCCGAACGCCAAGACATAAAACACAGAAACAAAGGCACAGAAATATTGCCAGTGAAAACTTGCGTGTGGGAATACATATTTGAATAAGGAAATACAGTACAACAATATAATCATTTTGGTCAAAATCTCATTTTTTACCAGCATATGTGATGATTGATTATTTGGTCAAAGTGTGGGAATATCATGTTTGTTATTTTCCAGGGGGCTAGAAAAAAAAAAGTTAAATGTGAGGATTAAATTTCCTCCTGAGTTGTTTCAGATCTCAGCCAATATAAATCACATTGTCTAAGCAGCTGAGGATCAGGAGAGAACTGGCCCAAATATAAACCAGTATTCAGAACTGTATGTCAGCTGGAGTCCCAGATTGAATTTACACCCGATTAGTATTCAACGAGAACTTCAAAACATTTCTTCTTTATAGTGATATGCTACATAGACCCACTACTAATAGAATGACATTCAGCTGAGGCATAACATCTAACCATTACATCAATACTTCCAGATGTTTCCAATCTCTCCATCAAAGAGACATCTTTGTTTTAGGAAAATGACATGCAGGAAATGCTGGACACTTGAAGTGGCAGTAGTCTCCTTTTTATTGGACGCTTCCTTGTTTCAAATGCGAGTGTTCCCACTGTGTTATAAAAAATTACATTGAGGGCTAGGATATTATCATTTAATATTGCTGCAACATATATCAGCACATATTCTAGATGAGTATTGGCTTACCGGTAATATGTTTTTGCTTCTTGTACAAACCTTAGAATTTTATATATATATATATTGGAATGATTACAACCTATTAATTAGAAGAAAATAAAATTGCTGTGCTATCACTGGGGGCTCTGGACAAGCTGTCTGATTTTCTCGGGGAGGAGGTGCTACATAATTCCAAAGGATCCTACCAATATTTGGTCTGATTTGTGTTCTATTCTTGCCTATTTTAAAACATTTGTTTCTTACTGTATCACTTGAACTCCTCAAAGGAGGGAGGGAGTCTGTTAAATCATAATTTATTATTGCTATATCTTATATAAGTTAAATTAGTTTTACTATTACAATACTGCTTTTTCCCTACGGTGAGCACATAGCCAGTGGTGAAGGGAGGCAAGAGGAGACCAAACAATGCAACTTCTGCATAGATCTTTTTGGAGAGAACTGCATGCCCAGGACAGAAGGGAAGCGTGTGAAAGAAGCACTGACAGATCACTCTGCCCGTGGCTGCGTTGCCAGCCGTGCTTGCAACATATCTCTGCGAAGCTGAGGTTTTCAAGGAGGATGCGCTTGCAAGTAGCAACCTTGAACACGACGTTTGAAGCCCGGTGTCAGGAGCTCGTCTGTTGAGGCCTTCAGATGGAACAAAGTGTGATTGATATGAAAGCAAAGCAGCACTTAGCAACAGAACAAAAATGCCAGATATAGAGAAAGCTGTGTTTCAGCTGAAAAACCCTCAGTGAAAACAGAAGGGTAAACACAAGAAGTGAACCTTAAACTCCATACTCAGCTCTATCACCAGGAGAAGGAGAAACAACAGGGAGAAAAGGACAAGACTGGAGTGCAATCATAGTACTGGCACAAATGTCTGAAGTACTTACTTTGGCAGGCAAGAGGCAAAATTAATAACTTTTGTTATAAAACTATGAATTTTGATATCTCTCTACCTTCAGATGCATTGTTTCCCTAATTTAAGGGAACACTGCAGGGAGTTGGGGTATCAGTTTACATTTCAGCAGCAGAGTAGATCTAAGAAAAAGACAATCCCTCTTCCACTTGTCAGCATGTTTGTTCCCAGTATTCCTGGCACATTTTCATACCACTTCTCTTCCTTTTGCACATAGCTCAGATATGCCCAGGCAGACAGACCTTCCCCATGTGCTCACTTTCCCCTCACTCATTATGTCTTTTCTAAATTTGTGCTGCTCCTTCTGTTTCTCTGCTTGGAGCTGTACTCCCCATCAGCACACTGCTTGAGCATCCTCGTCTTTGTACTCTTCAAGCGAGTACAGGTGATCCCTATGCACATCAGTGGCTACATATGCACGACCGATACAACTGCAATATCCAAAGGATATAGAAAGCAGCACAAAGGTTAGAGGGACAGACATAAAGTGTTTTTTTTTTTAATTGAGGATAGAGCACTTTTAAAGGTCTGAATTAAATAGACAATTGTACAATATACAGAGGTTTAAAATTAGAATACCTTTTTTTTTTCCTATAGGAAAAAAAAATCTTTTCCACATTCATTTTTTGAGGAAAATAAATCTAGTTAATTAGAAACTCCATTGTTTAGATTGAAAGATTTTCTTCAGGTTTTTCATATTCCTAAAACGAGTGGCAAGTCACTATGTATAGATTTGTCTCAGCCGGTGATTAAAAAACAGCTTTTTTTAGGAATCAAATTTTAGTCAAAAAGGCAAAATAATACAAGGAGAAATGTGACAAATTCACTGTTTACTAGTTTCTGCATGTGCCATTACCTAAAAGTCTGCTCAGAGAAAAGATACTTTGCTAAATTTCCTTTTTTTGAAAAAAAATCTCTCCAAATATCAGTGGCAGATTTGTTTAGCAGAAGAGAAGAAAGCAACATCACCATTACCACTGTCACAGTTTTATTAAGTATGGTGAGTTTAAGTTCATTTAGAGCCTGCTTCAGATCTGAGGAGGCTTTGAAAGGGCCTAGGAAAAAGGCAGATACAGCTATTGAGCATCTTGGTGCGTGTGAACTGGTCTTATAAATAAACATCTGTATCTGAATGCTCTCTATCTACCTTTTTGCCTGAAGGTTAAACAGTAAGAATTCTTCAGATAGGAGATCCTCAACTTGTCTGCAAGTTTCTGAACAAACCCTAGCGCTATCCAGAGCAGGCAACACGGACCAAGAAACTGTAGTTGTGCCCTCCACATAAGTGAAAGGCACATTTTAGACATTTTCAAGGAGTTTAAGATGATAATAGTGGCACCATGATGTGACCACTTGTGCTTTCCCTCAGTTAATCTTTGTTAATTCTTCATAGATATAGATCAAGTGAACATTGTACGTAAGTCAGAGAAGAGAGTTTAGTCCTAAGTCACTTAATGGACAGAAAGTCTACTGAGGTGCAATACAAATTCTTCCTGGGGCAAAAGGAAGCGGGAAAACCCGTCAGACAACTGAATAAACAGGAGCAGGCACTTTGTCTTGATAAGACAGTCAAGGAGAAGTCAAATGCTTCTAGGTGAACTTCAGTTTGACTTCCATAGTTGTAAAACAGAGAAAAATATATCTTCCCTATCTTTGTCAAGAAATGTATATACCATAGAAGGAAATAAGATGTGAACTAGGCACCTTAAAAAGCTCTGGATGCTAGCAATTATCTTTCTTCTTTGGAATCTTGTAAAATCAGAATGATCCTTAAAATGTCTCCAAGCCAATTCACCCAATAACCTCATTAATACTTAAATTCTTTGTGTGTGTCTGTCTGTACATCTGTGTGTCTGTGATAGGAAAAATAACTGTGAAGTATATGACTGTATTAGACAAAAATCCTTATGAAAGTGACCAAAGAATGTATATCGCATTGAAAGTGAGGCCATGGCCTGTATTATCTGTTTTGGAGATTTGCTAGCAGAACTCTAGCCTTTCAGTTGCCATGAAGAGTGTCATCAGGATGTTGTCTTCATTGTAAAAATCTGTTATGAAATATTTTCAGACATTTTCTTAAGATGGAGCTATGTGTGTATTTTCCTCTAAGAGTGAATTTAGGTCTACAAACTCAGACTGGTGGTGTTCTGGTTGGCAGCAAAAATCCTGGGTAGGCTCCAAAATGTGAAATTTCTGTTCATGTTAATTTTCCCTAGACCTATGAAAATCAGCGTTGTTTTAAAGCACACTAGTTAAAAGCATTTTTATTACCATGTGCTTAAAATGCTGTTTGTCACTTATCAGCTACCATTCACTTTTTGAACTTGCTCTAGCAATGCATGGTTTAGTAATGATCAATGCTAAGAATGATGTCTATTCTTTTTACAGCTTGACACTTGCAAATAAGCTATTAATTCAGATGTGCTCATTGACTTGCTATACACAGTCTCAATCAGTCTTTGACACAGTTTGGTGTTGCTGCTACAAAAGTTAATGGGGCTTGCTTTGACTCCCAGCCAAACAGGCAGAACTGATCTCTCCTGCACTGGCCTCTGATATCAAATTTCCTGCTTACATCTTACCTTTAATAGGATATTTAAGTTTGCCTCTCAGATGTACCTTTTTCTCATATTCTTTCTCTTCTGTTCCACTAAGTTTAACAAATATTGGACCGTAATGAGCATAATGCCATAAGTATATAGAAATAAATTATTCTCTTTTATTTTTCTATAAACAATTTGAATATGGTTCTGCAACAGTAGGAAAAAATAACAGGAAAAAAACCTACATTATTCTTAACTGAATAACAAGTGTGTGCTGAAACTGTTTTTGCCAGATCAGCAGTATAGTGAAATTTGTGCCACTGCTGATTCAACTTCTAGTCTACCTGACTGAAATGAGATCAAAATAGGACTTAGTAGAGGAAAAAAAAAAAGTGAAAAATGGTTTAAAGATATTTCTTCCCTTCTGCACTGCCTATTATTCTTAACACATAATATGGCAAATCTCCTTTTCCTCCGTCAGAGACGGCAGTGGGTTATGAATGAAGTTATTCTAAATATAGCATTAAAGAAAGCACTTTGGGGATAATTCCTTTGAAAAAAATGACAAGTTGACATATATTTCATATAATCATATACCAAATTTAATATATTCATATATAAAATATATATGAAATATAACTGGCATCAGGCAAGCCTACAATGCTCCAACTGCTTTCTGAAGTCATCTGTTCAGGTCTCTGGAACTTGACTGTCATGTGTCTGTCTGTTTACACTCCACCATGTCAAAAAGATGATTATGCAGCACTGCAGCAGGTGCAGGGGGGACAAAATCTCCATCCTGGGAAAGCCACAGCTACCCTGACCTAGTGTTTGTGATGGTCTGTTGTTGAGTGGGAGACTAGACTACATGATCCCAGAGACAGAAATAAATCATCTCTTTTTGCATCCATGTTCATATTTAAGTTTAGAGATGTTCATTGAAATCTTTCTGTAGTTCATAATAAGAGACAGAATAGCAAAAAATAAAGAGGCATTGTTAAGAGCAAAAAGGCATAATGAATACTTCTGAAAGACCAACAATGTCTGTTATTTAGCCTTTTTTAATTGTGACCACAAGCTGTGCCCAAAAAAGGCAATGAGATTAGAAATACTGGTGTTTGTACTGAATATAACCTGACAGTTGAGCAGCAAAGTGATGTCAAAATGCTTTTCTGAAGCTAGTGACTACCTATACTTAAGATCTTGAGAGGAAAAGAAGAAATTACAGTTTTAGAAACTTATGTTCTCTTGCAGAAATAAAATGAGAGCTGAGATAAATGAGGAGAAATACCATTTTCACTGGTCCTCTAGACAAGTTTCCTCCAAAATGTGTACTCTCTTATGGAGTGCCTTAAACCATAGGAGCCTTAAAACCTCACACATTCAACGACTTTTGGAACATGGACAACTCCTTTCTGGAATTCAAAGTTGTTATTTATTAGCAGTTTAGGTTAGTATAAAAAGACAAGCTTCAGGTGAGCATAACAGCAGATGTACTGAAGTTGTTTCTGTGGAAATTCTCATTCCAAATGTTGCACTAATACAGATTTTCATACTTAAAGGGAAGGCAGAAATAGCCTTTCACAAAGGGCACCAGGCTCAATGCTCTGTTCATTTTATGAGCAGTTTTAGATAGTAGAAATTAAGAATACCAATAAAAAAAGTCCTGGATGATGCAACTCTAATTAATTTCTGCTTTTTCCTCATCTCTACACACAAGTTATTACCATGGCAATAGAAAATTGCCTGAGATATCCAAGACTACAAGGATAATCATCTCAATGTGTTTTTCTTTGCTGTTAGTAGAAATGCCTTTTTTTCTGTTGTAAACGTTTTCCATCTGACATAAAATTCTTTGTCATGAAGAAAAACAGTTAATACTTATGATAATGGACCTTGCATATATTTTTATTTTAAATTTCATAGTAAGCTACTGAGGTTTTTCATGCTTAAACAGAGACAGACAGCTGATGAAGCTCTGCAGTGTCAGGTTGCAGAGAGCACCTGGGGCCTCTCTCTGAGGCCAGGGTGACAGTCAGCTTGCCTGCAAGGGGTGTCCTCTCCTTGATGAGCTGATTTTCCAGATAAAGGAGGGGAGGAAGTAAGCAGGTTCCACCAAAAAGATGATAAAAGAGATAAGAGAGTCTCAGAAACCCTATGGCATTAAGAGTCTTAAAGCCCTGCAGTGGTGGAGATGCAGATGGGATCTGGTCCATATGGAACAGGAAGTCATGACCGCAGCAGATGAGGGCTGGAACCTGGCCGGTGCCTAGGGGAGCACAAATGCTCTTGCTGGTCTAGAAGAGAAAGTCACAACTGTCACTGATCCTGTGACATGCTGTACCCCTGCCCCTCGCCTCATGGAGGGGTCACCACTACTGCTGGCGTCAGTGGACATGGGCACCGCGAGCGCTGACAGGAACGGCACGTGGCAGGGAAACCCGGACTCCACAGCCGCCGCAGCACGGCAGCCCTGACGTTCCTTCCTCCAGCCTGAGCACCTTGTGTGCAGCGAGGCATCGTCCTGCACAGCCACCTCCCAGCTCCATGCCTGCCCTCTCACAAGCAAGAGCAAACGAGAAGGAAGGAGCTGGAGGACAGGTCTCAAGGCAGGCAGGAACCCTCCAGGCTCTGGAGGTCCTGACAGGAGCTGTGGAAACTCCAGACCTTGGAGGCAGAGCTCAGCGCCCAAGGGCAGCCCTGGCTCGCACCTCAGGGCACTGCTCTCTGCAGCCACCTCCTCCCACGCCCAGCACCAGCACACTGGGGCCACCGCCTGTCCCCACCAGGATGCACTGCACCCTGGCCCCTTGCGTCATGGAGGGTGCCAGCCGGTGCACACCTGGGCAATAGGGATATACTGCAGAGGAGGGCAGGGAAGTTCTTCATGGAGTTCGATAAAGGAAACTGCAGAGTCCTGCGCCTAGGAGGAAGGGCCCCCTCAGCAGTAGAGGCCTTCTGGAGAAACACCCGTGAGACCTCACGGACAGTAAGTTCACTCTGAGCCAGCAAGGTGTCCTTGTGGCCAAGAAGGCCAGTGACTTCCTAGGGTGCATTACGAAGAGCACTCCCAGCTGACCAGGAGGCTGATACTGCTCCTCTACTCAGCCCAGGGTCTCCTTGTCCGCACCTTCTGTATAAAATGCCTGTGGCTCTAGTTTACCTTTCAATTAATTTTTTTCTAGCTTGCACAAACAGCAAATATGATTTTCCCAATTTTCAGATGAGTCGTAACTGTCTCTTCTTTTTCTAAGGAATGGCTAAGTCACTTACTGTTTTGCCTGTCTTAATGTTTGCAAATCTATGCAAGAGTTGTTTCCTGTGTTTGTGGAGAGTCACAACATGGTTGCTGAGACCAGCTGAAGCATTCGGTGTTTCAAGTTTATTTTGGCTAAGCTTAGTTCTAATAAAGCTTTCTCCCTTTAAATGCCAGTCTTCTGAATTTGTCCAAAACCTTAAACTGTAATAAATAAATAAATAAATATGTAAAACATAAGTTCAGAATGTGAATTCTTCCTACATTTCTCATGCATATAGGATTTTCCTCAAACACCCAATGAGCATGTATGGCAATGAAGCATTGTGATTTACAGAGTTTGCTTGCGTACAAGCTCTGGCTTGGATTAGCAGGTATGTCACATTCAGTTTATCATGGTCAGCTGCAGCACGGTGGAATTTACTAGCCTTTACTTTCACAAGCACAAAGGGTCTTGAACAGTTTTTGAAAGTGGATTTTATTTCCAAATCCAGAAAAAGATAAGAAGATGTTTGATGGATTTTATTTAGTGGAGAGGAAGAAACTTAGGAAACCAGGGCCAGTAGAAGAATGAGCTTCTGGGATATTCATGGATGGAAATGGATGACTTTTTGATGATTCTGTCTCCAAGCAGATATCATGAAAGGTAATGCCTCCACCACATAAAACTGCACACTCAAATACAATGTCAGACAGAGAAAGACCTGCTGCAGCTAGTTGTATATTGTTCTCCCCCTGTAAAAATAAAAGACTTGTTCCTCTGAAATTTATTACCTGTTATAACCTACACAGCATAAATCTGCCATGTAACATAAACCACCACACAGTATCATTCTGTGAAAGGAACTAGAAAGGTTTAAAATCTAATAGGTTTGTATATACTGATAGCAGGCATAACACAAGCCTGTCTCACTACTCTGTGAGCTACCACTTACTTCTTGTTACCATGACAATTCAGCAACTTAATATCCTCATCAAAATCTACTGCAAGAAATAAATCCATTCCAAGGGCTAGTTAAAAAAAGAATAACTCATCATCCTACAAATAAAGAGAGAAAGTCACAGTTTAAGATCATAAAAAGTCTGATGAATCAGGAAAATAAGAAGGTGTATTAAAATCTAAGTCTAGTTTGAATTGCTGGAGAGAAAATACACACACCTAATCTTTGAACAGTTATCTTCAAATGTTAAAATGAGCAAAATGAAACTTTTTTTTTTCAGTAGCAGGTCACCTCACAGACTCCTCTAGTTGTATAATAGTAATTTGTCCCATGTATTTTCATGTAGCTCTTATTTTCTACCACATTAACCCAATCAAAGTTTTAGAAAAAAAGTATTTCTGAAAGGCATGGGCAGAGAAGTGGCTTTATTAGGAAACAGTAATAGGGAGTATTTCAAGCTAGATAAAACAACATAACTAGAATGGCTATAGAATTTTGTATAGTTCAACCAGGATGGTGGAGGTGATTTATAAAGACACTTTCACATCCATTGCCAGACTTGCTGATTGCCTTACTCTAGCTGTTTATTGCTTCTCAGCTCTCACTGTGCCTGTACATTACTTACTGCCTTGTGCCAAAAAGAAAGGAACAGCAAAGCAAAGACTGCTCATTTTAACTTGCATTAGGCTACATTTGGTACACCAGCAACCAGACATATCAATAGGTATTTCAAGGCCTGGCAAACAGCTGGAATAGGTGTAATACTTTTACAATACACTGTCTTTTGTACTGCTCAATCTATAATAGTCGTCTGCAATTGTTTCTAGCAGAATGTACTAGGTAAAATAAATTCATTCAATCATCTGAAGTCTTTTCTATTTTTGTAAACATTTTCTCAAAGAATCATGAATTTCTATCTCTTCTAAAGCAACCATTGACTTAAGAGTCTAGGACCTTAGTGTCTGACCATTGCCCCATTAAGTTGTTTTGGTACTGCTTATATTATATAAATCTTAAAAATGAGAAATGAAGGAAACATAAACCATAGTCCTGTACTGAATGAAGGAATATCAAGCTATCATTTCATTCAAGAGACTCATATTTACAAGAAAAATGGGCTCTAAGGCATTCCTAGAATCTCAGGTTTGTTTCTGAAAATATTGGAGGAAATCTCCTTGTGAGTCCTAAAATGAATTCAAATACACATATAAAGGTGCTGCTCAAACCAGGAATTGAATTGCCTGAAAAACATGAAAACTTACAGAGGAAATTTAATGCATTTCAAGCTGGTCAGTAAGGTTCAAAACCATAAAACACAAAACTGTTCATGCAATTTACAGCTCATTCAGTTTCCATGCAGTCCACATTGCATTTCTATGGAAAAGAAATGTCTACACATGCCCATGCTAGAATTTTACATTCCCCAGTTTTCTCTGCCCTGAAGAAATCTTACAGGTTGCTTGTATTTAGATGTACCAGGACAGATTTCCATTTAGAAATATCAGAAAAAAAAGTCAAAGAAAATTGAACTGAGCAGATTTTCTTAAGAAAAAGCACAACCAACTATCATTTAGTCTTTTCCAAGGGTACAGTTTCCACTTCTAACCCTGTTTGCTGTTTCATCAGTTCCCAGTCATCTTGGCTAGTTTTACTGTGTCTTGCCAGCCTGCCAGCAGAGCTATAGTGCTTGTTCAGATTAACCTGCCTATTTGCAAATAACATTTTCTGGTGTATATTGATATTGATATATTTTAAATATGTGTATTCCAATTAAAAATAGAATCACAGGGATTTGAAGTCATGCTATGAATCATTATGCAGAATTTAAAGAAAGTTTTACCTTTTCTAAATAAACAATATTCTCCTACTTTTCCTTTACTGTACTGAGGTACATTCTAGGAGGGTATTGAGGAGCATAACTAACTGCTGTAGTCACTTTGTTCTTTGAAGAATGTCACCGAGGCTGATCAACAAGAAAAATTATTCACCGGTTCCTTAATTCCTCAACCAGCAGAAGGTTAATAAGAAGAAAAAAAAAAGATGGTCATTTGCTGGTAATTTGTGGGAGCCCATGAGTCTTCATTGTCAAATATCTGACATAGATCTTTTTGGTGAGTTTGAAGAACAATTCCTATAGTGCAGCAGAATAGATTAGGTGACTTCTTCCAAAATGCAGCACATCTTTCTTCCATCTACTTAACTTGTGATTGTGTTCTGCAAAGGTCATGCTGCTTTGTACAGCTTTGAAGAGCTCCAAGCTTAGCTCTAGAGTATGAATGGGGTAGCACCCAAGCACACATATTATCCTGATGTATCCTGCCATCCAAGGGCAAATTTGACATCACAGACCTGAGAGAGCCAAGAAAACTCCTAAATGGCTTAGATTCAAAATGTGTATTGAATTATAAAATGTGTATTGAATCACCACCCATTTCCATTTCTGCAGGGTGTGAACTGCACATCACAGTGTAGTGAGGCCATGATCTTTCCATATGATGCAGTTCTCAGAAGGAAATGCACAAAGATTTGTCAAGTTAGTGTTATAGAGAGGGTCAAATTGTCAGTGTGTACACATTTCAAACAAGTGAATTTTTATTCTAATTTAAAAGGTATGGAGAAATGATACACATTGAAATATTAGTTCAGGCAGGAAAAGAATTTATGTGCTATACATTTCTATTTACCAGAGTAGAATTAGAAAACCAGAGCAAGTAAGCTGGCTGTGAAGATTGTTAAGTCTTCTGCATGCAGGAGTTCAAAACAGGAACATAAGTTCAGTCCTTACGCCCCATCCAGCACAGCTGAGCCAGCGGGAGTGGGCCATTCAATCTGGCAGGACCAGAACTCTGTTTCTGTACTGGTGCAGAAAGATAGACAGGGAGGAAATGGAGAATAATGATCATTTTTTTAAGCTTGAATAATTGATCCTTAAGTTGCCTTTCGAATAGAAAAAGCATAATATAAAGCAGTTGAAACTAAAAAAAAAAAAAAAAAAAAAGACAATAGAGTGAACTTTCTGTGTGCGAGAACACTTTGTTCAATCATGTCATTATGACTGTATATTGAGTTTTTGCTAAACCAACCAACGAAAATAGTTCTGAATACTTCACCGTCTTTCACTGAAAAGAGCAGTAGTCAGAGAGACAGATCAGTTGAAAGAAAGCAAATTTTTATTTGACAGTCAGAGCTTCTTGACTGAACATATTTTGTGAATTGGTTTACTAAGCAGAAATTACATGTTAGTAATTATATAATTATATATATATTGTATATAACTTGGTAAGTTATACAAAACATATGAAAGCATATATAAAAAAATTATATAACATTATGTTATTGGTTTTGTAGAGAATAATTCTTTTCATTTCTAGAATATAGACTAGTAAATTGCATCATTCTGTCAAGGAGAGAAGAAACTGGTTTCCTAGATCTCAGTAGATTTAACTTAGGATGTAGAGATTCCATTTTATTTCTCCTCTGAGACATCTGTCTCTCACAACATGGTAGCTGTTCAAGAAAGGAAACTTTGGTAATGCCCCTAAGGTATGCAGTAGTTCCCAGAGTCAGAGATAACTTATGGATACTACATAAAGCCTAGAAAATCACTCCACACTGGCTTAGCAAGAAAGATTTCTCTCTGGCTCTCTGGTTGTCTGTGACTCTATTTGTGGCACTGGTAGCTGCAGTTTTGTCTTCAGAATTCTTTTAGAGAATTGAAGAAAGATGTGATTTTCAAGGCCCTCAACAGAGAAAGCAGGAGCTTTTTGTACTATCCATGACTGTGTACTGAGTAAGTGAGCACATACAATGCAACTCCTCATCTGTCCATTGAAGAAAGTACGTTTTCTGCTTGGGGATCATTGGTAGTATCAAAGCCTGAAAAAGGACCATTTTAACTGCCTTGTTAGTTGTTCTGTAAACTGTTTGTTTCAAACAGTGCACTGCAGTTAGACATCAGTACTGCTCAGTTTCCCAGTTTCTAGACCATTTCTAGCCCAGGGAACTCTGCAAAGATCCCAGTCCTACAGTGCAGACATTTGTCATAGATTCCCAGCTTCTAAGCCATCAACCTAGTTTTAATTCAATCTGCTTTTTTCCTGGAAAAATAATGGAATGTAATTATCTCATACATTTTAAAATAAATACTGCTGTTCTTAGCATATAAGGTTAACAGAATTACTGTTATAAACACTGAATCAATGTCTTGGTAACTAAGAGAATTTCCAGGCTTAGCTTTGTTTTTCATTTGTTAACAGTGAAGCACTGAAATTCCATATTCTTTAAATATGCTCATTTGATGGGCAAAAAAAGTCTTTTGACAGATCAAAGAGTTAGTTTAATGAATATAAACTCTTATGTTGCAAGTGTTTAGCTGCAATAAAGTTTAGTCCTTTTTTCTGGCATAAGTACTAGTTTGACTTAAGATATTCTTAAAGACACAAATTACTCGTGGAAATGAACATTGCAATTAGCAATATCAAGGACGAGGAAGAGTGCTGCTTTCATATATGATTAGAAACTGTTTCCAACATCTAATACTTGCTCTTATCTTTGCCATGGTTTCTAACAGCACAGTTCTGAAGAAGTCAGGCCTATTTGTGATCAAATGGTCAAGTAACATGATAACTCCACAACCAACTCTGGGATTCAGCACCAGAGAGCTTTTTTTATTTATAGCATATAACCAGATTTCTAATGCTCAGAGGAAAGCAGAAAAACAGTTCATCCAATGATTGAACTGGTCTGTAAAGACTGGAAGAAAAGCACATCTTTCCTGACACCTGAAGAAGTTAAACAGTGCAATCCTTGAATAGAGAGATATGGAACTTCTTAAAGCTTACATGTGAGTACAACGGATGATCTGTGGTAGAAGAGATTTTTTGCCTTTTTTTTGCTTATTTTTTCTCTTGGTCTGAATTAAAATGATCCTCATAGAAAAAGAAGGGAAAGTGTTTCAAAGAAATAAATCTCTTTTCTTTTCTTTCCTCATCCTGAAAAAATCCTTTACTTTATAAGCTGCTCTTACATTCTTGTGACATGCACTATCTTGCAGAGAAATTAATCACCTCATGCAGAGTTTCAAAACTTGAGAATAGGTGATAGAATCTGTAACTTAGCTATATATCTCTATACATTGCTTCAGGCTACTCCTATTCCTTCATGAAAATGAGAACAATTATCTTTTTTTTCTTTTCCTGGACAGTCTGCTTTGAAGGGTATTTATTGATACTCATCTATTCCTATCTCAGTTTGGCTCTTGTCACAGCCTGTATAGTCCTATATCCTTTTTATCCACTGTTTCCTAATGTCTTGAAGATGTTTCATTTCCACAGCAGTTGAATTCTTTGGTTAGAAATGGGCCTGATTCAAAAATTGTTCATTTCAGATAGTCTAAATTTAAAGGAGAATCATTTTGGATCAGTTGCACCTTCCTATTTACATAAAGTGAAATGAAAGTATGATTCAGACACACATAAATTTGGACTTTTTGAAAACTAAAGGAAGGTAAGCCCAGATTTTGGTATTCGCCTTTGCTTTTCCATTTCCTTCGCACAAATACATGTACATATATAGGAGGGAGGCATTTCAGGAGAACTAGAGAATGAGCAGCCACCTTTTCTTTTTAAATATATTGAAGAATGTATTTGATTCTCTGTTACATCATCATTTTGGCAATGAGAAATCAGTCCCGACTAAAACACTCGGGAGGGATAAGGCCATGGGCATTATGACATCCTATTCATGACTCCAGTCTTTCTGAAGAGCTACAAACCAGTGAAATCGGTTTATATTGGATAAATTCACAATCAATGCATGGTACTGGTCTGATTTGCAGCCACCTGATGCTCGTGCTAACAGGGCCTTTCAGTCTTTTTAAC
The DNA here is from genome assembly GCA_034781795.1 of Crypturellus tataupa. Taxonomy (NCBI): domain Eukaryota; kingdom Metazoa; phylum Chordata; class Aves; order Tinamiformes; family Tinamidae; genus Crypturellus; species Crypturellus tataupa. The sequence goes on from JAWLRI010000002.1 coordinate 5,593,265, forward strand.
CTCAGATTTTCTCTGGAAGGGACTTTAGAAGCATTCCTAAGAATAGGATGCTGCATCTTTATAGCCTTCATCCTCACAAGTCCAATGTCAGTTATTAAAGCACATTTAACTGCTGACTGGAGCATTATTTGATAACCAGAAGGAAAAACACTACAGATAGATAGTGAATGCACATTTTTAGAGTGAAAGTTCTGTCAGATGGTTTGGAAATGTTCTTTTGATATATGTCTTTTCATCCTGAATTTTAGCTGTCTATACCAATCTATAGTCATTCAAACTAAAAATTGCAGTTTTAAGTCTATCATTATGAAATGAAATTTTGAGCAGTAAATGGCTGAATTCACCTGGAATTCACATCTTTGGAACAGATTTCAGTGACTAATTCATCAAATCCCAGGGGCAAACCTTAGCCCATTTGATCTTGTAAGAATTCACTATAAAAGAAAAACAACACACAAGGCAGGGAAAAACAAACTGACAGAAATAAGTCCTTGAATTGTTAAAAGTTACTGGATAAGACATACTAAAATACTGTATTACTGCAGTATTAGAAAGTATTGACTATCAAAACATAATTTAAGAAGCTAATAACATTTTATTAGCTGCAGTAATACAATATTTTAGTATGTCTTATCTAGTAACTTTTCAAGTCCATACATTCTTTTACGTAGTATTTTTGCATCCTGCAATACAACACATACATAATCAAGGATTAGAACAGGGTGAAGGAATAGCCTCGCTCATATAGAAACAAAAGAGAAGAACGCCATGACAGAATGTCACCATCAGTACAGAAAGACATCAAACATAAATCAAAACATTGCATAGATAAATACTGTTCCAGGGAAATGAAATCATTATTTCTAGTAACTATTCCTAAGTGCTTTAGCTGCTTCAAAATGAGCATGCCCGAACGGAAGCTATTTCAAATTGATGAGAAACTCAAGTTCCTCATGAATATTATAGGGTGGGTAAACCAGTTTACATACCTGAAGCATGAAGTGAAGAATCAAGGATAGTGAAGAGTGTCAAACAAGTGAGAAAAGAAACAAAATAACATCTGTTTCACTAGAAGAACAAAACCAAGTTAAAATTTGGAATCATCATTTTAACAATATCCTTATATGTAGGTTGAAAAGATCTGCTCAGCAAGTAATAAATGAGAATTAGAATGAACAGGAAATATAACCTTTTAATTCTGTTAACTTGATGGAAATTGCTTCTTCTTTTGCCCCAGATTTTTTACCATTACTTGGTTCAGGTAGAGTAGGCAATTTTAATCTTTGTATACTCTTAATTGACTGACAGGATTTTAAAGCCATAATCAGAAGGAAAAGAGCTATTTTACAGGCAACTTTGCTCATAGATTATCATCTTATTTATGCATAGTCACTCTCTCTGAAGTCAAATTACCACTTTCATGTCACCCTGGGATATAAACCTTGACCTATTAAAGTTTGAACTATTGATCTTTCAGGTTGTCAAAATGTTTGTGCTCTGTGTTATAATTAAAAAAGGACAAAAGAAAAGATTCAAATTTTGAATCTAGAAGAATTAAAACTTAGCATGTCAGGTATTTATTAACTGAGTTATTTTGTTAATGCAGGACTCTAAAAAGAGTTAATTAAGAAAAGTGATCTAGAATTGATATACATATCTAATTTTCTAATCACAGGCCCAAACAAAATCTCATCTCATCTTTTTTGGTAAATACTGGTTTGCGTGTAGTTTCTAAATTATTGTACTCTCATTCAAAAAAGTGTTTGGTCTCAATCTTTTAGTTCAAATAATACTTAAATGCCAGACTCCTTTTAATATACTGTTTTCAGGCACAAGCAGACAAACAAGTCATCAAGCAATGGAAAAAGAGAAGTTCAAAACTCTTAAAGTTTGGACAATTTTCTACCTCAGCTATACACCAAGCTTGATATCACAGGAAAGGAAAATAATATGAATCTGATAGTAGCTGACTTAGTGAGTAGGATAGAGGTTTGTCCGGTTTGTCCTTTAAGCAGGAGTGGTTGTCAATTTGAAGTAAATATTGTTCTTTCCTTCACAGCAGCTGAGTGTGTGGAAGCCTCTGCCAGATGACTGGGAATAGTGGGTGAGGAAGGAAAGGCAAGAGCCTCCCAGGGCATAACTGTCGCAGAGGGAAATGCTTATTACCCTGACTGACGCTATGGGAGGCAATGTTTTTCTTTTTTTTTTTAAAAAAAAAAAAGTACAGAAATTCTAACTGAGTGATAAAAGATCTTCTGAAATTTTATGTGCTATTTACATTCTGACTGCTCAAGCAGCTTGCTAATTGAAATGGCCATGCAAGGCGTATTTAAGGATCATGGGAAGGAAAACAAGGAATAAGATTTAAGTCCTAAATAAAAATTCCATTCCTGAACTTTGCTCATTAGGTAACTTAACATTAGGAAACCATCTAACTGCCATTTCAAATTTAATAATAGCCCGTTAGCTAATTGTTTTTTAACAGTATTGCCTTTTGGTTTAAATCCTTCCCTTATTTCTTGATTTCCTCAGTCTAGAAAATCAGCTATTGTAAAATAAATTTCTAGGTTATCTGATGTACACCGCCTTGGCAAATGTCCATTACATTGCCTCCATTTTCACCTCACCTTCATGCTTTCAGTTATATTTTCCTTCAAAATGTGCTATCACTCCTTTTTCTTCCTGTAGAAATTACACTAATGATGCCATAATTGTCCTAGTCATTTTTTTCTTTCCTTCTTCAATATAAGCACTGCGTTTTCAGTTGTTGAAGTGATATGGTACTAACCGCAGTTTGGTTACAAATTCTTGTTCTGAGATCCACAACTTTATGTGCTAATTGTAGAACTCTGGGGGTGACGTTTTCCCAGCCCTTCCTGCCTGCTAAACTGTTCTTCACCTCAAAGCCACGATGACAGCAAGGGAGTGATTCCCGCAAGGAGTGATGAGGCAGGTCCAAGGTCAGGAAATGCAGAACTCAGGTCAGGGTCGGGCTTGGCTCAGCAAAGCCCAGAGCAAGATGCCAGCCTAGCAGCAGCATAAACTCAAGCAAAGAGCAAGGGCAAAAGTCTGAGCTTAACAGCTGCTCTTGAATGAAGGAAGGACAGGTCCTCACTGAGGCTTCTCAAGGCCGTGAAGCTACATTAGCAAAACTGGCTCTGAGCCCAGGCACCCAGGCACTCAAGAGCAGCAGGAATATGTTTGTATACCTGACACTGACATACTTAGTGCTGGAAAAGTTTTAAAGGATTTGAGAAAACCTTGACTTTCAGAACTTCTTTTCATGTGTCTAGTCATTATAACAGAAGTTACTTGTGTTCGCTTTCTCCCTTTGGTGTAAATGACAAAGTACACCATCACCAAACTTGTGAATATTCATTTGTTTTCCTGTCAATCTGATGCTAGTGTCCTACACCTAATGTCTTTTGGGAAGTAGAATATTTAACCATCAGAGTATATTTCCCTGACTATATCTTCTTCTTTTCAGAGGGGACTACAGGTTCACTATTAAATGTTTTATTTATAGACTGCAAACAGAAAACTCTGAAGAGTTCTCAACTAAATATACTTTATGTGCTCCAAGTCTACCCCTTTCTTGTCCTAATTCTAGAAAGGTCTGAAATGACCTTGAATCTTTTTTGGGAGTTTATTTAATCATTTACTAATAAAGTCTACACTTTGAACATTGGTGGCTGTAATCAAAAATACATCGGAATATCCCTTCCCTCATGCTTTGCTTACTTGTCTGCCAATAACTGAAAAGCACATAGATACTGTCTTTAAGCAAATTAGTAGAATAAAGTAAGAAGTCCTTTGTCACTTTGTTTTCTCCAGAATTGTCTTGTTAATATTTCAAAATCATTTTGCTATTATTATATTTTAGTATCTTCTCTTTTGCTACTTATTGTGTTTTCTGAAGAGAATCTGACACAGTTACAGATTAGAAGCAGGAAGGAAGAACTCTTCTATGACCATATTCTAATTTTGCCAAAAATCCTTCTTCCATTCATGGAAGCCATGTGTAGAAAATTAGGGTGGGCAGTTAAAAAACAAATAATAACAGATGCACAAAAATATCATTTAAACCTAGTTGAATAGCTTAATCTTTTTTTAATAATGTAGTTTTTAAAATATGCTATTGGGACTCTGAAAATGACAATAAGCAAAGATTGTAAATAAAATATTGTTTAAGTTTTGCTGATTTATTCTCTGGAAGTGTTATTATTTTAATCAATGTTTTGCTTCTCTTGAGACTCAAGTTTGCCTTTAGATACTTGAGATAAGCTGTTGTGGGTTCCTAAAGAATAAGGTTACAATGGCTGCTATACAATCTTTGCTTTGGTTTACCATCTCTTTTTTTATCTATTACAATTAAGCAATAGGAATTTCTTGTTTTTAATAAGTAATTGTTTGATTTTGAACTGAGTATTAGGTGTCAGCAATTAGTTCCTCCTTTATTTTTAATGATTATCTTCTGTTTTGGCCATTACCTGATTGTGATCTGAGTGCTACTGATTGTTTGCCATGAATCACTAATAACTACCATTCTTTCCAAACATATTTATCTTCTAACATACAGCCTTCCACATTTTACTTTTGCAAAGAACTTTTTCCATGCATTTTGCTACTCTTTTGTTATGCCAAGTAAATTTTTTTTTCCTTTCTGCTTCTTTTTCTTGTTGCTTCATCTTTCATCACCTATTCCCACCATCAGTCTTTTTTTTATCCACTAACAGATTACAAAAATTTCCATCTTATTTTTCCCTTACTGTTATTGTTATGCCAATATGTATTTCCAGCAAACTATTTCCATGTGCTGTGTACCACAAGTGTGTTTTGCTAGTTGAGGATAAAACTCTCCACTTGCTCTCCACAGCCAAAAATCATCTCCTTTGAATTCTGCACAGTCTCAACTGGCTCACCTACCCCACCTACAAAATGAATAGCATATTTCTACCTCTTCTGGATCTCTCTTTTACAAAATACTTACATCTCTTCTTTCATAGGATAAGTTTTGACTCTCCTCTTTTTTGTTCCTGTTTTTTTTTTCCTTTTTTTCCCTTTTTTTTTCAGTTCTTCTCCCTCTAACCCTATCATTTTTCCTTTTTTTTCTGTCCTATGCCCTCTAACCCAAGACCAATTAACGTATTCTATCTGTGAGCAATTCGACACCACTTCTCTTTACCATTTATAAACTATATAGGCCTTCATGCATAACTATCTCTACTTAATCCAAAATCATCATCTTTATCGTCTGTCCCTTCTGGCTTGTCTCTCCAATAGTTATTCTGTCTCGCTGCTAAGTTCATTTCCTGTCAACCCGTCAACAAGTTTCCAACCACGGTTTCAAGCAGTCATTAGAGCAGCTATTCCAAATCCTCTGCTGCTCTCAGCTCTGTAGAGCCTTTCCCTGAAAACCTTTGCTCTGCCATCTGAATTCAATGCAGAGTGTGTTTTACTTTCCTTGCTATTTGCTGTATAGAAGAGTATAGTAAATGATGCAGCAGATTTTTTTCAGACGTCAGCATGTTTCAGACGTCAGTATGTTTTATGTTACTAACTTTCTGTGAAGTGTTAAGCAACCTGCAGATATAGGTCCAGTTCAAAAGAGCAATATCTTTATCAACACATCTTCCCCCCTTCCCTACAAGCTTGTCATTCTTTCCCATAGAAAATAAAGTTCCATAATCACATCCCATTTTCAGTACCTTCTTCACCTTATGTTCACCTCATTTGAAAGCCTGTAGAAATATTCACAGTCTCAAAACACTATTTTGCTCCATTCTTGCGGTGGGTAAAACAGAGGCAATTGGAAGTGGGCCTAAGCAAAGTCATCCATCCATTTCAACCTGATAAATACTCCAGGTATAAAAATATGTTTCCTTTTTACATAAACCACTTACCTCTTTGGCCTGTTAGACTTGCATGTTTGGAGCTCTATCCTCTAATATTCTTCTTTTCTGACAACAATATGGTATATATTGAATTGAACATAACAAAATGTAATACATGACTAGCTATAGTTTATTAGTTCAAGGAAAAGTCAAGTGATTTCACATCTTTCTTGCACTGTTAGGACAAAAGGAAGAATAAGTGGGATTTAATTATATTAATGTTCGAAAGTTAATTTGGTCTTTAAGCACTCTTTCAGAAGTTTTGATTCACCATCACATGGTATACAGTCAAAGACAATAAAATCTTTTTCCTCGTAAGTATATGTGTATGGTGGACAAGAAAAATCTTGATAAATTCCTAAGGCTCTTATAAAAGGAACTGATGGGCACTTTTCTCATTTGTAGTAATATCACATTACATTTGACATTTTGAGAATAAACTTTGTCACTGTTTAGCAGTTTATGGCAGGAAGTTGGTGTCATGAGATTTGGTTACAATAGTAACACAAGGATTAAAAAAAAAGGCAAAAACTGAAATGACAGTACAGAATTGCTAATTGTCACAGATCTGTAATGTAATGTAACTGAAGTACAACAATGAATTTCCATTGTACTACTCTATTTTTAATATAACATTAACACAGTATTAAATTGTTTTTATTTATCCAACACAGCACTGAGATATATAGCAAAATAAAATTATCTCTGTCCATTAACATTTGCAATTTTAAATTGATTTGCCTCAGGCTGAAAGCATATTGCAAACTTCAGCCCCTACTTGTGATTATTTTAAAAAGATTGCTTTAATTGACAAAATACAATGGTGCGAAACAAATTGCGATGCTTGGTAGTGACAAAATATTTTGCCGCTAGACTGTTAATATAACTGACATGTTTTCCCTTGAAGAAAAAAAAATAAATCTATTCACAGCCAGACACCAAATGAGGAACATTTTTTTTTCACTCAAAGTTAGAATTTTGGCAACATTTTCAGCAAATAAATCACTTTAATCTAGAAATAGACAATCTTAGCTATACAGGCCTGCTGAGATGCGCACACTTTAAGTGCTGAGGGCCAGGGAAGGTTTTAAAATGTATTTAACTCTCTGGCCACCTCTCTACACATTAATCCACTTCTGGCAGGATTATTTTGAACACTTAAAACCTCTGAGAAGTTTCAGTAGCATCATTTATTATCACATACTACCATTCTTATTCTCCTTCCTTACTCCCTCAAGACAAAGAGAAAAAAAAAAAAAAAAGCTTTCTGACAGTTAAGGACAGAGGTGCTCAATCTTGGACTGCTAAAATCCCTGATGTTTGCAAATCCAGAAAGGTTAAAAATAGGTGAAGTTCAACAAATGCTGAGCAGCATCTACCCTCCACCTCCTCTTTGTAATGGCATGAAGCACTCATTTTCATTTTTAGTTGTCTCCCTATAGTCCTCAAAATTGACATTTCGACATTATCACTTAATGGAAAAATAATTTTCTTCAATTTAACTCTGAATGCTATTTTCCTGTTCCTCTGTAGATTGTAAAAGCAATGTTATGACAGAAAGGCATTCTGAGAATGCAACAGTTACAAGAAAATGATAGAAGGCCTTTCCTGAAGGCCTGCTAAGCTCTAAAATATTTCTTTCAGGAAATAGCTGGTTCAAAAATGTTTAGGAATTTTGCAAAGTGTTCCTCTCAAAATAATTTGGATGAAACTGCCTGAAAACTCCCTCAGAACATCATTTCTATGAAAATTTCTATGAAAACAACCCTCACTTCACAGATTTTTTCTGTAATACTTTTAATATATACCTTTCCCTATCCTTTCCTTCATTCTCTCTCCCCTTCCTTCTTTTAGTCAGAAGCAATAACCTTTATGGCAAATATATGTCCCTCAAAAAAGCTAAATGAATTTTTAAGAACTCTATAGAAACATGCATGCCTCTTCGCAAATCTTCCTTTAGTATACTTTTGTTTTAGTCTGTTTCAATTCATACCAAAAGCAACATTGCCCGTCTGAAAAGACAGTAAAAACTTCATCACAGATAAAATTTGGAAGAAGATTGCAGCATTGACACCAGTATTCAAACACAAAGAGAAATGATCACAATATTCTGACTCTTCTTTGACAGATGTATATTCTGCTGCTTAGGTACAATTTTGGTGTGTATTTGGTGTGAAAAAAAAAAAAAGAATAATTTGAAAAGAGACTTGTAAAGACCAAGCCTTTTTGTTCTTTGTGTCTGACTTACTTAGAGGCTTTGTTTTAGTCCATTCAGTGACACAAAGAGTTGCAGCAACCCATATCTAGTCTGGTCTGGTTCCTATGATTGTCTCTTCCTTTGACATCAGAGCCGTAGTTGTTAGCTCCCTGCTCCTCTCAGAATTTTCCCTCAGAACACGAACTGCCCTCTGTGCGTGCTGTATCTGCTGTGTTCCTGCTGCCTTCCTCAGTCAACCATGTCCCGTAGTGTATCCAACCTTCTCCTCAAAACCTGTTCAGGGAAGAAATGTGGATTTTTTATTTCGTTTTGTTTTGTTTTTAAAAGTCTTCATTTTCTATTGATATTTATTTTGAATAAAATTACATGACACACTGGAGTTAGAAGAGGCAGTGAAAGGAAAGGGGAAAAACAACTATTTTTTCCGATGGAATAGAGATCTCTGCCTGAACTAGAACACAATGAAAAGAAAAACAATGAAATTCTGGTTGGCAAGATGACTAAGAGCTTCAAGTATATCTCATTGATGGTAGGAAGCTAATACTGCAATAACTTGCCTTTGTGAGGATGCAGAATCCAGAGTCCTTTCAGTGACGCCCTGCACGCGCTGCACACCCTGCACGTTCCTGCATCACCAAGGAATATGGGTCATAGTTAATCTCATGTGTACATGCCAATAAGGAGGCTGACTGAGCTGGGAAACATTTAATAAAGGTTCTCTGCTGCAGTAGCAGAGGGCAGACAGTGGTAAAATTCCTGACTCAGTGAAAGAGCAGAAAAAGGCTTGAAAAGATTCACAGACACGATAGCGCCTCTCAAAGACCTTGGAGCAGAAGAGTGCAGACTGCCTTCTAGCAGGTAGTGCTTTGGCTCAAATGCAAAATTATTCTTGCCACCTACTCATAAATTTAATAACCTTTCCTCCAACAGAAGACAGACTGAATTATTGTTCCTTTTTTGCCTCTTCCAAACTTCTGAAATTCACAATTATGCACAATTCCTACATTGCTAGAGAGATGAGGGAAATTGATCTGCAAGCTTTTGCTGTATTTGGTGGTTGTTATGCTTGCAGAGGATTATCAAGGATAAAAAAAGGCTGGAAGGACACTACAGCTAACCTTAGAATAGCATTTGTTGGCATTTTAGCAACATTCTCTTTTTGGCAGTTGATAGGTTGAATAAGGACTGTAGCTAGACTTCTTTCCTTCCTTCCTTTGACCTATGTAGTCTTTATTTTAAAAAGTCATTTGGTGAACACATTTTGTATGAAATAAGACAAGAAATAGGAATAGTATGCAAAAAGACATGAAATGTGGTGCCATCTTTCATTTGATGTGCTTATAATGTGTCTAATTGATATCAAAGCTGAGATCCAGGTAAACTTACGCCAATCCAGAGTGATGTACAAGCCTGTAAAACAAAAACTGCAGAAAAGGCTTTTTGTTGTGCTAATTCCACCTATGAGCACTGTCCTTATGGATGCAATGTTCTTATGGATGACAGTCACTGTCAGAATATTTGAAGGATAAGGAAGTCCCTAAGCTTCTCAATTCCCATCCCACTCTTTCACTCTTTTATGGAAAACGCATTGCTGATTTCTTCTAGAAGAAAAATAAAAAACTTTTTATAACTTTTTCTTTTCTGTACAAAGAAAGGAAAAAATAATTACAGGAATAAAAATCTAAATTTCATTTTCATTTTTGTGTAAGACAGCAAATGACTCCCATTTGCTAAAAAAAAATGACAGTGCTGTAGGCTGAATGGACTCCAACACGGTATTGATTAGGACTATTGTAGCCTATCAACGGGTAAATGGCACAGCAATTTCAGAAAGCTCTATTTTTTCTTGTGAAGGAGAGAGATGATTTTACATAGAAACAGCAGAAGCAATTGACATATTGCTATGAAATGATAGTAATAAAGTTACGATACTGCCAAAAAACTATGAAAAAGAAATTTACGTGTAAATAAATTGAGATAATTCATTCTCATGTAAGTATTTGCTTGAGAATTAACTACTTGATACATTTTAAAGAATTTTTAAAGACATGTGAATGTTTAAAGCAAGCATCTGTTTAGAGCTTTTGTCCAGCTGGCTAGAATATCCTCAGCTCCTCCAGAATTGCACAAAGACCCGTGCATCCCTTTTGATGTGCACAGCATCATGTGCATCAGAAAGGTACAATGCCTCCTGAATTACCTTGGCTTTTCCAGTAGCAACCAGTGTTGTGGTGTAAGGGGTATGCTAAGGTGTAAGAGACAAGTCTTTTGGGGACAGAAATTAAAGGAAACAATAAAGAAGGAAAATATGATTGTGTGTGCCCAACAATTTTCCTCATAAGAAAAAGAGAGAGAGAGAAATGCAAGACACAATGGATACATCTTTGCTGAGATATAGCATTTACTTTTAACTTATTCTGCAAAATAGGCATTTTGCTTTTTTTATTTAGTATTTAGTTGGTGTCTTCAATTCGCAACTCTATTTTGAGTGGTATAAGACACTATAAGAAATAATATCACAGGGCTATCAGATCTTACAAATGCTTAAAAAATGTTAAGGATAAGGTTTTCCTATATAAGAAAGACATAAATAAGTAACTGAAGTAGTCCCTTCTTTCCCTCCTCCATCTAAAACACCAAAAATATAAAGCAGATCACACTTCATGGCTGGGGCCCAAAGCTCCAATGTGATGGATGTGTGAAGGAAGCCCGTTCCTAGCAATAGACTGCACTTGAAGCTCTAGAGCAGTTATTGGCTTCCTCTTAAGTTGGTAAAAGGTTCATGTTAAATACAGTAGCAGAAAACAGTCTCGACTGCAATATGCATCACGATATTTCTTGTAAAAGTAGCACCAGCTATGTGAACTCCAACTCTTCCTTATTACATCAGCCTGTTGAAGGCTGTTGTCTGTTAGAAGCTTTTTGATAGCTACTTAGCACAATTGCAATCAGACACTGTAAATGACTTTTCTCTCTTTGCTAAGTGCTTCTGTACTGCTCCGCTTTGGATCTCAGTTCAAAAGCCATGCTGTGACCCTCATTCATACTTTGCTTTGGTGATTTCTTCCCAGTAGGCACTAACACTTCTTTACCCCCATCTGAGATCAACAGCTGTGCTTATTATTACAGGGGAAAAAGAAGTCCTTTTGTAACAACAACAAAAAAATTATGTTCATTATGAGCATAATAGTTTTTGTCAATTAAGAGTATACTATGCCTGTTCAATTATCAGCCCTTGCCCTATTCCTCAAGAATAGTCTAAAAAGAAACTACTAAAGAAACATCTGGAGTGTGAGCTATGGCAGTCCAAATGGTCCAAAAGCTGTCCAAATAACTCTGGGCTTTCATCAAGAGTACTGTGGCAAATAAATGATTTTATTACTTTTTAGACCACAGGTTTTCTCTCTGTGTAACTGAGGAGAAGGTAAGGATTCCTCTTGTTTTAAAATACAAGTGCTGCTGCTAGCCCTTCAAATCCTTCCCTTCAAATCCATGACTTGCAGTGTATAAACAGCCAAGGGATGAGAATAGAAGCAAAGAGGTGCTGGGCTTACCATTTTTAGATAGCAATTAAAAATCAATAGCGTTTGGAAGTAGAAACAAAAGCACTACTCTGCAAAAGGACATCCAGTAAAGAACAGAACAGGATGCTATCTAACGGCCATAGCAAAACTGTGCTGGATCTCCACTGGTACTACTAAGTCCTACTTCAGTGAATGACAAGCCATAACAAGCAAGTTATTTGTACTATGGTTTAAACACTCATGCTCATATGAGCACATACATGTTGAAAACTCTAAAGGAAATACTGTCTCAAATAATTGAGGCAATTCATAAGGAGGCAGAAGTCATTCAACAGCACAGGAAATAAATAGCACAGAAGAATTTCAGAACAGTGCATGCAAAGAGATATCTGAAAAGAGGACTAACAACAGGCAACGAGACTGAAACACAAAATCCACCTTTATTTCAGAGAAAGACAGAGAAGATAAGAGGAGGTGGTCAATGAGTTCTGTCTACATAAATTCTGCAATAAATTCTGTAAAAGAAACTGCTTCTAAGCAATGGACCAAATGTCTTACCCCAGAATGACACTCTTGTGTTTTGCTAAGAGCATGACTAATCACCTCTCTTTGCACAGCGCCCATGGGGCCTGTGGAAAAGAGGCTGAAAACTGGACTGCAGTAAGTGAACCTTAAAGTTTAGTGCCAAACCACAGAAGTTTGGAGAAACATGTGGGGATTTCCAAAGCACAGTTGACCCTTAACCCAAATTGTTCCCATGGGATGGGTCTGTTGTGCCCTTCTCCAAGATGGGGACAGTACCCCTTAAATGCTGAGTGATAGCACACAGATGCGTCGTACTTGTGTGGGTACCAAACTTCTGCACTGGTATTTTTTTCCAACTTTGTGTATATCTAAAAGTCAGAGCTGGAAGCAATGTTTATGAACTTTACTTGAGAGGAAGTGGAGGAAAACATATTTTGAATCTGTATCAACACCTCTCCCATGGATTAATAATAAGACTTCCTGGACTTTCCGGAATCTCCAGCCTTAGAGAACCTCAAAACCTGCATGGCTATGGCTCTGATTTAGAAGATAAAAAAGCAAATTTAAATACTGTGAATGTGTATTACTTCTCTCTCAAGGAAACAACTGCTTTACAGTTGATGTCATAATTTTACCATTTTCCTGTTGCTCATGAATTGTCCAGAGAGAATGAGTGAAAACAAACAAACAAAAAATTAAGAATATTTTGAAAAATTCTTTATCTAGCTGAACCAAATAATTCTTACAGCTTGACCACAAAAAATAAGGGGAAACAAAAACACAGTGTTTTTTTCTTTTTACAGTTTTTTTCACGTTTCATGTTATTTTCTTTTCTTCATGCTCCTTTTCACTGTCTTTACTTTTGTTCCTCCAATTGTCTTTTAGAAGCAGTTCATTTAGCAAGTCCCTCTTCCATCTCAGCATAAACATGCCTTTGATTTAATTTTGTACTTATTTTTAAAGCGTGGACTTTCCTCTGTCTCAAATGTAGACTGATAACCTTTTGGTTTTGTGAGTTTAATTAAGGTCCAACTTAATTTCTCCTTGCTTCCTTATTAAATGAGTATTGAATTGATTTGTTCATTTGTACCTTACCTGCTTCTTTTCCTTCTCATGCCTAATCAATCATTGTCTGAGTGCAAGGCTGAGAGTAACATGTGTATCCATCATCCTACCCGTGCTTAGATACACAGACTCTGAAATACTGGAGGAATAAAATAAGTGACATACAAGTAATGTATATTTTAAAGTTTCTGTCTTTGACAAATATTAATTCCCTGTAGAGGAGTTTGCCCTGAGGTTTATGACATGTCCATTCTGGGATCAGATCTTATATCCATTAGAAAGAGGTAGGGTCAGATTCCACTCAAGTTTAAACAAGATTAAATGGGGCCATTGCCTGAGGTGAGTATGCAAGAAATTATTATAAATTCTATTATTCTGTTGACCATGTCAAAACAATATACATTGTGCTCCACTCTGCTATTAGCAGATACCAGGCAAAAATCCCCCCTCTTACCCTCACTTCTACTTCCTGAGCATTACAATTTACAAATGGTTTAATTCCAGCATTCTCTGCACAGGGTATATGTCAGATTTTACAGTTTTTTCTCCTTTCCTATTTACCATTTTAACTCCTTTGCCATCCATCACCTAGTAATAAAAGATACATAAATAATCCAAGATCCTCTAGACTGGAGAATCATTTCTTTTGAAAATGACCTTTATGTAATTAAACTAGTGGGTGAGTTTTGCATGGAATTAGTTTATAAGCACTAATTCTTCATGTGTCCTCCATTAGCAATTGCAGCTCCTTAGCTAAAAAAAATGGTTTATGCTTGTAAACAATTCTAGCAGAAGATGTAACATGGAATACTTGATGAATGAAAGAAATTCATTAGAAGTGAACCCCTTTCAATAGTCACACATTCTTTTTGGAGAACTTATGTTTACCTTTGTTGAACATCATTTTAAATAATTATTTGATTCACTTTTATCTTCCAAAACATGTATAATTGTCAGCTTTGGAAAGTCTCCTGATAAACTTCCCTTCAAGTAAATGTAGAATGTAAAGCATTGTTAAACAATGTAAAAACAATGTAAACATCATGTAGAACAATGAATAGTAGTGGATCCAGAATGTTTTTTATAGAACCTTCACAAACACCAGTTTGATATATGGATCGCAGTGTTTGCTATTGACCAATTTCACATTCTTCTGATCTGTGAACCTTTAATTTTGAAATGTCATACCCTGTGAAACTGAATTATATTTCAAATGTTAATAACCTATAGTTACTTTGTGATTATAAAATAAATTATAATTATAATGACATAGGTATAAATTATAATTATAATGATGTGTCAAATGGTAGCAGTAGAGCTGTCTAACAAGACAGGACTTAGGTATTTCTGACATACAACGTTGACAAACATCTATTTTTCGTTTTTTGTTTGCCTTGCTCTATATCCATCAGTTACTTCTTCCTGCCATTCTCCTGTGCGACTTCTTTCCCTTTTCTTATTGTACAGTATAGAAGATATCACTATGATATCTTCTTGCCCTCTTCCCTCTCACTTTCTACTAATTCAGTGAGAAAACATCTTGCATCTTATAGATGTTTCCCTAGCTCTATCCAGCAGCTGGCTATTCTAAAGCATTTCTTTGCCATTTCTTTGGATTCATAGATTTGCTAAAGGTTTTGGTGCTAACACCTCCCTCCTTCTTTGTCTGGATCATAACTTTACTGGTACCAATGATCAAGGTGGTGATGGTGGTTTTCCCTTCTCCACCCTCCACCTTTCATTTAGTTGATCTGGATCAATATAGATGGATCTTGTCACTGCTGACTGAATCTGTTACAAAGGGGAGAAATGCTAGGCTTCCTCCACCACCAAAAACTGACTTGTTTCCATTTTTGTTCAGAACTGGAATAACATGAAACAAAAGAAGAATCCTATGTAACATAAGACAGCAGGTTTTTTTTTTTTTCATTTTCTTAGACCCGCTTCTTATATGACTGTTTGTTTTCACATGATATGGTGTTGTCTGTGTGTTTCTTTTTTTCATGTCCTTACTTTTGGCCAACATGAAGGATTTATTAGTTAAACTAAAAATAACAAATACAAGCTTTTCGCTCAGCATGAAATCTTTCCTTCTCCCTTGAGAAAGAGCACAGCTCTCAGCCTTTTCCCACAAAATGACCTTTCCTCTGAGACTGCATTCTGGCCAATGTTATGTAGATTTACAGTATGTTACATACAGAGCTGTCAGCAGCAATACTTGGAAATAATGATGGTTATCTTCAGAAGAAAGAAATGCTCTGTTGCTCTTCCAGTGATACCCGGGAGAAGCTGGGACAATCCTACGCTAATTTTGCTGGGAAAGGCTGTGACTACACTGCAGAATGCATGATCACAGGACAGCTTAGTCAAAAGTGAGGGAAAGCAGACCAGTCTTATGGTCCTTCCGGTATCTCCTGGTGGAACACACATATACAGTGGCAGTGAGGTTAGCAAATGAGATGGAAAGCAGACCACACAAAAGTCAGACCTACACACATCAGCAGGTTCTGAAAGAGGGTGATTCAAAGAGATTAAGTTACATTTATTCTCTATTACCAATTACAACTGGAAAAAAAAAAAAAAGTGAATGCTGATTCAAGACTCTCGTAAAGCTTAAAACCATGGAAAACTTCTTCAAGTGTTTTTGTCTGAAAATGTAGTACTATCCTCACCTCATGAATGCTTGGGGTTGTTCTAGCCTCTGTCTTGAGTGTTTCTTCTCATGTAAATGACAGCAGGAAAGAGGAAGGCAGAAAAAGAAAGAGCATAAGAGTGTATGTACATCACACACTGACATGGAATCAGCATGTAGCTAGAGTAGACAAGGAGATCTGGAGGCTGGGAAGCATTACCACTACCTGCAGTTTAGATAAACCTTACCAGTAAAATCGATCCTTCGAAGCCCTATAAAACAATTAGTCAAAATTTAGCTAATCAAAGACCCCTGTTATTTATGGGAGCATTATAATGGCCAAAAAATATTTCAAAGAAGCTAAAAGACCAAGTGGAAATATAGGCTGGGTACAAAACTAAGAAGGAGTGGTTGCAATATTAGATGGTTGTGGCATCGTACTGCAACTGAGGAAAAATAACCCTCATACCAGTACAGCCTGTGAGCTGACCTACTGAAAAAAACAGCTTCGCAGAAAAGGAGCTGGGGACCCTGGCTGACACCAAGAGGAACATGAGCCAGCAACGTCCTTTTCTGGTGAAGAGGGTTTATTCAATAAAATAACACACATCATCCTTGAAAGTCTTGTTCTGCAGTTGTCCGTTTCTTTCATGTCAGGTCTGCTTTCAAGATGTCAGTCTTGGTTTGAGAATGTCAATATACATAAGCATAAGTTAATAGTGTTTACAACTGTGAATTTTAGTGGTGCTTATTACTTGCATTTTCACATTAGACTGGTCTTCATGTTTCAAGTCTAGTCTGAGTACCTTATATAAATCCATAGAATAAATTTGCAACAGAGCAAGGGAGCATGTCTCAGGTGTACCAGATCCTGAGGATCCTGAGCTCCAAGAGATCCTTACACTTTGGAAGGAGAAGAAGAGATTCCCCTCCACTAACCTTGAGATGGAAAGAAGGAAAAACATATTGTTCAGGAGTAAAAATAAAATTTCTTAATTCTCCTTGGAATGACTCGACCTCTGAGAAAAGTCATATTGTTCTTCTGTGAAGATTAGATTAAAGAGTGTTTTATTCCACTCTACTACTGTGAAAATAAACCCGATTCTTCTGTTGCTTCCTGAGGTTTTTGGAGGATGACCATGAGTTATTCTGTAAACAGCTGATCTATTGCTTACATCATAAAAATTCTGAGGTATTTCAATGACAATGTTTACATTCAGAATATTCACAGATAATGTCACAGATATCACAGATAATAATCACAATCATATTCTTTACGCTAAAGTAAAATTGAGAATGAGAAAGAATTTCAGCTCAGATAATGGAAGTGAAGTGAAAGGAGGAAAGCAAATATTAACAAATGAGGATGTTTTTTCCAACTTGTTTTCTTAGATAATTTAAATATCTTAACCACATTTCTTCATCATTGCTTTCATTCTTTCATCTCCCCGGTGCTTTGTACAACTCGAATGCCCTTCTCAGGACTGGTGTTGGGTTGATTCTGCTTCTACAATCTTCTAGTTAAGAGGGCAAAGCAGAGACTCTTTCTGGGCTCCTCATGCTGTTATTGCTTCATTTTCTACAGAGATAAGACTTACCATTACTTACAATATGGGGAGTCCTCATTTCTTCACTTTTTGTGTTGAATGCACCTGCAGCTGCATTCCATGGAAGTAAAATGGAAATAGTAACTAAAATGAAGAAAACAGACTGTTTCTATTCCTTTCCTACAGCATGCAGGTCATGTTGTGCATAGGATCAAATTAAGAGATCTGATAGAACAAGAGCTGATATATAAGAGAAGCTTACTTCACTGAAGCCTGCTCAGTGAGCAGGTCAGCAAGGATTCATGACCACTCTGATTCTTCTCCAGTACAAAGCAGATGATTTATCTATGAAGAGATTTTCCAGCATCTGCGTCACAACATGCCCTCAAGCTGAGTATGGTTACCACCAGAGGTACCACCACTGACCCACCCCACCGCTAACAGCCACCTCCTATTAACTAGTCCTGGAAGGGCTCAGCTTTATGCTCGAGGAGGTGCTGTGGTGGTGTGAGGACATGACATTTTGTAGAGTTCTATACTCGGTCATTTCAGTTGAGCAAGACCCTCAGGTAGTTAGTTCTGTGGCACAAGCCTGCAATCTAGTAACCCTGCCTGTCAGGAAAAGTGTTCAAAATTATATATATAAGTATCTTTTTGTTCTACAGAGAGTTACTTCTGCCTTCTGTAGTGCTCTGGTGGATCATGCTGGAAGTGACTGGTACAGTTAAGATATTGCAGGAGCCTAACCCACTTGCTTATTTTGTTTTAGGGAAGCATTTGTGATCCTTAGTGTCCAGGTGATGTGTGTTTCCTCTACCTTATGTACTT
The DNA here is from genome assembly GCA_034781795.1 of Crypturellus tataupa. Classification (NCBI taxonomy): domain Eukaryota; kingdom Metazoa; phylum Chordata; class Aves; order Tinamiformes; family Tinamidae; genus Crypturellus; species Crypturellus tataupa. Next base: position 5,611,498 of record JAWLRI010000002.1, read on the forward strand.
CTTTGTGCTTAATTTATCCTGCTGTCACATAAAGCTTCTATTGCAAATCAAAGAATCAGTCTGAATTTTACCTGGTCTGGGCATAGGTAGAGGGCTGCTTGAAGTGATCAGACTGGCAGGATCTCTAAATGCATCACTGAATTTTCAGACTCAACAGCAGGCATTTCCAAGATAGTTGTGTGGTAAACAGAGACCAAAGGGAATATAAATAAAATAAAAATATAATTATTTCATTATTTTCTCTCTATTATTTTCTCTCCCCAAATAATTTTTGAGATGCCATGGATGATGCAGCATAGAGGATTGACAAATCCTACAGGCCCTCCATCTACTCATAACATTGCTTCACGCATTACCTTTTCCTTTGATACTGCCCTTTTGCTGTAGGAAAGAGCTCCACCCTCAGAGCTCTCCTCATGTTCTCCCATAATCTTTCATCCCCACCGCTAGCAAGGTCATGTTTTTGACTGGTTTTCAGCATGAATGAGCAGTTTCTCCACCTTCACACTGTGTGGGGACAGAGGGAAAACTGACCTTTATACTAGATAATATGAGACATTTTAGGAGATTGGTCTTGCTAGAATTCTTGCAAGTGGTGTGTGATCCGAACAGCTCTTGGCAGTAAAGCTAGTAGTGCTTTATAGATACAAGCTCCTTATAGGCTCTAGATTGCTGCAGCTGAGCCTCTGAATTTGTACTCTTTCATGAGCTTCTTAATTTAAGTGGCAAATGACATCTGGGTATTCATCATGAAGAGCATCTCTCACTCATACATTGCCACATGGTTGTGTTGTCCTTTAATTAGCACTCTTTGTTTATGTAGTGTTGATTAAAGGTGGAAAGTAATACTTGGAAGATTTAGGTAATCTGATTTTAACTTGGCAAGTCCTGTCTTTAAAGTATTGTGAAGGTTTTAGTACAAGTTAAAAACTTAGACTTTTCTATTACAACTATTTTTTTTTTCTTTTGTAATTTGTTAGCAAAGTCCAATTGTGGGCAAAAGTGAGTGTTTGCTATATTGAGAAAAATGTATTTTAAATTGCCGTGACACTTTCTGCTTACACTTTCTGCTTGCACACATGGGAAAACACTTTCAGATAAGCTAATTAGCGGCCTTATTAGACCACGCAGCACTCGGGAGTATTCTCCCAGACAAGCCTACATGGTGCTTAGCTGAATTCAAATGTCCTCCAAAGTGCCAGAAACCAATTAGTGCTGGACAGAGCAGAGACAACTGTGAAGCGCTTGTCAGAAAGCCCTGCAATTTTCTCCACAGAACCCAGCAGAGTTAAATCTGCTGCATTGCTCACTGTGCAAAGCAAATGGCAAGTGGGCCTGCTCTGAGCACTGCTCCCAGCCCCTGGGTACATTACACACAGACAACATCATACTGAAAGAACACACTGGAACAGAAAGAGTTGTTTGAAGCTTGTGCTATATCAAAGAAATGATCTCACTCTACCATTTAGGGAAATAAAATGGCTCAGTCTGAATCTTAAGGACTATTGTCCTCAAAACCCCTCAGGAGTGAGACACACTATCTTACTTACATGACTTCTTTGCCATATCTGGAGGGAAACCACAAGTGAAAAATAAGCAAAAAGATCCGATGCATCAGCTACAGTTCTTTTATTATTAACGATTAGAAATGAGACAATACATCTGTTGCTGGCTCGCTCTCTCTATACTGCAAATTAAACTTTGGAAAATGATGTGACCTCTGAGGGGGTATTTTTCTCTACTAAGTCAGCATTAGAGTATATTTTATTCAAATTAATGCCTAGCTTCTATTTTAAAGTTTAACAGCACAGTTTGTAGAGAGTCAAGAGAATTCCTTTTAGTGTTGGTGAGTTCTGTCCTCTATTATGTTCAGTCAAAGGCTTATTAAACCCAGATGGAAGGATCATAAATAAGACACATAAAGTCAAAGGAAGTATTTAAACTTAGTTATTTAGTCATCTGAGGAACTGCTTTGAGTCAGCAAAGTGAATCTACTGTAAGCCTCTTTACAGAACTTTACAGTCTAAGTTCTCTCGTTATTCAAGAGGAAAGTTCTGTTGCTATTTAAAATAAAATGACACTTTATTGTTTCATTATATTATTAGAAGAAACAGCTAAATGCAATTGTTGGTGGGATGCGTGCAGTTGTTCTACCGTGCTTCATGCCACGATGATGTTTGCTCTCCTATTTTCATCTAAAGTCATTTTTTCCTTCCTCTTTCCCTAGTTTCACAAGAGGCAAAATCCTTCTTCAGGGCTAACCTGATTTTGCACACTGCCTTTGCCTGGCAATTTCTTTAGTGCACATACATGCAATAGGACACATATGGCTTGTGGCAGGAACTCCAAAAATATCCTTCAAATATCAAGTCTTTCTTGTATTTGCTCCCTTTTCTCAGATATTTCTCTGGTTAACAGAGAAACAGAAGCTTAGATTCTGTTCCAAGCTTAGATTCTGTTTCAAGTTAATCCAAACATACCTGCTTTTATAAATAAGTCATTCCAAACACTATGTTTAAATTTGCACAATTCTTTAATGATTCCTTCACATAAACAGTCCCTGAAGACATACAAACAGATCTTTAAAATTCAGAAGAGGAGAGTGCTGTTTTTCTTCCTTTTTGAAGGTCAGCTGCATAAATAATGCGTTATAGCTAACTAATTCTCAAATGCCTATAAATATAAATATTATACACTGAAGCAGGTTTTCCTGTAATAAGTATTACATGAAATTATTTTTAAAATTACATGTGAGCAGTGAGCATTGTATTAATAATAAGAGTAACAATTATGATAATATTTTTATAATTCCTAAATTTTTGAAATATATATGCACGTATATTTTCCTAAAAGTTTTCCAAATCTTCGGTGTTTTTGTAAAAACAACCATTTTCTAAACAGAGTATTTGTAAATCCTTTGTAAGGTTCAAACTGAATTTTTGTTGTTACAGAAAGCAATGGGAAAGCAGAAAACTGTCTGCCCCTCTTCTATAACTTTGAATGGCATGGAAATGTCATCCAAAACAATTACTTTCTTATTATTAGGGATAGATGCTTTTATCCTGAGTATCTCGCTCTGCATGTAACGGTTCTTTCATGTTCTTACCATCTCTACAGTAGCTCTCCTCTCACAATTTATGATTTTAAGAGCTGGTGAAAGTTTTCATAGGAAACTCATAATAACCAGGATTCAGTGATTTCCTTCCAATGTTATGTAAGCAGACTACTTCTTTGGATATTATAGCACATCAGAAATACTAAAATCACTGCAGAATTCCAAAACCTGCCGCCGGTTCTTGAATTTGGAGCTATGGATTTGGAGACAGAGGAGACCTCTGGAAGCTGCTGGCACTGAAATCATTAGAAGAGCATGTTTTCAACAAGATTCATTTATTATTCAATTTGCATTAAAATTAGAGTAAATTATAAATAAGTGCAGACTGTTGTCTCCCAATATTATTCATGTGCTATTAAACATAGTTATTTCTTCAAATTTACTCTAAGCACAAGAGAGTCTGTAACAACATGAACTCAGCTGAAATAATTTTGTTTAATTATCATCCTGTCAACAATATTAAGCTTTGTATTTTACAATCCGGCCTTATTTACAAGTCCTTACAGATCCAAGTTAGCAAATCTCCGAATATTGTTGCTTGTGAAATCTCAGGTCAGGGCCTTGGTGTTAATGTATTTTATTAGTCTATAACTGCATCATCAGATATGTCTTTGTCCATGCCACATCAGCTCAGAATAAATGATGCCTAATTACTCATGAGCTACTTGTTTTGTTATGCTTTGTATGGCGCCAAGTCTTATTTACTGCACAGCACTCAAACCATTCTAGAAAGATGGAAATATCAATTTCTTCATGGCCTGTTCCATTACCCTTGTTACTGTTGTCGCCAAATATTCCTGCACATCTCCTGGGAGTCTATTATCTTCATCTTTATGCTGCAGAACCAAGGCACAGAGGCATTAAGGTGAAAAATAGCCATTAATTACAGTGGCCAGTGTGAGACTCCAGGAGCCTAGTTTTCCTGAGCATCAACCCTGTAAAGTACTTTGTTCAAGTCCACCTCCACCTGTGAACAGGAATAATGACGGAAACAAAAATGGAATCATGTGTCTTCTTAGAACAGACACCTCTCTTGGAACAAAACTTTTTGCAAATGAGGTTATATTTCAGCACTGAAATTTGATCTTGATGGGAGGAATGAATTTTGAGAATGTCTAAATGCCTAATTTGAGGTTTGATTTTTTTATGGTGCTTCAAGTTTTCAAAATGTTGATAGACTTATTGTATGTTATAATGTAATCTAAAAATGTATTACTCTGTTTTAACAATCTGAAATTCCTTGTTTAACAAAACTTGGTCTACCAGCAGTTCTCTAATCTGAGGAATATATGCTGGTTTGGAACAAATCCATATTTCAGAATCTTCAAATCTTTTAAATTATAGGCATCTTGCATTCTGAATTGTGAGTACTTGGCACTTCTGCAAATCAAACAGCAGGATCCCTGTTCAGACACCAGATTTATAAACACAACCGGCAAACACCTATGAGAAGTTTAGCTGAATGACCTGCCTTGCAGCATATTAAGAACTCTTTTTTGGCAGAAGTACATTTAAAATCCAATGCCATGAGTCCATTATTCATCCTTCTCCTCAGTTTCCTTTTCCATTTACCATACACACTTTTGCTACAAATGAAACAGGGATCCTTTGGGAAACTGGCATCCTTCATTACATAGCCTTAATTCATCCCAGGAGTAGGTGTCTGTGTGCAAACAGAAATTGAAATACAGCAGAAAAAGAGAAGATGCTGTCATGCAGTGGAAAACTTTTTCAAGGTGATGATATCCTCAGCAAGCCAGGGAAATATGGTTTATATAAAACTGCTGAAAAGCAGATACGAAACTTATTAAAAACTTCATCCATCATCTATGAATTGAAAATACAAATTATAAAAATGGAACAATCTAGATTCATAGGAACAGTCTACAGTTCTCTCCATCTGCACCTTGGCACCTCATCCCAGTCCAGCACGGGCCTGCACTCCCCAGACTTCTCGACCTAGTTCTAACAGCCTGATTGTTCCTACTTCAGCCATGCCCAAGACCCCCGGTCAGCCTTTCAGGACCTGATACCTACAGCTCTGTACATATGCAGCAGGCATGAGAAGAGGAAATACATCACACAGACTCAATTGGGAACAGCTGAACATTACAACCCCTTTAATTGACTTTAACTATAAGAAGACTAATTCTTGCTATTTATGCCTTGTTTAAAAAATAAATCTGTTTAGTGGATTCATTTTCCTTACTGTAACTACTGTGGCACAAAGAGTCTTTGGCTTCTGTTTAGTTTCCTGACTTGACACCAAGTGAACATTAATATATTACTGTAGTTCACCACTCATAGTTTAGCGGCTTCAAGGGCAGGCCTTTCCAAAAATAAGTGTAGCTTCTCATAGATCTCCCATGCAATTTTATGGAATAACCCAAGGCTTTCTGAAATAACAGTAATATGTTAGTCTTTAGACATCCTCCTACCCTTGATGGCTTCCCCTGAGCTGAATAAGTGTTTGAATAAGCAATAACTTTGATTATTTTTCCCATGCACTTTTGAATACTTCTGACTGCTCTGTATGTTCTCTGAATAAAGTGGCCCATTGATTTGAAGGGCTGTCTCTGTCACTCACTCACTTTGCTATTAACTTATCATTGCATTCTTCACTGCAAGGAAGGTCCTTCCTTTGGAGGACCTACCCCTGTTTTGTGAAACTTTGTCTTTTGCTGGAAAAAGTATAAAATATTTTTTTACTTTTCAAAAATCTTTGTCAACATCGTAATGGCGATAAAGATAACATTTTGACTGATCTATATTCATAGGTCCATACACATACTTCATCAAAACACTGACAGCTATTATGTCTTTCAGTGCAATAGTGATTTTGGCTTTTGGAAAATGAGATTCACTTTTGTTATACAGATTCAGTTCAGTTCTCTAGTTAATCTATTGCCCTTACAGATGTCTATGTCTAGACAGACACAGCCAATTCATACATGCATCAAAATTTGTTTTTGTTATACAAGAAAAAGAACATACTAAAGGATTTACTTTTCATGTTGTCTGATAAGGAGCTAAAATGCCATATAAATCACTTATTATTCTAACTAGGCAGCATCATTCATTACCAGAAAAGGATTTACACTCACTCAAAAGAAAATTGATTCTGTCATTCAGAAAATCTGCATGATCAAGTGCATAATTAATACTGGAAGAAGTTCATCAATGCATGTTGGTTTTATAGCTAAGCTGATAAGAACATTTATACTTAGTATTTCAAAGGATGAGTCTGTAGTCTCTCTGTCCAGGCCTTTCTAAGTATCCTCATGGCTGCTGTAATCCTCTTCTAAAAGACTGGATTAGATCAAAGTTCCTGCAAGCAGTGAAAATTAGAACCTACATCAAAACATAATATTTTTAGAAGTAACTCAATCAGTATAGGTAAAGTTTCATCTTTTTTTTTTTTTTTGTTTTCTTGCCCATTAGAAACATCTGGGTTTTTTTATACCTCTGATGTTATTCTAATGCTGTTTCTCTTCCCTTCTCTTTTCCACTCACCCACAAGCACATCAGGATTGGCAACGGAAAAATATTTTATAATTCACATAAATGCAGGGAAAAGATTTCCTCTAGAATGTATATCTTGCTGTGAACTGATTAATCATTCTTTACAGACAAATTTAAAAATGTCTATAAACAAGTTCTAGCTTGTGTTACATTAGGGGCTGAGACCATGACTGGTCTGAGTACCTGGTACATTTCTATCCAAGATAACTGGATTGTAACATTATTCTTTGGGACACAATATGTATCTTAAGTTTTGACTCTCCTTGCTACAGGAGGCTGCACATGATAAAAGCATACGTATGTTCAAACAGAAACCAACCAAAGCTGTGGAGAAGAACCCTACCAAGATAATTCAATCCGAGGACAGCTGCCCGGCTCCAGAGGTCCCTGAGGAATAGCTTGCTGGAGCGTTAGAGGGCAAGAGGGAAAAGCAATATTGCACCCTGCCCTTCCGCCAGTCCTTAGGCACCTGCCTTGGACCATTAGCAGACCATAACGGGAGAACCAGGTCTGGTCTGACTCTGGTATGAATCCAGACAAAAATAAAACACACATTCATACATACAGAGAGAGAAAGAAAAAAATACTCAAAATTTAACTAAAAAATAAATAAATCTAAAAATCACAGTCTTCTCTTCTAGGGTCCCAGAGACTGGCTGAAGGGCAAGCACAGGAATCGCTGAGCAGAGCAAAAGAAGAAAGGCCTCAGGGCAAATTTGATTCTTTTCCGTTTGAAAAAAAAAAGGTAGAAAAACTGGATAGATCTATGAAAAGTATGTATGCGTGGTAGCATTTAAACAACTTCTGAAAATTCATATTGAGTCCATGTGTGATCCCTGGCATATAATTGAAAGCTCTTTATGCAGGACCTTGACAGGCAGGAACACATTGCAAAGGGAGAGGCAAGCAGTGTAAATATGTCAAGTTAGCATTAGTGATTTAGAAAAAGAGCAAATAAAAACCATAACGAAATTTGCTTGTAATAAACGGATAGAAATTATGAATACCTCTGAGAGCCAACAGGATTACAGATACACAAAGTGTGAGGAAACAGAAAAAGATCGAAACAGCAAAAAAAATGAGAAACTATCTATCTGAAACTCAGCTAGACAGTCAAAGAAGAGGGAAAGTTAGAGAAGAGTTAGCACACTGCATTGGAAAGGGATGTGTGCTAAACTGATCTCCCACAGCCTAAAAAAAAAGTCTGCTATTTTTTCCCAGACTGATTCTAAACTTTCGTTATGAAGCTTGGTTGGGAGTTTTCTTGAACCTTGACCAAACTGAACAAAGTATTTCTGCTCATCAATCAAAGTGCTTCAATTGAAAATTGACATGGAACAGTGAACATTTTAACCTTTTAAACAGGTTTTCAGTCAACTGAACATGAGCTATTTCCTTCAAGTACAGTATTTCTTTCTTGCAATAGTGATCAAGATGTTTTTGTGGAACCACACGTGTCGAGATGAGATGACCTTGGCTTTAAGCAACCGGGCTGGATGCTGCCTTGCCTATTAAAGGATCAACACGTGAACAGCAACAAGAACACAGGACAAAACCCCACCAAGATGTGCAGCTTCAGAAAGCCTTGCCCTTAGTCACCTAGCTTGTTATAAGTCGTCCTAACGGCTTACTGAAGCTGCCTGCACAGCAGTGTGTCTGGGGGACACCAGGGTGTCTTTGCAGCCTTTGCTCTTTCATCAACTACTTCTGCTATTGCAGAAATGTGTGCTTTTTTTGCTTTGCACTGTACTCTCCAGTTCAGTTATGTTCACAGTACATGGATTTTCCCCCATTTTGGCCACCTTTCATAATAACCTCTATTATGATCTGATGGTATTTGAATCTGGATTGCAAACTACAGCAAGATCAGGTAGAGGACAACAGAGGGTTGGTGAGAAAACAGAGACACCAACATTACCACCTCCATCCCTCTGGAATGGCTGCATCCAGACGGTGTTCAGTGCTTTGATGCACAGGGATTGCTGACAGTTCAACTGAAGATGTGTTTAAACCATGGCATGGATAGCTGTAACAAAAATCGGCACTTGTTCATTTCCTCCACTGAACTTCCATGGTGCTTCCATAATCCTACAGGCTCAAAAAATGGAGATTTTCCAAATAACTCAGCAAAATGAGTGAAGAATGGCCCTGTTGTCCAAGTTTTCAGATGACGAAGTATGAAGTGGAGAAATCTGCACTTGTCACAAATGTTAATTACACTACTGTCCTCTGGGCAGCTTCACAAATTTTCATTTTCAAATAAGGCATTTAGTATCTTTTAGAACCTGGATAACTGATATCTGATGTGAATTAGCTCACATTCCCTGGAATTGATCAAGTCAATTACAGTCTCTAATTGACCCTCTTCAAAAAAAAAAAGTAAATCACAGCTCTACTTAAACTATATCTGAACCAAAAACTTTATCAACTCAACTCCATGAACATAATTCTGCCAAGGAATGGAAATTCTGAGCACAATCAGGCAAGGACGTAGCAAATGGCAAATATTTCTATTCTAAACTTCACTAAGTCCTTCGCAAGAGCAGAGCTAGAAAGTATAGATAGCAAATTCAGAATAAAAGGAAGACTGCACATTTCTTAACCTCCAGTGGCTGAGAACGTTGTTGACTTCCCCCTGCTCCCTCTGCTCCTTATTACACAGGATCTCTCTCAGCTACCCTCCTCTCCATCACCTCCAGCCCCCTCTGCCTATTGCATCATATCTATAGTTTATTGTTATTTTGGGGTATTCTCTCAGGGTCCTTCATGCTGCTCTAAGCAAAGGTTGTGGCCCTACTACTCCTTCTCGCATATCGTGTTCCTTAGTGGTTGCTGCTGCCTACATCCCACTATCAGTCTTTCATTTCCCCTTTCATAACCATGATATGTACTCTGCTATTTTTTCTGCTTTGTCCTGTTTTAATCTTTTTCAAGAATTCTGATTATGCTGCATTTTTACCTCCCTCCCTTCTATTGAAGTTTCTGTATCTCTTCCTCCTTTAAAAGAGAAGGATTTAGGCCACCAAATGCTCTGTCCCCTTCTGCTCTTAGTCCTCCTTCCCCTCTTTCTCCATGTATTCCTTCCTTCCCTGTTACACTTCCTGCTCTCTGGAAGATAATCCATCTAGATGAGCAGAACTGAAAGTTAAATATCTTTATTGGAAAAAGCTAAGACTATACTAAATATTCGCAGTGGCACATCTCTTTCCTCCTCATTCTCTCTTTTTAGTGCTTAAGTTGCTCCATCAAGCTCAGCAGGTTTCTGCTGCCCGCTGAGATCTAGAATATCTTCTGAAGTGTGGAAAAGAGCAGCATGCAGTGATACAAGTTATCCCGTCACATCCATTTTCTCAAAGAAATGCCACAAAGGTTAATGTGAGGAGGCCTCCCGGACTTGGCCAGTGACACACAAGCTGGTCTGAGCCAGTGTAATCTGAGCTGCAGAGCAAATATTCAACATACTCCTACACCTGAAAGGATGCACCCAGCTCCGAGTGCCTCCTCTCTGGGATTGTGCTGTCAGTGCAGGGAACATGGAGAAAAAATAGTGAAAAGGGTTAGCAGCCTTGAGAGAGGTGATATGTGAAAATAGCCTGATCAGGAATTAAAAAGAGAGACTTCGGATATCTGAGTAAAATATTGATATTTCCAAAGTTCCTTTACAATGCATTAGAGGTCTATTTACAAAGCAATAGATGCACCAATTGTTCTGATAGGTCCTCTTCTATCTTAAAAAACCCTTTGGCCATATGGCCTAAATGTCAGAAGGTTATGCAAAGTAGATTTATGCGATCAACATAAAACAATTCTGGTTTTATAAATTTTTAAATTTTTATTAAAATTATTTAGAGCAAAATTTTTCACAAGATTCACTATTTTCTGCTCTCTGCTTTTATGTAGATTACATTACTGCACTTAAATTTATGATGTATTCTTGTATTCCAATATGAAACATGGGATATTAAATGTAGTTGTATATTTTGTACAGTGTTAAAATAATTATTGTCAAGGGATCTTGCAAAACCATACCATAGCTTCCAGAGACCACTGAAATGAAAAAAATCAGTGAGAACAAAGCACTTGGGCATACATTTTTCTAAGATAATGTGCAAGAAGAGTGGTAGACACAGTATACGCCCTTATTAAAGAGATGTGTGTACTTCGCTCCTCATTCGTTGCAGTTAAAACTGTCCCCCTACAGCCCACCCTTACCCTGCTTCAACTAATTACTTTATTATTATCAGCTGTGGAAAAATATATATCCTGCATTACTAATCCCATTAGTGCTTTCAGAGGAAATGTCAGAATAATTAAATTTCTCAATGATCAGTATTCCCCCTTTTTGTCAGGTGTTTTGCATACTTATGCCATGATACAGACTGCCATGGCCCTTTGGAAAGCAAGCTCAGCTTCTAAGATGAAAGTTAGTTTTGCATTAATCTTTGCTTAATAGAAACTTTTGAGCCTCGAAAAACACTGGCATTTAATAGAACCAATAAACACAATATTCTTCAGGCAAAGAAAATATCCTTCAGTAAAAATTTTGGATAATGACAAGACTATACAAAAAACAAAAGTATCAGTCTAACTTGCACACTTGAGCACTTCCCTTAGCAATTAAGCATTGCCAGTGAAATGTGCAGATGTTGAGTGGATTCACCCATGCTCTGGGTACGCTCAACTAATGCTCAGGCTGGCATTAGTTGAGACGAATACAAGCCAAAGCGCTCAGTCACAAATTCCAAGTAGCTAACTCCAAAATTTAAGAAAATGCTTTTGTTTTTTTAAATAAAACTCTCTCTTATTGAAAACATGCAAGCATACTTTAAATATGCATGTAAAAACTACTAAACAAATGTTTAAAATGATTTAAAGGATAAATAAAGCACACAGATCCCTTGGGGAAAGTCAACAAAAGATGAAAAACTATTTCTAATTTTACAAAGCAAATAATGAAAAAGAAATACTGTTGTTTCCTTAAAGCCAGGTAAGTTGTCCTTCCAGTGCCAAGCAGATGCTGTCTCTTCATGTCTACTTTTTCTTTACAGAATGATCTTGCTCTGCTAATCAGAGCACTGCTGTTTATAGTGGTTATATAAGAATCTGTCTTCTCCTTGAATTTTATGAAGTGTTTTTAAGCATGTTATTGTAACATTTTTATATTTGTCACTATCACAGATGCTAAGAAGCTTCATTTTCTAGACTGGACAAGCTTGATTGCACTGTACTCACAATATTGAAGCTTGGAGTAAGAAAACAGTAGATTTCTTACCCAGGTCTCCAGTCAAGATGCTGAGCATATTTGCAATTGATTTGAAATAATCTAGTTATTCTGAACACTACTACTTCTATGTTCAAAATAAAATCCAAGTGAGAAAACATGCAATTATGGACAGAAAAGCCCTAGGACTCCATCTATGGTGGTCTTCTATCAGGAGATCAAAATTCAGCCTTATGAGAAGGGGAATCTAAAATACTTCTGGCTCCCTCTTTGCCTTTTATATCCCTAGTTATTCTTTTTTTTTTTTTTTTTTTTTTTTTACTCCCAACAGAAATCTACACTCTGAAATGGAGCCTGCTGAAACCATGCCAAAGTAGAGGAGACAGATGTACCGATATCACTGCTTAATTCAGCCAAAAGATTTGGGCTGACTGCAGGGTACAGGTGTGCGAATGAAGACATTGCATATCTGCTGTTCAGCTTGCTGCCTGTGATTGATGGCCCTGGCCTTTTATGCTGCTCTTGGCATCTCCTACCTTGTCATCCCAGAGGGGAGGCAAGTAGAAGCTTGAATCAGGGCTCTCATCATGCTGCACAAACTCCATGACCTGCTGTTCTGGCATTAAAACAAGTTAAAATATGCATATACATCCATACCTACAGCTCCACGCAGATATATTGCCTGACCATAAAGCAACAAGTAGACTCCTGCAAAGAAAAGGTGAAATGCTCTTAGCCCTTTCTAGCAAGAAAGAAAAATGTAGCACTTTGCAGATGCTGGCTATTGAAGTGTATTGAAGAGACTGAAGTGTATTTAGATGGCCATTAATGATCAAACTACTGAGAAGGACCACTAGGCACAAAATATTAATTAAACTCTTTTTTTTTTTTTTCTTATTTTCTAGCTCCCAAAGAAAACAGGCTCTACAGATTTAATGCTAAAAATAAATAAACAAAAGTAAAATCCTGTCGGAGTTTATGGGAGACAAAGGTGGGGAGAAAGAAACAGAAGGAAGGAACCCTGCGGTTGGAATCGATGCTGTTCTCACTAGTGGGCGTAAACCATAGTAGCACTAAAGCCATTTGGCGACCTCAGTAGGAACCTCAGCACAGAATCCCACCTCCTCTGAGACAACATGCTCCCTCTGCTCAGGTCTTAATCCTCATGTAGATCAATACTGGTTTCAAAAAGAAAATCTGTCTTACTCCCATTCTTAAAAACACAGGTTGAGAGCTAATAGCAGCATGCTTCCCCATCATTTTCTTATGCTAGTAGTTTTCTCTCTCAGGAGGAGGGACATACATACATACATATATACACATACACATATTTGTGTGAACTAATGCTATGGCTTTTATTCATATTTCTTCTTTCCATCTGCCCAGCACATCAAGACTTCGAGTGTGTTTATATTCCTGTGTATAGTAAGTAGAATGTTATTTTATTTTGACTCAATACCACTTTACACTTGCAATACAGAGGAAGGTAAAACTACACAGGGCTCCAAACAGTAAAATGTCAAAAGTACTTTCTCTGCTTGCAAATTTTGTAAGACCTGAGACCTATAATCTGCAGCTCTCCAAACTTTTTATAGGGTACTTTTTGAAAGCAAAAGATTGAGGATTATTTCAATTTCAAATATCAATAATGCCCTCAAGTTCCTACATGTTATCTGATGTAGGGGAGAGATTCAGGCATGCTACTAATCATTCACACTAGTAAGACTGGACTGTCATGACTCAGGCACAGTGATCAATTAAGCAGATCTGTAAAAGCAGATTTAAAGAAAGAAGTGATAAACCATTCTGGGTTTCAGAGTTTGTACAGGAAAACTGAATATCTTTTGTTCTATTCTGTATTGTGCTACACTGCAAAAGCAGCATTGGCTTGCGCATAGAAATACCTGCACTAGTGACCACTACCACTTTACAGCTATTTAAAAACACAGATCTGAATAGTTAGACTGCTCATTCAACGATTACATTCTTTAAGGGATTTTGGCAGTTTTCCATATCAGTAGTTTTTGATCACACAAGTATATCTCTGAAATGACATCATGACAGAACTAAATTAATAATTAAATTTTAGCCTTTTTCTGATGCCTTAAGGCTACTAGCTCATATTTTTGCTTCCAGTACAGGCTACCTTAGTTTGGAAACCAAAAATACATTTTGAACTTTTCCTTTGAAATAAAGAAAAGCAGTAACTATCTCTTTACACTAGCCATTTCTGGAGTCTGGACCTTTGCAATTTTCCTTTCTTTATTCTAGAACGTTATTATAAAATCCCAATAACTCTTTCAAAAGGAGGTAACTGACCTGAGAAGTGGGCCACATTTCTAGAACTAGTCTGATGACTGACAGAAATCTCTGCATTATTGAAGATGATCATCTTCCATTCCTGGACTTAATTTAAAGCCCTTTGAAATGCCTGAAAAAGGCTCCCATTGACTTCAAAGAGTGGCAGACTAGGTCCCAAAACTGTCCAGGCTCTTAAGTTCCATGTCTGAACATTTACTGAAACAACTCCTACACTTGTATTCATGGGGAGAGAATAAAAACACTGAAATCTCCCTGAAAACAGAACCCTGCCACTGACCCTGCGATGCCTCCCTCCTCATTTCTCCTCTCACAGATGCTCCTGAGTGCCTGCCAAGAAGTATAAGCACACTCCAAAACAAGTGTACAGACATATAAACTGTAAGATTTTGATGCAGATGTCTAACAAGTTGCAAGTATTTGTGTCCCGAGCTTCTTATCAAACAAGCACTATTGACCTGCAGCTAATGGGTAATACGGAAAATGGGAGAAAATAAATTTCTCTCTAAGACATTACCTTCCTTTTTTTTATTTTTCATTTTTGTAAATCTCGCTGAAAGTATCAAGGTTGCTAGAAGAAACAATCAAATTCTTAGTCATTCATTCCTTTGATTTTACTCAAAGAAAGTTGAAATTCTGGCAACTCTCTATACAGTGTTCTCACCTCTGTTTTCCACTGTTAGAAGTGGCTTACTGTTTGCAAAATGAGAAACATAGCCCTTTACAGAGAAAAAAAAAAAAGTTGAAGAGAAACTGAAAGAAAAAAAAAAAGGGTCAAAGTTATTCAATTCCATTGAATGCATTGGGATAGGAAGAACCAACAGCTTCTCTTGGAGAAAATCTTCACAGTGTGTAGTTACTGCTTAGTGCTTTGAGCAACCACTGAGGTCTCTCAAGAGTTTTCAGTGGCAAAAGTGTATGTTGCCATGGGTGCGTGTCTATCTATGCATGTTGCTAGTGCATGAATGCAGATCCATTGCAAATCCCACTATATCAACACTAATTACTAAAAAGGCAAGAGTGATGCACTCTCTTCCCTGACCATCTGGCAGATTTCTGAGCTTTGCAGTTTATTAGTCTGCAGAGTCATCCTGAGAGGTAGAGGAAAAAAAAAATCTCTCTCAAATCTTAGGCAGTTACTTGACTAGTTGCTGCATTTGAAAAATAGAACAATGGGAATGGAGAGGTTCTGTTTACAAAGGCTGAGGCTTCTCATTGATGACAAAATGATTAGGAAATGTAGAGAAAAACTGATTTGTTAAATGGGAATAACATTCTTGTTCTACATTTGCTGATCAATATTTATGATTTTTTTCTGCAATGCATTTTCATAAGAGAGTAAAATGCAATGGATCAGGTTCCCCTAGATGATAGACAGATGCAAGGTGACATAAATAAGGTAACATAAAATATCTGCATATTACAATGCATTGTAAACAAGAAAATGGGCATTGCTAGCACGCCTTGCTTCTTGAAAGTAAGACAGGTTGCACTGAAACTTCCTTGAGGAGACGTCTCTGTGCCTTGGGCATGGCACCATTAGAAGGCCTCTTTGACAACAGTGCCCATGGATACAAATATCTGTAGATGAGGTCTTGAAATCCTTGAGTTAATATTCATTCAAGAAAGCATCCCATTCATTTTGTGTGGAAAGACGTACATAACTAAACATGGCATGCTCCAGTCAAAAATGAAATAAATGAATTAGAGTAGCATGACATACATATAAGATAATTACCTGTACACTTAAAATGTTTATTGTTTATTTACTTATAAAAATTGTGAGAACAGCTTCTTCATTAAGTCTGGTCCCATTCCTACAACCCCTATGTCCTACACTACCCTTCACAGATTTCTGGAGCTGCCTATGTCTGAACATGGGTTATGTTTACACACTTAAGTGAAAGCTTTTAATTGCCAAGAAGAAGAGTACAGAAAGCTGTACTGAGATCTGAGTAGTCAGTCTCCAAAGACAGACTAATGCAACCACTACTCCAGCCCTATACATGTCCACCAGATTACTAACACTGCACTGAGACGGGGATAGTCACTCCACAACTGCTGTATCTACTTGCATCTGATCGCTACAATTATCTCTATTTTTCCCCACCCACAATCTCTAAATTCAGAAGACATTATTAATTAAAGATATTACATACATTAATTAAATAGAGTTTACTTGTTTGTGTTTCAAATTCCAGAACTGTTCCCCAGACTGAGATTGTTGTATTTATATACAGATTCTAACAATGCACAGCCTAAAATGGCAAAAACTCATCAAAATAATTTCCATACAAAACAAATCAATATGCAAATAGCATGCCCCAGTCCATCCATTTAGCCATTACCCTGAGTAGTCAAAACAGGAGAGCTATATGCCCTTTGAATACAAATTAAATGAAACAGCTGGTGATGCACAGTAGCACTTGGGCAAACTTTTCCCATAATGTGTTTTCTTTCATCATCATATTGTACAGAGAGTACTCTGAGTTGGTTGTGTTTAAGTCATGTAAACTGTTAAAGAAATAGACAAAAATTACCTGTAGTATTGTTTACCTTAGGCACAAAAACGAGAAATTTAAGTATACTAATATGAGATATTGCAATTTTGACGCCTCAAAGAGCTTATTATGAAGCTAAGCATCAATGTTTGTGATTTCTGGCTGTATCAAAAGTATACAGCATGAGGTTTTTTGCATTTCTTTTGCCCCCATGCCAGATACCTGGTGTGTTTCAAATAGGACTGTGGCCATATGGAATGTCATCTGGCAAAGGAATATCTAAAAATTGTCTTTGGAAGGTGCTATGTGAGCACCTGTGGGAAGCTCCTCTTGTAGAAATGTCATCAGGACATTACCCAGGCCATTCTCCTGCTCCAAGGTGGCATTGAGGCTACTTTCAGCCCTTTCCCAATGACAGTGTTTCTTGCTAATCCATAAGAGAGATGAAAAGGTTTTTCAGCCAGTCAGTCTCTATTCTACCCACTGCTGGTTTAGCCCTCCTACCTCCTACCTTGCTCTGCACGGGCATGCAATACAGTTGAGCCTGTTCTCTTCATTGGCATATTTTAGATATTTGAGAATTGTTAATCAGTTTCCCACTCATCACTTTTTAAACTTACTATTCTCTGGCAGTTTCTGCAGCTTTCCTCTAAGAAACAGGTGCTGCCCATCCAGATGAGTTAATGCTGAGTATATCAAATATCTTTGCAATTTTTGTATTTAACATCTGTTGTGTTATTCAGCTCATTTTCAGTCTCTGGTCCATAGTAAGCATTCACACTTTCCACATCATCTGTATTCTGATCTGTTATTCTTTTTTTCTTATTGTTCTTAAATATACTATTTTGTATTTATCTTCATTTTATCTTCAAGTATTTCTTCAATGGTTTGGGGCTTTTTGTTTTTTTTTCCCCTCCTCTAGTTCCTTACCGCTTTGGTGCCACCTTTTTTTCATTAAAGAAAGTTATTCATAGACACTTAAAAAAAATCCTGAAATCCTTATGTTATGGTATTTCTGAGGCCAATACTAGAAGAACGTTGATGAGAATACCACATTTAGTACAAATAGCTCGGTTAGCATTGCGTGAATAGATTTTCCACAGTAGCAAAGTCCTGTAAAGCCTTCAAGGAAGTAATGACCTTGGCAGGACTGGGAGGCTGGGAGACATGCAAGTCTCCCAGCCAAAAAACCAGCTGCTTCCACTTATCCCACTTACCTCTTAGAGGCACGTCCCCTCCACACATGCCGAGAGCAGCACTTGGGCTCTGCTTTGCTGGGCTGGGAGCAGGCACAGACCAAGTCATCCGTCAGGTCATCATGATGTGGCATGGCAAAGCACGCTGCCCGGTTCAACTCTTCACATGCATTTAGCCTCCTCACAGGGAGAGCTGAGACAAAAGCAGCAAAGAGCTAAAGGCAATTTTTAAACAGATGGGTTTACACAAGCAAGTAATTTTCCAGGAACTTTTGTTGCACGTGGCTGCATCACTACAGCTGTGAAAGCTCCATATACATTAGCTGTAGAGATAGCTGAGTAGCTCCTTGAGGATGCCACAAAAGT
>JAWLRI010000002.1:5632151-5680021 GCA_034781795.1 Crypturellus tataupa
GCAGGGGGGTTGGACTAGATGACCTCTAGAGGTCCCTTCCAACCTTAGGCATTCTGTGATTCTATGATTCTATGAAGGGCAGGTTGCCATGTTTTTTCCCCTCATAGTAGGTTTTCTTTTTACTAGCGACCCAGCCTATGGAAACGGCAGACCACTTGACCTCTTGACAGTAAGTGGAGGAAGGGATTATGGGAAGAGAGGAAAAAAGGCAGATATACAAAGCAGGAATTTGGAATACAATCGAAGCAGCACTGAAGTAGATTACTGGTTTGGAAGAAGGCACAGGGAGAAAAGTGGAGAGAGTGAGTGAGTGAGTGAGAAAGGGGGAGAGAGAGAGAGAGAAAAAAAAGGTGCCTTCCTGATTTCTTGTCTAAAACCCTTCACATCACATAGTCGGCCTTCAAACTCCATTACCTTATCATTGCTTTTCTAATTCCCAACTTTATCTGTAATAGTCTGAAAAATAGCAAAGCTTCTGTGTATAGGTCATCAGTTTCCAAGCTATCTGTGTACATTTCTGGATGTACAATATCTCCACCCATTAGACTCAAGCAAACTATGCTAACAGGAGAAAAAAATGATGTTACCAGTGCTTTGCTTGTTTTAGAATGTGTTTGCCTTTCCAGAAATCCAAGGATTTGCTTATCTTAAGTGAGATATTACATCCTGCTTTTTTTCTTAAAGTTTTCTATAGAGTGTGCTGACTCTGGTTTTAGCATCTTATCCAGTTAAGATGATAGTCTCTAAGGCTACAATTTGAGGATATAGTTCCTTCTGCTATCTTGTTTGAGTGTGAAAATGTTAAATAGATATAGACAGGCACAAAAGAAAAAAAAAACAGATTTGTTTTCATACAGGTTGAAATACTGAGAAATATGGAGCATATAGTTTCCAGGCCAATCACTGCCACCTGCCTCTAAATAGTCTGGCAAAGAAAAACTTTCTTAAATTGCTCAGCTGCAGTTCTTCATAGCAAGAGAGGCATATTCAATAAGTGAATTTTCAGAGGATCTACTTAGGTGGTTATGTGGTGATGCAGTGCCTAGCTTTGCCAAAGAAAAAGAAAACGCATTTTTACTTCTATAAAGGCATGTCCTGCTGCTCAAAGCTGCCTCACCCTCTGTGCTGTTCATCGATTTTTTTCATCATTTATCCTCCCAGAGAGGTTGAAAACAGCTTCAATTAGGTGAAAAAGCCCCTTTGGACTCCCTTCAGTCTTAAAGTAACTTAGTGTTTTCCTACTCAGCCTCTTTATAACTTTCAGAATGGGGGCCTATTCACTCTAAAAGACTGGATGTATTTTTTGACTGATGTATTTGTATTCAAACTTTTCTCTCCCTTACTTCAGTGTCTCCTTTCACAGCCCACCCTGACCAATGTATCCTTCAGTAGCTGTCAACAATTTCTTTCTGTCCAGAGCAATGAAAAAAATAATAAATCTTCACAGTCAGACCAAGCATCTCATCCAGCTGCCTTCCAAAGGCAGAAATTTACAGTCCCCATTCTGCCATGCTCCTTTGTAAGTGCTGCACTTTATCAAGGGTGATGTATTGACCTTTTCCCATCAGGTGTGCTGGAGTTCACAGAAACTGTAGAAATTTGGCATGTTGCTTAGGGAAACACAAAGGGGATTTTGGGTGAAAGATTGAAAATTGAAGCTTCCCCCTTGTTCTTCCTTCATTTCTTCTAAAAACCAAATCAGTTGTGTGATCCAGTGCAGATTAAGTAATCTCAGATATTTATAAGCCCTTGAAGTAAAAGCAATAAATAGGAAAATATAATGTTGACAAATAAATTCTGGGCAGAAATCCTTCCTCTCTAAAGAGAACTGCCTTTCTTCACCATCAATAAAACCATAAGCACATCATTTTCCATTTGCATCTTTGCCCAGTATTAGTTCTGTCACCAAAAGTGAAAACCACATTGTCTCATCTTCTGTAACAGATGGTGGATTCAATCTATTGTTTAAAGATAATTTAAAACCTGGTAATTAAGATCTTTTCTTACCATCTACCTAAATATTTCTCAAAGAGAAAATTAAACAAAAAAAAAGGTGTATCACTTTATTGGCACATGATAAAGAGTAGAGAAGCTTGAAAAAGTCTAAGAAGTTGGCTTAATGCATGGTCCTTTTATGATGTATTATGCTCAGCAGCTGTATCTGTTTAAAAAAGAAGGCCTGTCATAAAGAGAGAAATGCTTTTCATTGCAACCACAGTTTAAAAACTGGACCTGGTAACTGTGCACTGCTTTTTGTAGGAGAAAGGAATAAGGGCATGAATGTCAATCTTGAACACCATCCCTGCTCTTACTGCAGAGCAGCAGCGGCAGAATCCATTGGCAGTGGCTCACGATGGCAGCTGGGAGAGCAGAGAGCTGCTGTTGAGCAGTCAGGTAGCACATGGGAAAAGTTCCTTCAGGGAACATGAACCACGGCTCGAGCCCTTCACCAGGACAGACCTCAGAAGAGCTGGAGACCTCAATCTCAGTGAGGTGTTTCCCTCAAGAGTTGGAGATCCCAAGCTGAGCTAGGTGTTTCCCTCTCATGATGTAGCTGGAAAGAAACCAGTTGGAGAGGAACTATACCTGGGAGTAGCACCACCAGTTAGTCACATTCAGGTAAATGATGCAGTGCACTCTCAGTCATCTATCTCTTTTCTCTGTCTTTAACACACAGTTCATTAAAACAAACGGTTTTCTGGTTGCATGTGCAGACATAAAATCTCTCATAGCATCAAAATGTTTAGCTGATATTTTCTGTATAGGGTATGAACTGGTGTTTCATTACCGACCTAATAAATATGCCTGAATGTGTTACACAGAAAGAAATAACTAAACAAAAAACTACCTTTCCCAACAAAGTGGAGTCCATCTATTGACAAGTGTAACTATCTCTGGAGCTTGAGGTGAAATCCTGCACAAACAATAGCAGACACTACAGAAATAAATGCAAGTATTTTTAGGTACAGACACACTTAAAATTAGATTAAATCAAACAAGATAAAAGGTGGCAGATGATGAAAACAACTTCTTTTTGCTCTAGCAGTGGATCTTAACCCTGTAAAAAAGATTTTAAAGTCCTGAATGGATTTAAATGATGAAATTTATACGCCTTTATGATAGCTCTAGAAAGTCAAACGTCTTTCCATTCATAGTTTCTAAGAATTCCTTTTCTCTTCTACTTTGCATAACTCTGGCCTGTGGCTTGTTTGAAGTTGTCTTCTAGAATTGTTTGTAGCAGTAAGAGGGGTTTCACTGTCACATTAACCCGTTTTTCTGCAAGACATGTAATATTTCCTTTTGTCAGAAAAAATGTGAATTCCTGCATACCAGAAAATGTCAGCTCAGAACTGCTGCAGTTCCTGTGCTGCGGGTGTCCACCAGCAGTCGCACTGTAACCAGCTGGTAAGAGCTGGACCATGCATAGAGCAAAGAAGGAGGCTGCAGCACTAGATTCACCATTTCCAGGATGCAATAGCCAGTCAGCATTTTGATTTGTCATACAAAACTTGCCAACATAAATATTTCTGATTTTTGGGAGGGAGATGGCATCAGGAAAGGGTAACAGGAAGGAACCTGGTTGAATAACTAAGATATCACATTATCTTACTCCCATTGCAGAGAAAGCTTAAAGTGTAGCTCAATTCAAAATGACAAACTTTGCCCGACTCCAACTTATCCCTAGCTTGGCTTCAGATACTGTTAATGTTTCTAGGAAGAATTATAATTATCGATTATACATTTATGCCAACTCTGGACAAACCAGTATAAATATAGAACATAACTTGAACCTCTGTTTTAATACATATGAAAAATTGCCATGTTTTATGGAAGACGTGCTGATTGCTTTGGCAAGAATTTTCCATTCCCTGTACTCTGCTCTCAAGAGAGATAGGGAAAAGGAGCAGGAGGCTTACACACATCCAAATATTACACATATTTGGGAACGATGCTGACACCTCCCTCCCTTACTTCTGCTCCTAACAAGACTGATCTGTTTCTAACACAATTTTCTTGCAGACCTTAGCCCAAGAGTACCAGAGACTTTGGATCTACAGCAAAAAATTATGTATTTTCAATTTATAAAATTCAATTATTATATAATATATTGTGCATTATGTATCACAGAACTTAGAGTATTATAAATCAATAACTGTATGTACAACAAATGTATAGTTCAATTAATTTAATTGATATTATTCTACGTTATTGAAAAGAAATGCATTTGGCCAGCAGTGGAGCTCCCAGGAGTGCCCGTTGTTGCCTGGTTGTTTATCTCAGGTTAGGATGTGACCAAGAAGAGCGTGAAGTTATAACTGAGTTACTGCAATTTCATGTAATTCCCCTGGAGACCCAAGTCTGTGTATTTATTGTAATTACCTTTGGGATGGGGGACAAAGAAAGCTCTGTGAGGAATGTGTGATTGGGTGAACGAATCAGCAAGAAATATGTGTTGTAAGCTTAAAAACAACCTCTTTTTTGCATGTTTTTCTTGCTTTCTTTTTTAAGTTAAACAGATGTTAGGGTGGAGAAAGGAAAGGAATATGCATTTCATTCATTGACATCTCTCAAAAATGTATTTTAAAATTGCCAGAAGTAGCTTTTCTTTGTGGCTTTGTGTTATGACTGCATTCTTTGGTGAACTCTGTCCCAAACAGAAGCAGAAGGACATTTCAGAAGGAACCGCACCTAGTAGGGCCAGGCTCTAACGCTTATGAGAAACGTGCTGTTGGCTACTCATTTTTAACAGCAGCAACACCAGGCTGACATCAGGAGTCCAGAAAAACATTTCAGCAGCGCTGAGTGCTGATTACAGTGGTGATTCACCTCCCCTCCATGATTTGTCATGCTGAGCATTTGCAGGCACACATACGCACACGCACAAAAAGAAAACCCCACAGGTCAGAACCCTATGCCCCTGCCCCGTCCTTCCTTCCCTTCCTGCATGGAGGAGGGCAGGAGAGGTTATGATCTGCCCGACCGGCCTAGTACTCAACAAAGGAAAGTGCTGTAGGAAATTTTTGCCTAGGAGAGAACTCCCGAGTAGCGCTTGAATTTGATCCCACATCCCTTCAGGGGAGGATAGATTTTATTGTAAAGTTAATGCACATGCACTGCTTCATACCAGCACCGACACAAGAGGCAGCCACAGAACTGGCAGCCCCAGCTTGTTTTGCCACACATGCAGATGCGCACTGATGCCTATCACTGGTTTCACAGGCTGCCACCGTCTCCAAGGACATCCCCCATCTAAAATGGGCAAAACTGGAAACGGTGCACAAAGGCACAGGGCAAACAGCAACAAGACTGACCAGTTGCACTGAAGCAAAACCCTTTCTGTGCAGTCTTAAATGCACAGTGCAAGTAGGCCAGCTGAAAAAGCAATTGCATAAGCAGAAATAAAATTAGAGTTGAAAGAATTTGAGAAAACCAAATTCTAAAAGTCTAAGTCAGAACCAAACTGCTGCTCTATTTCAAATCTTCTTTTCTGTGTCCAATTATTTCTTCACAACTGATGTTAGCCTGCAAAAGTCTTTGATTTTGCAGCTACCCCCACTCCCCAAAAATTGCTCCTTCAGAAACTTGAGTGTTTGTGCTAAACTCAGGTTACTGCTCCCAGGGAAGAACTTGGGAGCCATAGGATTACATGTGTGCTTGGAATGAGTTTCCCTACATATCTCTGCAAGTACCTATTGAGCTGATGTTTCACATGTGCCTTATGTGGGTTCAGCTGATACTGCTACAATGAGGACACAGTTGACAAAGTAATTGTGCTCCCTCCTGAAGGCCATCAATTTTGGTAACTTCTTGTTTCAATATATTCTCAGAATAGATATAGTTGACATCCTTACCCCTAGTCCCTTCCTCTTTGGACTAAGTGAGGTACATTCACCACAGTCCCCAAAAGGCCATGGATGATATAGTATTGTCATTATGAATGACTGCATCTGATATATTGTAGTATAGAAAAGGAATTTATATATGTATATACATATATATGTTTTTTACCTGCTAAATACGAAGAGGCTAGTTATCCCTAGAGTTTTGAGATTTTTCAGGGGTGGCAGATTTCAGAGTCTCTCAGTGTAGGTCTCAAAATAAATATAATACCAGCTCCTGTTGTTCTTAGGCAAAAGTCATTAGACTCTATCCATGCAAAGTCTGAATTACTGGAGACTTATACTGAGAGACTCTGAAAACTGGGGGTTTCTGAATAACTCCTTTCCAAACTAAAGCAAGAATAATATTGAGACCAAACTTGGGCAGAAACAAGCATTCAGAATGCCTGTTACAGATTTCATCTCAGAACTTCTTTTATATCAAGTTTAGTAAAATTTAATTGTCAGATTAACCTGACACACGCATCTGTCCACATAAATAGCAACAGAAGATCTGTTGGAGGCAGAATAAACAAATAAGTCAGTCCTTGTTATGTATTATTGTACAAAAGTCATACCAAAAGTCTTAGTGACATAGGAATTCCCTGTAATAGATATGCATGTCTAATTAGTCTGTTTTTCCTGATCTGGTCACATATAGAGGGAATCCTTACAAACCCCAGCAATCTTGAGCAAAACGGTGAAGAAAAAAGCCCGCTCATAGAGGATGTCTCTGACTTTCACCAATTCAGGAGAAATTTCATTCTAACTGGTCCACAGCTGATAACCACCATGCCTTCTGCAGACTGAGATTTGATAATCCTTGCCACTTGCTCCCTGCACTGACAGCTCTGATCAGGATCTTCATTGCTGGGAACATGTCAGTTCCTCCTGGTGTTTTTTCACGTTTATTAAATGATCCAAGAGACTCTTTGGAAAAGCTGGCAGGTCCAAATTCCTGCTAAGTCTTATAAGGGCAACAGTCTCTCCATCCTTCTTTGTTTGACTCCTTTCTTGCTTTTTTGTTATCTTCTGTCTGTTTCCACTAGTCTCTCTCACTGCCTTTGTTGTATTTGTGTTACTCCTACAGATCTGTGAGAAAAGACTGAGGGCAGGGACAGAAGGACCAGAGACCTCTGTGTCATCTGCTCTGCTCAGACTCACAGAACAATGTTTGGCAGTTCTGTAAACTATGTTACATAAAACAGTCACCAACAGTCAAAGGGAAAGGGATCTAATAGAGTTCCCCAGGCCCCATTACAGGCTACTTCACATGATCTGTGCCAGCTCTTCACAGCAACTTCTACCCTGTATGTGTGTGTAAATTTCTGCATGGGCATGGGCATCAGGATTTCATGGGCATCAGTCAATTTCCCAGTGCTGAGAACCAGGACAGACTCTCCAGTGTTGGAATGGTAGCTGAATGTAAAGCTTTTGCATTTGAATGCTCGGTGTTAGGCTGCCTCCATCAGCAATGTCCGAGAACTTCATAGTCACTCCAGGGGCCTCCTTTCATTTTCCCTTGGATTTCCATTTCTGCCTGTAGAAAATACTTCTGCCAATCATTTCCACCATCGCTACTCTTCCATCACTTGTTGCCATTGACAACTGCACAAAGTCACTGAAATCTGCTGCCAGATCAGACTGGCAGCATTTTACATTCAGCCACCAGGCTGACTCTAAAATGAGAGGCAAGGTCAACCCACCCAGCAGCGTCTGTCAGGAGCTGAGAGGGGCCTGTTGCGTGGTTGCCTGGCTCAGGGGAGAAAATCTTGGATGCTAAAACTGCACAAATGTCCTTGTTTTGCATTTACAGATACTGAAGAATCCAAGGCTTTGGTAATGAGTAGCATGGCTCCTCTGAAGAGCTGTACATCTTAGTAGGATTTCTTGTCGAGAATTTCATTGCTTGGGGGCATCCTTTTTCTCTTATAGCCTTTTCAGAGCTCTTGGATGACTACTGTTATACCTATTCTGCTCAGAAATTCATTTTTGATCCTTTTATTATGTTTATACTCAAAGTGTATTAATGTCTATAATATACAGTAGTCAACTTTTAATTCTCCCCGTTGACCATCCTTCCCACTCTTTCTAACACAGTTCCAAGGTTTGTAAATAGGTCTTTCTGGAGGTCATTCACTAAAGAACACCTGCATTCCAAACTGACATCTTATGTCTAAAGGTATCCAAAAATGAGTATGTTTTATAGACTTCCCCATAACATTGATTGCATCTGCTGTAAGGAAGAATGTTAATGGGGAAAAAAAATGTGCCTCTCAATTTCTTATAGGATATCAGCTTCACATAGCAGAGACAAATTAAGGACATAAAATAAGGACATACTCATTAAGTAAAGACAAGATTACAGTCTTGTATTGACTATATTTTATGGGGTACCATCCACCTCTGTGTGAGTACTCAGAATGAGTTACCCCATTAGAATGCTGAATGACTCCATAGCTCAGTCTACAAGCCTCAGTTATTGTCTACTTAACAAATTATATTAATTTCTATGATTTATGTAATTGTTATTACAAAAGGAGGAGACTCAAGAGAAACATGATCAGAGTTTATAAAGGCCTCCAAGGTTGCAGTATTCCTTATGGAAAAAAACAGTCCATTCTTTCAATTGGGAGAAGGGTAATGACAAGGGATAAAATAGCTAAGACCTCAAGGAAGCATTTTTAACAGCACCTTTGAACATTCCTGCTTTATTGAAGCACTGAATAATCCTAGTGCCAAAAACACCCACTTCTCATCTTCCAGTTCCCCTCTGATGTGGTATTTGTATCTCCTTGGACACCCAGACACATCACTGACCACGGGTGGTCACTGAATTTGATAAGGAGAACTGCAGTTGGTCACAGCTTCCCAGGACCTCTGGGTTCACATCTAGGTACATCCAGCTGCAGTCATCAAGCTCTGACTGCAGGTGTGAAACTGTGTGTCTGGGACAGGCTACACAAGACACTGCACACAGCTTGCACTGTCTTGCTTTCAAATATAAAACCAATTTCAAAGTTTTTCTTTTTTTCTCCCACTGACTGCAAGAAGTCCTTTCACACTGTCTTATAAATTAGTTTCTGGAATAAAGTTCCCCATACTTAAGAGGATAATCCCAGTTTGTATAGTTACTCAAATTAAGGCCAGAAGCCGTACAGAAATTCAGTGATATTTATGTCAGGATTCAGAAAGCACACAAAAGTTTTTGTCTTACATGCAGGCCACACTTGTAAAAAGTTTGCAAATTGCTGCAAAAAAAGAAATCTGACAGTTCATTTTTTTGGTGCTGTCTTTGCAATTACTTGGTCCTGTATTACTGCTCATCTGGTTAGCACAGACTGTCATGAACAGTTTAGTCATTTGCTTAACATGGAGACCAGCAAGTAATAAAAAATTGAAGCATATGATTAACTTTATTGATAATACATGCATGGCTCTAGCATCATGAAACCATCAGTCTTAAATCTGGCAATAGAAAGAGAATTCAGGAGCAAAACATGTTAATGTCCACACCATAAGACAGGCAAATATTAATGTTTTGCTGCAGGTGAAAAAATAAGAAGCTCAAGAAGTTAAAGAGGCTTCTTCAAGATGGTAGTTTCAATTTTGTATGTTCCATCTTTACTTTTTTGAATTTATTTTTTTCTTTCATCAGCTACATTTTGGAATAAGTAAAGGCTGTTTCCAATGACTCATGATCTTACCCTGAGATCTGTCAAGCAACTGGGCTTTCGCTATGACATATCTCAAAAGAAGTAAAGGAAATTCAATAAATAAAAGGAAGACCTGAGTTAGACTTCTCTCCTTTGCTGGAAGTATGTGGATTTGATATACAAACCCAGAGAAACACTGTGGTTGTTTCTATATAACACTATATAGGACTGCCTCTTGTTTGTTTGTTAGATTGTTTGTTTTTATCATTTTCACTCTGTTTCTTACAATTGTACTTCCCACCAGTATGGAGATGCAGCAAAAGAAAATGATGCATAAACACTGATGCAATTTAGTATTTAATTCAAATCCTATTTCAGCCACTCTCTTTGCAACCAGGCAATCGGTGTATTTAAATGGGCTTTCACAATTTTTGCTCAGTAAATTAAACAAGTTCTATTTATTTCAGTTGTTTGCGGAGATAAAATTTCTTGACAGTACGCTGTTTTACCCATTGATTTGGCTGAATAGTGGCAAATAGTGTAACAAAATATTGAAAAGGGATATAATCCATTCAGTGAAATAATATTTTTCCTTTTCCTTACTTTTATTACCTCAGGTTTTTCATCTGGAAAAGGTCCATAAAGTTAGTTCCAGTGCTACTGTTGAAGTTAATTCAAATTTATAATGGGTTACAGTCACTAATCTTATTCCATTAATTCTTTGGGACATTTTCTTTGGTGCAGAGGAACCAGAAGTTTCTTAGCATATTGATGAGGCAGAATGAAGCCCAACATCTGGAAACATCATTCTGAGCAAATACCTTCTTCAACGGGCAGTATCTGCCCACAGAGTTAAAAATGGGATGGTGATGGTAGTGTCTGTCCACCACCATGGGGCTCACGCTCCTGACAGCTGTCCACTTTTTCATGGTAGCATTACGGTCATTTTGCCATGTCCCTTGTAAACTTGCAAGACTTCTGGTCTAGCACCCACGAGGGAGACGTGTCATTGCTACTGGGTGTCATATTTTTTCCCCTGCAAAACCACTATTTTAGCTCTGATTCAGTGTCTAGGAAAAGAGATTTCAGGTACTCAGGGAAAACAGGTTTCTTCTTTGAAAAGGGAGAACATGTTCTCTGCTCTTCTTATTCTTTAAGACAGTGATCCAAAAGCAGCAAAACATGGTTAATATCACGACTGTAGGAAAGGAAAAATACAGACATCCAGAAAGATAAACAAATAAATAAATAAGGAAGAACTACATGATGCCCAGGGCATCTCCTAACTATAAAGCTTTGTTTTCCATCCTCACACCCAACCGAGAGATAAGCTGTTTACACTGAGCGTAAACACAAGTGTTATTCTCCAGCATGGGAAAAGATCTGGTAGGCCACACCAGAGGAGCTGGTGCCCTAGGCTGCCGTCTCCTGAAGTCTCCTGGGTACAGGGATGCTTCAGGAGGCAAGTCTTACACCGGTCCAAGTTTTGCTACCGGTCCATTTGACAATCCTCTTAATGGTAACTAAGTGACCTGGCAAACCTGGAGATATTTTCTTCAGTGAAGAAATCAGGATGATATTGAACTTTGTATAGACAGACTGAGCAACCCTTCACCAACTTTTAGTCAGAGGTAGTAACACATTCTTTGAGCCAAAAGTTGCCAACAGTTACTGCTCAAATACTGAGGCAACTCTCACAGAGAACTCCTACACAAAACCCTGATTTTCTGTTTCCTGTTTATAGCCCAGATCTCACTGAGCATGCAAGATCTCAGGTAGCAGTAACAAACAGAGCCACAGGGAACACCCAGACCTCTGAGGATCTCAGTCTTCTTTTACCCTGCTGGGTATCCATGTGTTCTTGGGAGGGAGAGCATGGGAATCCAGGTATACAAGCATATCTATATAGAGATTTTTCATAAATGCACTGCAAAGAGCAGACAAAAAAAAAAATCAAACAAAGAAAACATAAAGCCATAAGGTAATTGCACAGTACTTTGTCCTTTGAGCAGGGTCTTTTAACAACATGCATATATCTAAAAGAGTAGAGCTAAGCATGCAATAATAATGCTAAAATTAACACTAAAATAAATGTCATTAAAAGAGCAACCTAAAATCTCACCTGCTTCTGACTGTGGGAAATGTGGGCAGGAAAAATAAATACTGTCCTGCTCAGAAGCAAAAGTCTTTGTTTTTCCAGGAAGACTTTGAGTGAAATTTCTCATGTAGTTGAAAACAGCCACCTATGTTTAAATGCAATTATTTATGTATAGTTTTCCCTACCCTACAGATTTCATCATGCAGTTCTTCTAATAAGGCAGGATGGCAGCTCACCTAACTATTAGGACACTTCTGCTTATGCAGATTTTACCTGGTTCTTGTGGTCCTTTGATAAATGTTCTTAATTTCTATGAAAGGGAAGCTAGTATTATGATTACCATGTGTCAGATGAGTAGAGTGGATGGACATCCCTCTCCTTATGTTTCTTTGGCCTTGATTTTTTTTTAAGAAGCTCTGCTATGAATTTTTTATATTGAACTCTGCTATGAATCTCAAATACGTGACTGCAATTTTACTATATATATTAAGGATAAGTGTCTTGATCTGAGGAAAGTGTTAAACAAGCACGTTGGCATTCAGCTCAGGTAATGCCGACACTGAAGACAGGAAAAAGGGAGGAAAGTGTTACTGAAGCTGAGAGAAGACAATAAATGGGGAAGGAATTATGAATGATAACCAAGGAATAAAATAACAAAATGAATGATACAGACTAGAAAAGTGCAAAAGCCCCAAACTAAAATCCAACTTGTTAAAAAACCCTATCAAATTAAAACATTTAAACTACCCAAAATGCCACTGGAAAGGGAAATGCAGGATATAAAGTATATGTTTGAAAAAAATTTTGGTCATTGTGACTTAAAACATTACTACCAAATGACTGAGTTTATATCACGCGATGATCAGTGATGAAGTTTGTTAGATTGCCCTCCTGCAGTATTAAACGAGCATTTGATTTTCAGAAATAGGAGCATTGGTAGATTGGCACACTAAACAAGTCAGTGAAAAATTTAAGATTAGACCTCAGGATACATCTT
Organism: Crypturellus tataupa; assembly: GCA_034781795.1. NCBI lineage: Eukaryota > Metazoa > Chordata > Aves > Tinamiformes > Tinamidae > Crypturellus > Crypturellus tataupa. Next base: position 5,644,782 of record JAWLRI010000002.1, read on the forward strand.
GTGTTATGAGTCTGTATAGGTGTAATTTGAAAATAAACCTCATGTCAGTGGAAGGACTTTACAGATGTAACTGGCATTTGACTGAGAAGCCTGCCTTCCTGATCCCATGCTTTAGGCATATATCAATGTTTCTTCCTGGCCATTTTCGGCCATTGAAAATAGCCCTTTTCAGCAGCTTTCCTGGCAAGTTTTGCTAGGAGAACTGTTTTTGAAGGAGCTAATGGCAAGTGAAATTCATTCCCTGCAAAGTTCTGGACACAGAACTTTCACCTCCAGTATTGCAATAGGCAATAGCATTTTCCTGAGAGCGAACCAAAAGTGTTTGTTATTTCTGAAAATATGTGAGCCGCACTTCAATTACTTTTACCTTGGGTATATCACTTCTAAAACCAATCTTTCTGCAGTATAGGTCACTTCATAGGGCTGTGACAACAGAAAGCACGAAAGCACTCTTCAGCACGTCAGTATAAAATAATAAGCCTTAAAATAAGCCTGACTAAAAATAGTTTTCAGGCTTCCATCTTAATCAGTTTTGCACTGGGTATTTTCACAGACTTTTGTACTGGTTTAAAATATCACCTTTGAATTAACATCTCATGAAGATAAATCCTCAGACGGATAGCACTGTAAGCAGTTCTCCATGCGCAGAATAGGCCAAGGGAGAAGAAGGCAGAAAAGTGGCCAGCCTAGATCCAAAGAGTTAATTGGAAACCAAATATTTATCTGTTCCTAGTGCACCACTCACTGTGCGTTCAATGGCATCATGCAGCAATCTCAGAGTGTGTGAACTGGACATTATTTTTCCCCGAATGCATGCATGAAACTAGAGAGGCACGCTCTAAACATGTAGAGACAACTTCCTCCATTCCAGTCTATGGGACTAGACTGGCACTAGTCCAAAATCCATGTGCTGAGCACCAGTTCCTTTGCCTTACAGGACTGCTCCCGTTGCCCTACCTTACTGTCAGCGGAGATGTTGCTTGAATCTTACCTGTGCTGTGGTGCTTGCTGCTGGGAAAAGGAATTCATTCCCTTCTGGTTAGTTGGATACGGAGAATGTTTCCTGTTCATTTCTCTCCTGCTTCCCACCTTTGCAGAAGACCTGTTGAAATCTGTCTGGCGTGCCTGTTTTAGCCTGCTTTTTGCTTGAGTAACAAATTAGTTGGACTATTCAGGAGTTCCTGGGTTGCAAGGCTTGCCTTTGACTGTTCCTAACCACGCTGAAGTATGTGTGTAGTTTTATTGCTGAATTTGCCAAGCCACCAGTGAGATTTTTCTGTGTTTCCATTGCTACCGTTTCCCTTTCTGTTCTGTCCCACTTGCAAAATTCTTGTTTCAAGTCTCCTTAGGACATTTCAACCATAAACGGATTCACTGTGGTGGAGGAGTGGAGAGCAAGGAAAAGAAAACACATCCCAAAACCCATTCATTAATGCGGAGAATGGCTTTTAAATGAAATCAAGCAGTGTCTGGTTTTATCATTCATTTATTTAGCAAAGAAAAGAATGAATTCAAATACCCCACACAATGAACACTTATCTATTCCCTGATATCGAGATGCAGATTTGCTTGTGAACAATTTTAAATGAATCAGTTTTGCCACTACTGCAGTCATCTTATACTGTACATGGATTTGTGCAGAAGCTATAGATTTTGTGCTCAATCCTGTAAACACACTTTATAAAAAGCAGCTTCTTACCTCTGTACCTTTGCATTCTGTGTTGTTACTTATGACCTCAAGAGTCAATCTAGATTTTGTCAACCTAAATTTAGGCATCTAAAGAGCAGTCAAAATTAGGAGTGTGTCTCTCTAAACTTCCTACACTGTTAGTGGAGAGACACAAGCTTTCTCCAGGAGGCAACTCTGGCCATCAAAGAAGGATATGCTTTTATATTAGACAAGAGAAAGGTCCCATATCTGCCAGACATAGAAGGTGCTGATGGCACACAACCGCAACATGGCCAGATGCCTCAAGTAGAATGAGATAAATGCAGATTCAAGTGTTTACAGAATTGGATCTCATATAGCAAAGCCATTACGCACACAGTTAGCTTCAGGAATGTGATTATGTTATGCAGATTTTAATAAAACTGGTCCCTCATTTACAGATAAAGAAGTGTACATACTTGAATCATTTTTCTCATTGACATTTTTGTTACACCTGGGCCTCTTACTTTCTTTTCTGGTTTGAACCATCATATGATCTCATGATCTGAGAACTCTTTATTTCATGTAAATGCTGTGGTAGCTTCTGATTCGTATATTGGCATGGTATTTCCCTCAAGGTTAGTGTGAATTCTGATAAAGCAAACTAAATACACACTGTCCTATACCAATCTGAGGTTTTAACCAACATTGCTTTAAAGCATGGAAATCAAAGCCAATTAACCCCCATTCTCTCTGCCGCTCTTATGGAGACCCTAATCCAAGTCAGAAATTTCTGGATTAGTTTTAGGCAAACTACACTGCTTCAACAGCAGGTGAGTGCGACTGGCTGAAAAAGCTTCCAGCTACAGTAACTGCATGAGCACAAAGGTCATCAGACTCAAAGTAAAGTACAAGATAAATCTGCAAGCATAGACATAGATTTTTGAAGCAACCGAGCAACAGACTGTATGTATCAGACTCTCAGTTAAGCCCCGAAAGTGTACTTAAGTGCAATTCTAACTTGCATTATCCAATGTAAACTGTCCAGGGTCACACTTTGCTATCCTGCTTTCTCTTCACTGCATACAGCAGAGCTATGCAGGAAGAAATGCCACAGATGTAGCCTGAGAATTTTGATTGACCTGGCACAATATTCATGTTCACAATAGAAAAAAAATGTTTTAAAATTAATGTAATAAGTGCAGAAGTAGTTTAGGATTATTAAATATTGGCATCAGAGGTAATATGTTCATTTACCCAGAACAGATCACCTTCCCCGTGCCAAAAATACATGCCTCCTAGTACCACAGGGCATTTAAGGGTTAAGGGTGTAAATTCTCCCTTTCCAAGAGCTAATGTTGTAAGAACTAAGTTTTACTCTTGTACAAATTCTATTGCCTTAAATAATATTTGCAGGGAAAGATTTGCACTTTGTTAAATTTTTGGCAAAAAAAAAAAAAAAAAAAAAAAAAAAAAACCCTAAGAGTTCTCATGTAGAAAACTAGTTTGCCCCAAAACATGTTTAGCCCATTTTAGAAAACAAACAAACAAACAAAACCACTAAATAAAGTAAATTTAAACCTAACAGAAAACTGCATTTTGCATGGCTCCACGTGTTAGGAAAGACTGTTTCAAACCACCTGGACAGCTGTGCTGAAGTCAGAGGGTGCAAATACTGATAACAGCACATTTAAAATTATCGAAGACACAAAAATCTAATGGCTTTAAAACTTATTGTCTAAGAACCTAACTTGAGAAGGAGATCTTGGGATCAATGTTTCTCATTGAAAAAATGTAAAATGTTCACATTTATCCTGAAGGAATGTGAAAATCAGACCTAAAGCTGCTTTACATAGACGTCTGAATGTCCCTCTGCCCGCAATTTAGAACAGCGTAATTTAGGAAATGAAATGACAAAAAAAAAAAAAAAGAAAAAAACAAACAAAAAAAATCCACACACACTTCTCTGACAAGTTGGCTTGATCTTTAAATGACATCCCACTGGAGTTAGTGAAAGAGTTGGAATTCCAGAAACACTCCTTTGAGAGATGGAACTATGAGCAGACTGGGCATCTGCTAACCGCACTGAAGCCTATGACTGTGCAGACTTAACCTAGGGTATTATCACCATCTCTAACACATGAACCTACCTGTTCAAGGAATGGAAAATTGATCGGTGTAGAGATAGGCACACCTCAGAATGACCAAAGAGTTAAAAAATGCTCATTTCAGATAATTTTAATTAAAAAAAGATTAAAATCAAAATACACAGTTTAAATATTTTAAAAATATTGGACTCATAACTAAAAGTCTAAGTATAAAATCCAGAAGCCAGACTAATGTGCTTTTAGTACAGTGGCAGAGAGGAATAATTTTTTTCTGCATTTGTCTGTGTGAATATACTGGTGTAATCCCTATGTTGTTTTTTCTTGGTAGTGATAGTAATATAGTTTTTATTTTCTTTATACTTTTTAAATATAGAATTCTAACTTTTGGCATGTGCAGAGCGATTCAGACACCATGCTGGTTACCATTTGGAGAGTTTTTTCCTTTTCTATCTATGTCTCTGAGTTTCCTTGCAGAGAAAATTCCCTCTTACCCAAAGGCAATTGGCATATCTGGTAATTTCTTCCTGGAAAAATATATCTAATGTACAGTACAATCACAAATTATAGAGAACCAGTGTTATCATACTTTTTAATGTGAATTGGTTTGAGGGTAGAAGCTCTTTCTTTTGACACAGTTTACATTATCAAAGGTAACTGTTCAGTTGGAAAAATTGGAAAGGTGCTCTCAATTACTTTCATAGGTGGTAGATGTATGGCCACTTCACAGCTTTTCAGAGAACACCTGCTTTGCACTCTTCTCATTTCACTGCAAAAGAGAAATGGGCAGCATAGTACCACATTTGGAGCTAACCCCACTGAAATATATTACTGCCATAGCTAGATTAGATACGGTGTTTATCTTTGCTAAGTAAATTGCTGGATCACCAAAGTGATACTCTGATGCTGTCTCACATTGTCCATGTTCCTTGGTATTTTTTTGCATTTATTTTACATAGTTTGGAATTATTATAATTTGTTCATTTTTTTTTCTGTTATTTGCCTACGGTAGCATAACCTAGTGATCTGATACAATGGAAATATGTGCACTGTGCTTCTCCTTGCATACATTTCTGATATTCTGTGGTTATGATCTTTGTACCAAATAAATTCAAAAAAACAAAACATCCAACTCCTTAATCCTTAATATTCATTTTTAATTTCTCCTCATGAGATTCTGAGTTGGCAAATGCCACTTTACTAAAAAATACTCTGTAAAATCTAGCCCAAATCTCTGCCCTTACTATTTAATTGGACATGTGGAATTTCAGTTCCAAAAATAATAATGTCATGAATGTGGATGAAGACTGAGAGAACAAAATGAAATGGTACAAAAATTTGAAGAACCTTTGTGTTTCCTCACCTGTCACTAGAAAAGAAATTAAAACTGATAATTTAAAACTTAACCAGTATTTAAAATATTTACATCAATAAGGTCCAACAAGATATGCACTTAAAATGCCTTAACAATACTCCCTCACAGGCAGATTAGTTTGGATCAAACACATTGGTAAGATGAGACAATGATTTGCAAATGCATACGCATTTTCTGATTTTGCTCTGCTTTGTCAAAAACGTACATATGAATTCAAAGCTGGAAAGAGAAAAGCAGTTCCAGGATAACGCCTACATAACCCCAGGAAGCTTGAGGCAGTAGCAGAACACGGTGCAATCACACCTTTCACTGGGCGGCATGACTGGGAGTGTTGCAGCAGACCAGGCACGCAGGCTCTGCACGCACATGCTGAGGAGAAGCAGCCTCTGGACCACCATCTGGACCACTCATCCAAATCCGCACGCTACAGTAACTCTGGCTTCCCAGCAACATGCAGAAACATCCCAATGCGCCTTTCCTACCTGTCCTCCTTACCTCTCTGACACCGTCCCATAAAGTAAACCAGGCATAGGTCACTTGACTTGACTCGCAACTGGAAGCCATCTACCCTGAAAGTTTTGTGTTTCACTACAATATCGTATCACTTGTATGTCCTTATTTTTCACACTCTTACTCTTCACAGAGCTGAATGGAGCAAAGAACCCCAGCCTGAATGATACACAGTCCAGAAAGATTAGCTCTGGAGAGCCTGAACCTGCTACAGAACATCACTGAGCAACCAGATTTCTTCTTAACATTTTTCTCAATGCTCTCTGAGCTGGTTTTGATGGTAGGACTTTCAGTGAGACTCCACAGAGGGCTCCATTGCTAACTCCTGGAAATTAAAATGTAATGCCCAAATAAAGTTAGATTTGCACCCCTGGCACAATCTTCAGGGGTAACAGATTTTTTTTTTTCCTAAAAGCTTTGAAATCAGCTAGCCCCTTGTTAGAGAAATCTGACTGAATGCTTATGAAACTGAGTGAAGAAATGCCTTCCTCAGGAGGGATTCAGAAACATGTAGGGGCTAGAGCTGCAACCTGTGCTGAAGGCCAACCTGCAATGAAAACATCAGGTCACAAACAGGTGTCTGGGGGTTTTGGCAGCAATGGGACACTGATGGCTTGGATCGTGCTTGAAATGTCTCTGCGCTTCATCTCTGAAGCCTCAATCACATGAGCAGTCATGTAGCACAGGCCTTAGGGACTGGGGAGTTACAGAAGGCCAAGAAAATACACAAGCCCCTTAGTATTCATCGTAATTATTGAAATCTGTAAAATAGGTATTAGAATAAGTCTTTGCAGTAAGATGGGGATTGAAGTATTTGTTTCTCTCCTCCAGAATCAGGTTGTTTTTGTTAAATGCCTGGAAAAAAAAAGAAAGAAAAGAAAATGGGATAAAGGAAAGATAAGATTACATACTACTCTACTTAGACAAATCTTGTGGTAAATATTTGTAAACTATAAGTCAAGCAAAACACATACAGAAACATCTGTACTTTTGCAAAACCTTGCATTCATGTCTGCTCATAAATGTTCTTACAAAAAGCAGTGCTATTCAATAGAGTATAGTTATGCATATAGCTTTTCTCCAATATTATAAGACTCTATATTCTTTTTAATCATATCTATTCAGTTCTTCCATTATTAGAATGATTCAGTCATTATATTTTTTTTAAGAATATTTTCTCTTTACTGCATCAATACATATAAGAATATATAGGAGAAAAGTCTGAAAGTCTTAAGAACTTATTATTTTATAAAAATGACTTAGGTATTTAGAGTAAGATTTTTAAAATATAGCTTGCTCTTGCATGGATCCAGAGAAACATTTAGTGGGATTTGAAAAAGCTTTAAGTTAGGTACAAACTCCTCCACGGATGACAAAACCTAGGCTTTTCTTACCATTTCTAATAAAAGTCCTTAAAAGTCTTTAATTAGCAAGAAAAAATGCAGAAACTGAAAAATGGATTCTCTAGGATTTATGAAAAATACTCATTTGCAAAAAGCTTAGCAGCTATGAGCAGCTATGAATAAACTGCATAATCTGAAGATGCTGAGCCAGGTATTTTTGGGATGCCAGTCTTAATTTGGTTCAGTAGATCTAAAAAGGTGAGCTAGTTAAAAAGGTCACAACAAGAAATAATATTTCAGGGACAGTGGTTACATAATACAGATACAATGCCAATGTCTCAGCTAATGTATATCTGTACTGCTCATTTTTAGAATACTCTAGGTATGAATAATAGTAATATTCATAATAATAATCTGATATATATTCACCAAACAAAATCTCCCAAATAAAGACATATCACCATACTGTGATACTATATCATCCTAAAGGTTGTTAATGACCCTATTTACTTCTTGAACAAGCTGCTAGTTCCCTAGCTTGACTATGAAAACAAGCAAATAAACACTAGTGGTCTGGTTTCTTTCAGAAAACATTGTATAAATTGCACAAAAATACTATCTTCCTCTGTAATAGGGATTAACCAAGCAAAGGATCTGCAATTATGATACTTCTAGGGAAATCTCCTTTTTCAGTTGTTGTTAAAAATCAGCAAAATCTGACTCCAAATATTGTTGCAGAACACCAGTAGGTAAAATTTTTGGGAAGCTGCATAATCGTTGTATATGCTGTGTGTGATAGGCTCCCAAACCCCTTGCTCACCTTGATGGCTTCTACAGAGTCATATTTGTCCAGTTTATTGATATGGTTGGTGATGCTGGTATTCAAGGGAGCTGGGGATACAGGGTGGATTACAGTTGCGTCGTGGGACTGCTGCTGGTAGCGTTGGCAGTAGGTGTAAACAAGCAGGGTAAGAAGGCAACCAAGGATAGAGCTACTTAATCCCACTGCGATCATATGAAACATGTTGAACTCTGCAAGGTGGAGAGCAGAAGAGAGCCTTAGTTTTAAGTGACAGCAGAAGCTTCAGGAAAAAAAAAAAAGAAAAGAAAAAGAAAAAAGGTAGGGTAGTGCTTGACTCAAAGGAGGATGACAAAAATTTCCTGAGTTTCTCAGAAATGACTCAATTTCAAATTCCAAACATTTATCTCTACAGAAGCAAATGCATTTTATTTCCTCGGATGGCTCATTATGAAATTCTAAGATATCATACATTTCTCTGAGTGGTAAGACTGAGATTTTTGAAATCTGCTTAACAAGGAACACAAATAAGAAAAAAGAATCCTAAACGTTTGAATGCTCCTCAAAATTTCTTTGTGCACATGCTATAGCATGTTATATATATATATAAATTATGTATATAATGTACATACGTGATTTATTTTCAGCAAACTACAGCATCTGCTCCTCTGATGCAGTAGAACATTCAGAGCTCTTTCTTGTGCACTGTGACTTGAGGCAGAACAAAACAAACCCTCAAGTCTTGGAATCACGGATCTTGCTTTTCCTAAGATGTTTTGAGTATTATCCTTATATGGAATACACTGCAGCCCAAACAGCCTACTTCTTTTCTATCCCCTGCTTTGTCTCACTGCCTTTTCATCTTTAAAGTGTGGCTGATTTGCTCACGGGTCCAGCCTTCAGATTTTTTTTTGTCTATGTAAGGGGAGAGTGTGAAAGAAAAGGTAGCATTTAAGGGAAAAATGGGGAGAAGAGAAACTCCATAGGAGTCTCTCTCAGGATGCTTTTAACCACACCAGCCAGAAAGGGTAAGACATTGAGATTGCAGCAGAGTCTAGACCTGGGACTCTCCCATCTGTTCTTCCCTTAGAAGATACTATGGCAAATTCCATCCACACATGCAAGAAGTAAAACTAACAAGGCTCCCTGCTGCATGAAATTGTAGAAGGGAATCTAAAATGCCTGTCTTTGAAAAGGGTTCAGTATACAGGTGCCAGTTTTGGGACCCAGAGTCTAAGTTAGAACTTTTATAGGCCTACTGGCAATTTAGGAACATAAAGGAAGACTTAAGTGAACAGGCACACTGCCCTATTATGTAAAATATCACTGAAATACCTTTCTATACTTTTATAAATGTTTCCTGCTCTCATGCAACTCAGTAAAATGCTTTCAGAATTCCATTTCTAATTAGGAAATCAAATCACATTATCCTGATAACAATAGGATAATGCAAGGCCATGCATATCCCTTCATAACCATGCATATACCTACATTGTCCATAATTAGGTTAAAAATATAGCTTACTTGTGCATGGAAGAATCCTAGAACCAGCCAGAGTTATAATCACCATCACACAGCCTAAGATGGTAGCTCAACACACAAAAAGGTCTTTTTAAAAAAAAATATTATTTTTGTTCTGATGCAGCCTGGTCTATTATTGAGTTAGCAAGATCACTTGGAGTCCTAGAGAGATTTGTGAAATTATCTTGCAAAGGGTACTGCAGCTCCACAGTTGTTGATCTATCCATAAGTAGCTTACCATGTGAATTTTCTTTTTGATGAAAAAAAGGGTGACTGGCATAAGGGAAAAGAAGCAAATAAAGCCATCCAGTAATACATGCTCTTGTCTCAAAGACTAGCAATGGCAGCTGGATGTTTAATGAAGATTTCTTTAGCAACTATATCTTTTTCTAGGCAAGTGAAAATAATGAGAATGTGGCATTTAAAATGTGAAATAAAGCTACAAAAGTGCAAAAGGTGAAACAAATGGAAACCAGAGAGAATCAGTAATTCAACATTTAATACATAGATAGGACAGAACTTAAAAGCTTACCGCCACATCGTTTCTCTTCTATGCTGCTGGATCGTGCCACTGTTATTTCTAGAAAAATAAATAAGGTGGTTATGCCATGGCATTAAAATGTTGTAGACAGCTACTAATTTCATTAACAGAATAAGGATTTCACAAGTTATTCTACTATGTTTACTCGAAATCAGAAATACATAAAAAGGATTTTCACTATGTGATGGAATTAACAGAAAGGTCCCAAGGCATCCTCAGGTATCTCAGTTTCCCAAGCACAACCAGCAATGTATTTTTCATTCTTGCCTCAAAAGATCTCTGAAATTAAACAGATCATGTGCAAATGAACATTTTTTCTGGGGGTAGGAAAAACATGTCGAGAAAGCACTGCATATCTGAGTGATAAAATTAATGTAAATTTCATTATTTTGCCCAGAGCTGAAATGGATTCATTAATTCTAGGAGTCACATGTATTGCTAGCATGGAAAGACAGAATTTAAACATCTTCACAAAAGAAGACTGCTAATTTCATTGGTTTTGACAGTAAAATAATAAATCGTGATTCCAGTCTGTGTCCTGACCACTCTTATTTTGGAGGTATTCTGAATAAATACCTCAAAGAAACAAAGTAGCCCTAAGACATGAAGGACAGTAACCAAAACATGAAAATAGCACTTTATAAATCCATGGGGTTGTTCACACCTTGAACACTGTGTGCACTTCTGTTTTTTTCATCTCCAGAATGCCTCTGGCAGAACTAAAGGGAAAGGCAGCAATGATTGTCACGGGTATGCAATGGCTTCTACATGAGGAAAGACAGACAGACAGTTTGGACTGAAAAAGGAGCAGTAGATGAAATCTGATACAAAAAAAAAAAATAGTGGCAGGAGAAATGGGATAGCAGTTGAAGGTATGCTGCTTCTTACAGTACAAAAAACAGGGACTATTAAATAAAGCTATTAAAAGCTAGGACTAAGGAAAAAAAGGATAAAAAAAAAAAGAAGACATTGTTTTTCATGAAATAGTATCCTATTGTCAAAAGATGATGCAAGAAGATAAAATATATGCACGAAATTCTCGTTCTTATGGGTGGTTCTGGCTTAAAAATTAATCTTTTTTCCAGCTTGAATTTTTTGCAGAAGGATGCTTTAGCATATTACCAGATGTGAAACAAAGTACTATGACTTTCGCATATCTAACATACCACAGACTATTTCTGCTAAAGTGAATCATAAAGTTTTACACTCTTTCAACTGCTAAATCAATGCAAACTAATTTCAAAGTAAGTAAATATCAGGTCTGACAAAATATACTAACTTAGGCTATTACAGATACTTAATGGCTGGGAAACAGTTAATTCACAGTGCAAACAAAAAGGAGAGAGGAATGGATGCAAAGACGGTAAGGATCTACAAAGCAATGTTGACGTGGATTAACTCAGGAAACACAGTAGCAGTAATGATGCACTGAAAGAAGGCAGGAGGAGAGGAGACCATGTGAGGGTGGACATCTCAGCACTAGCTGAGAAAAGGAGTGAGTTGAATTGGGAGAAGTTGGGAGGGAAAGAACTCTGAGGACCATTATGTAATAGGGGAGTGAGTGTGAGCTGGAAGATCCTAAGAAAAAAAGCTACTTTGGCCAAGGGGAGCAGCAAACAAACCAGAAGGCCTAGAGAAGAGGTGGCTGCTGCGTATTCCTCTGGCATTCCTCACTTCAGACTCTGCAAATGCGTACTTTCCAGAATGAGATGTAGAGCTTATATTGGATTAAGGGGAGCATTTGCAGAATGTGACTATTAACCAAGTTCCTTTGAAACCCTAAGCAAAAGGAGAAAACACAATGTGGGAGTTATTCTTTTCATACTGAATTCTTTATCAGTGGTTTCAGAGGACAAAAAAAGGTATTTGTGAGATAAAGAACTTATTCCTATTGTCTATGCACCATTCATAAAGGCCGTTTATATTTGCTGATGTCTTTGTAATATTGCACTGTATTGTGCAATTGTATTGTACAACATTGTCACAGAGAAAAAGATTGCTGTGCTGAGTAAACATAATTTATTTCAAATGATACATGAAAATGTCGATTCTTCTGCCTGTGAATAGGCTACTGTTTTTCTGTAAGTACTCAGATGAAAAGATGATTGGTAACAGCAGCACAACGTGTCCACCTTTCTGTGAATGACTGCTGTGATTCAAAGAAAAGAACTCGGGCTTGAGTTTCAACAAATATTGTGGAGTGATGCATGACATGACTGTCCATCAGGCATTTAGTGGTCATGTAGGAGATATAAATCTGCAGCACAGCTGACACTATTTAACTTTCTAAGCAGCTATTAATATAAGGGACTCCATGAAACATTTTCATAACTACTGTGCACAGCATCCAGTTTTGTACATGCAGGTCATAAAAAATAGAGGAACATTTCTATAACATCCCCAAAATCTCAAAAAACAAAGTCTCCCTCCCTGCCCCAGCAAAAAAACAAAACAAAACAAAAAAACAAAACAAAAAAAAAACAGAATAGGATAAAATAAAGTAAAATAAAACAAAACAAAACAAAATTAAATAACAAATGAGTTCTCCTAACTGTCTATTGTCAGCTCTGCACCTTTTTATTTAGTAGAGTGGAAGGGACCTGGGGAATGCTGTTTTACTGAGTAATGAAATTCCCAACAGATCTTCATGAAGAGACTGCATCCAGCAACATCCGCTCTAAAGAACATACCAGAAAAAAAGGTCGAGAAAAGGCAAATTCTATTTAAATTCTTGGCTCTCTGCACAGTGGAGCATGAGGAGATAATCAGCCCTGTTACTGAAATGTTCTGAAATATATCCCTTGTGGTTAATGGAGAATCTGGCTCTCACCTGGTATGAAGTTGGAGCTGAAAGCGCAGGCGCGGGTCTCCGTGGTGTTCCCGGAGCACTGGCTGCCCACGGGGAAGAGGATAGCGCACTGGCGAACGCGGAACTGAGCTCCGGACGCGTCGCACTCCGACCACTCGGACCAATCCGACCAGCTGTCTGCAGTGGGAGGAAAGAGACACGTGCGGTGGTATTAAATGCATAAGCACAAGGGGTGAGAGTGAAGTTTCATCTTTCTAGACTATGCCAGAGGGCCTAGCCCTTAGCTTCTGCAAAGCAACCAGGGACAGCAACACAGATAGAAGAGCTACAGAAATATGTATGCCCAATCTAAGAGAAAATATTTGTTCAACTAAACAAACAAACAAACAAAACAAAACAACAAAAAAATATCTTGCAGACACATTTTTCTTTCCTTTCATTCTGCTCTGTTTCCTAGTTGTAGATAGAGGAGGCTACTTTATTCCTTAGACGGGGTCTTGTTCTTTGCCTTGTGCCATGTATGGTTTACTAACAGCATCTATCATTTCTTTGGATTTCTTCCACTGCCTATGTAGATTTGATTAAGACATTTTTATTTCATACCAGGAAATGTCTTTGTGATCTCAGAACACTTAAGTGAATTGACCTGAATATTATGAGATGCTGTGAGCTTGCTGAAGTCCCCTTTCTTACAATTCAACCACAAAGCAAGACAAAACAAACAAACACACTGACCTATTTTTTTCAAGTTACTTTGACAAACACTAAAATTTCTGAGTAATCTGAAAGTTCACAAAAGTTCTGTTCGCTTTTTTATAAATTGATTGGCATATCAGGAGAGTCTTGCCCTACTTGGGCCTCTCAATACATGGCACAGATTTAGCACACATGGTTTATATTGATACATTAATTTCCCCATATCCTTACAGGAAAAGGCTAAAACTAAACCTCAAACTAAATGGATTACAACGAGAATATTCTAGACTGTAATTTTGAAAATGTCAAGCAGCAAATGTTTTCTGCGACAGTGTTAGTCATTGACTTGCTAATTAATACCATGATAAAAAGAAATGGATGGGGCAGATTGAAACAGCTTGAGCACGGAAAATCTCTAGCAGTGGTCCAAGGATCATTTCCTGCCATGCTGGAATCCCGGGTGCATGGTATGGGTAGTCAGTGGGTCACTACCTGTGCCTTTATGGAGTGGTCAACCCCATGCCTCTTGCATGCACTTAAATAGATTCAGTTATTCTGCCCCATCTCTTTGATCTCTTTATCTTTGAGGTATCCAAACCTGCCTTGCACTTCATGCAGATTCCTCACACCTTTTTCTGCTTTCCACCTCATTAAGGTTCTTCTCAACTTGCTGATTTTTCTGCAAAAGTCACAAGGACAGAAAAGGGAGGGAGGACTGGAAAGGTGTTTAACTTGACACTACCTTTCATCTTTAACATTGCAAGGTTTACTCGGATGTCTTGCCTTCTGCCTTCAGCATTTTGTCTAGCCTTTGAAGTCAGTAAGTCAAGCAGATCCTCTGGGTGAAGAAGGTACCTCAGAAATATCAGGCCACCAGTCTATAAGATCATAAATTTCTTTCATGCAGAACCAGAGCATATTTTCTAAATGCTCAGCTGCTTTATCCTTTATTTCCATGCGTGAGCTAGAAGTTCAAGGACAGACTGTATTTCTCCCCTCCACAGCAATTACTTTAAAAAATAAAACATTGCTGTACCTGGGATATTACAGACACTATTTCAGCAGATTATGCACACTGATAAACAGTCTATAAACCACTACTAATCAACAGTGCAGCTATTACATTCACATTAATGGGGTTCTCTTCAGATAAAACAAAATAAAATAAACAAATTAACAAACAAACAACACACAAACATACAGCGATAAAGCTCTTAAAATGAAAGATAAGAAAAAATGATGTATGGTGAAGCCACAGGTCAGTAATCACTTTTCAGCACATACTTTGAGCTGGTTTTGTCATTAGCCCTCCATATCCTCAAAATTCCATAGCATAAGAACTTTGAAAATATTAGTTTTTTTCCAATTTCGTTTTCATCAAAAAAGCACTATTTCACATGTCAAGAAAATTATTCTCTTTCCATAACTTAATAAATTTTTAAAATAATTTCTATTTTTTCATGTGTATTTATGTGTTATTTGGTAGTTTGTAGTTTCACCAATATACCTTTCTTGTACCAAATATCTCTTTCAAATAGTAAATGTCATCAGTGGTATTTCCAGATCTGCAATAGCAGGAATCACTGGTCATGATCCTCACCACAGTAAAATGACTCTGCAAGGATGCAGGAATCAGTCCAACCTTGACCATGTGTAGCACTGGGGTCATTTTTGTCTCCTACCAATGTAAAAGTGAAGCAGCCTTTGCAAACGCAGCAAGGGCTTCATTCTCACAGCTAGTTGCAAGATGGATAATTTCAAAAACACGTGGCAAATTTTCAGTGAGGCTGAAAGATAAGTAAAACACCACAGATATGTAAAAAGTGCGCTTCACTCTGAAATTGCAGTGCTTTACAAAAGTGTTTACCTTCCTGAGATAAAATGAAACCAATCTCCTCATTTGCTCAAAAACTTGGTTAACAAGCATGTTGAAATAAGTTGTAGAATTACTTGTACATTTTTGCAGCTCATATAACATTCAGCTATATAACTTCTATGCAAATATTCACGACTTGGTTTGAACCAAGCCATCAAATTGTATTTTCCTTTTCTAAACCCAATTCGGAGTGTTCACTTGTTTTAATTTTCACAAAGTGGGTACTTCTATTCTGCTGCCTGACATGCAGCACTTGGAAAAGGAAATTAAGTAAAACTGCAGTTCTGCGCAGGTAATAGGATCTAGAAATTCACACTAATGGTGCTTTCCTGTACATGACCTCATCATACGAGCAGAAAACTTTTGCCATGCAGTTTAGCAACCCTCTGTGAATCAAGTAATATAATGTGATAACAGAACTACTTGCAGGCACTTCCTTTTACAGATGCCTATAACCTGATGATCAGCAATAAATGAAAACTAACTTTCCCAGTGTCTTTTCACTCACGATTTTACCCTTTTTTTATGTTTTTACCTGCTACTTCTGACTTTAATTTCCCCAGAAGTTTGATTCCTTCTATAATTCTCAAAAGCCAAGTTACAAAGTCATGATCTGTAATATCATATAACTAGTAAGAAAGCTGAGACATTTCATTTGCTAAGCACTTTAGAGTCCTTTAAAAGATAATTCTCTGTTCCTTAACATCTGAAGTTCAATAGTATATTTTGCAAAGATTATTTCTGTTTATTCTTGGTTTTATATGAAAAGAGAGCTTAAGCAAGGGTTCATCTAAGAGAATATACACTTGAAAGAGTGATATTCATAATGTATATGCCTCAGCAATTTGTTTGCTGGGGATGAGATGGTGTCCAGTAGGTGATACTCTTCTCTTAATGAATCCCCTGTGAGTGTAGCATAGAAGAGCTCACTGTACATTTAATAAAGGAGAAAGAAAATTTGCTAACTAAACAGTTGATTAAGGAGAAAGAAAAAGTTGCATTATTGTAAATGCCATATTTTGTGGAACAGGAACAGCAAAGACGGTTGTTTTGTCATACCTGGACACGGCTGTGTGTTGCACAATGCTTCTTCAGTATGGAGACCGAGACAAATATCTCCCCCATAGGCTGGCGCGGGGTTTGTGCACGAGCGGGTTCTCATGTAGTGCCCTCCTCCACAAGTTGCTGAACACTTGGACCAAGATGACCAACACGACCAGCTTCCATCAACTGGAAAGACACAAGATGTCATATTGCTGCAGGTTGACGTGTAGAAAGATAATACAACCCAGTCTACCTTTCCCATATTCTGTGGATATCATTCATAGCCTTTTAGCTGTCACCTACCAGAGGCCTATGAATTGAATCACACAAGTAAATATAAATTTTTATTAAGTCATTTGTATACTGGGAAATCTAACATTGTTGCTCATCCGTATAATATACCTTCAGAGGGATAGTATAATAGTATTAATGTCCAAAAATATTTTCCTCTTTTTTTCCCTCCTTCATGAGCAAAAAAATACCAGAACTTATTTAGCAGAAGTCTAATAAGTCCCAAATAAATGTTCAGTTATAAATAAAATTTAATCCAACAATATATAAGAGAATCTGAGTAAAGCTGATTTTATTTTCCAGACCCAGGTGAGATTGCCTTGGCTCCACAATCTGTTTCAACTGGTCCATAAAAGTTGTAATGTTTGATGGGCCAATACAATGTTACAATCGTAACTCATCTCCAGTTATAGCAGAATGATTGTTGAAGAAACTCCAAGAATTTTTTTTACTATTATTTACTGCTTCAGGTTAGCCAAGTTGTTTTGCAGTTGTGGTTTGAGTTTTCATAAGGTTTTCTGAAACTCAGAATGGATTTTACAGGAGTCCTATTTGTTGAACAGCTTTTGATACTTAGCCAGCAGGCAGGATGCTATCGAGAGTTTGCCTTGTAGCCTGCACTTGACTGGCTCTTATGCAGCATCTCTCTGTTCTTATGGTAGGTAAGAGCATATTGCAGCATATCTGCCACAGGTTTCCAATATGCAGCCACATGACAAAGTTGGATCTGTTTCTCCCAAATACAGAACATCCACTCCAAAAACTCTCAGTATTTTCATTTTCTTTCAATAATAATAAAAAACTGTCAAAACGTTCAAATCTTATAGAAAAAGAATTCCTTTTCAAATCTCTATTTAGTGTGTTAAAACTTTCCCTCTCCATACTTAAGTAAAAAGTGATTTCTTATTTGTCTACATGTGTGCAATTTACTAAAAACAATATATATTGCACAATTAAACCAACACTGGCAGACTAGGAAAAAAAAAGTACGAAGAAACTGTCCATGCAGTATGTGCACTAAAATTATCTCAGAGGGAAGCACTGTAAAATGTTAACAAATATCATTTTTGTTTAGATGGCTTTGTATATCACATATGAACTTAATGAGGCAAGCAGAATAATATCTTTTGAAAGAATATAATTATTAAAAAAATGAGCTAGAAGGTGATTATTTTAATATTAAAATATATATGTGTCCTTACGCATGTAAATTCAGATACAGTACATCCTCATATCCCCATGAGCAAATCAAATAGATAACTTATTGGTGTATACCTAAGGCTATTACTGAAAGCGAAGAAGTTGAATATCTGACATTTTATTTTGTATAGTTTTTACAGTATTATTCTGTAAATCAAGAACCCATAAAGTTGGCATTTCCTTGCCAAGAACATTAAGGGTAATAACTGTAAGATAAAAGTTATCTGGCTTACGAAAAGCCTGAGTGGACAGAGAAGATTTGGGGAACTTAGTGCCATATTCAAAGAATCTAATTTTAAATAAATTATTTATAGTATTGAGAAATAAATTATTGCTATCCTTTCTTCTAGGATAGATTCATTTAAAACCCAGCCCAGTCATCTAGCTATACAAATACATGAGCTTTACACTACCCATGGTAAATAAGACTGCATCTTGGTGCAGTGTCTGACTCATTCCCTTATTGATATAACCAGCAGGAACAAATATCATGACTATTTGCCTGAAAAGATTCTATTAATGTGATATTACAGAAGCTGAGAAAGTCATCGTTTACTTGACTTCAGTGCAGATAAAAATAAAACCTGTAATTTTATAACATCTTCAAGACATGGTATCTCTTATCCAGAATTTGTATCTCTTTTTTTTTTTTTTTTTTTGTAATGATATCAAATAAAATTAGAAACTGTTATCTAACTCTTCAATTCATGAGATATCGGATTAGCTTCTGAAACATCCTTCCTTACTCTCTCCATTCCTTCCTTTACACCTTCAAGAAGTAGAATAGCAGCCTGAGATTGACAGTATTGATAGATGATACTATGTCTTGTTTGTTGAGACAGTGACCTCAAACACTTTCTGCTTACTTATCAATGGACTTATTTTAATGGAAAGGATTCAAAATATGCTTGCATTTCATATGGACATATGAAATGTCCACAGGTAACCAAGAACAGAGACCTAAAATTTCCAATGTCACATTATGTCCCACAAATACATGTATCATGGTTATGCGTTTGGATGTAAAGGGAGAAAGGCTCCAGTGAGGGAGATGAAAGGACAGATGTAATGTAATACAGAATGTTATTCATAGTTGAGCTAGATGGTACAATGATAAATGTTTTTCTTACTATGTAGTGATAGACTGCCATTCTAAATCTCTAGGTCTCCCAAAGACCAACATACCTACTCCTTTTATTTGTCCCCAGAACTTTTCCTTTCCAGCAAAGGAGGATGATAAAGCATCACCACAGTTAAGGATGATCAAAGGAGTGGGTATTTACTACTTGAGTTTTCATAAAACCCAAACAGAACTCTGTGGTGTCTTTCATCTTTCTTTAAAGTTGCTTAGCAACACAGCACCATCTGTTTGGAACTTTTTTTTTCTCATTTTGTCACAGACTTCTTAATGTTATTTCTGCTTCCCATAGGAAGAAAAATAAAGAGCAGCAAGTAAAGCTGCAGTCACTACAGTTTTTTACATGATACTTTTGTCAAGCTATTGGACAAAAAAAAGTAGCTAAAGTATTTCCACAATGAAAGTTACAGTCTTCAAGTTTCCTGGCCATTTCTGACGTGGGTCAGTTGTCGAAGATGGCCCATTCAGCAAGCAGCCTGCTTGCAAACAGTACTTTTTCCTTTGTGGCATCTTCCCACCAGCCAATTTTTGCCTTTCTGCCTGTTCTTCTGATTAATATTTAACCACAAAATTGAAAAAAAGAAAAATCATGGGGAGGAAAATGCTTTGGGAGAAACCACATATAGGAACAAGATCTCCTGGGGACATGATAAAACATCCACACTACTGGAGAATTTACAAAAGTCTCTTAATCTAACTGGATACCCTGCTACACACTTTGGGATTTAATAGAAGATGGAGAGAAACATGGACAGACATAGTCATGCCGCTTGCTTTCATGAAAGGAGAGATAAGACGTGACTCAAGGCTTTCTCATATACTTTCCTGTCTCATTTCAAATGTGCATATCTAATGAGAATCCTTTTTATTTATTTTGCTTATTTTTTGTTTTGTTCTGTTTTTTTTTTTTTGTGTGTGTGTACCTTTAGGTTTATAACTTTTCATATTTTGACAGTAGCAAAAGAGAATAAATAATACTGAGAGAGATCAGAGTCTTTTCTATTTGCAGGCAAGATACAAATAGAGGGGCAGCAGTTCTTTACATTCCCAGGGGATGAGTCAAAGTAAAATTTTGTTGGGCAACTTATAGCGCTACCACATTGTAGCTGCTTTCTAGACCCCTTGAGATCACCCCCTTGCACACCACTTAGCCTACGGTTCTTTCTTGTTCCAGTGGGACATCGCTGCATATTTTTCACCGTGGGAAAGTGCGATTTTTACATCCTCCAAGTTTGAAAGTTTTGTTTCTGTGATGCTATAGTTTTATTAACAAAAGTAATGTTGGATATAACAGCTACGTCAATTTAGCGCACTGCAGAAATACAGAGAGTAAACTAATGCTTCTTATGAAATCGGAGCAAGAGCTGAGTCTGTAATAGAGGCATCTAGAATTAGCTGGAGTCAAAAAAGAGCAACAGCTACTTCCAAAGGGCAGTTCAGCTCTCTCTTCACTCTCTATATAAGAAGCTTAGAGAGATCAGTGCATGGGGAGTGATTTCAAGGGCTTCAGACACAAGATTTTTTGACACACTATTTTTTTCCATTATTTAGGACATTACTGCAGAATAAGTTTGGTCCATTTATTTAAATATAATTCTGTTTTCTCATGGACAACTATGACTGCAAGTAAAGAAAAAATGAAATTAAAAATAGTAACAGTAATAAAGAAAAAAAATCAGCAAGTAATAACTGGCTCCAGGAGTTGCATAAATAACAGTCTTTCAGAATGCTTTATGATATTTGAAACTCTCTTCATTGCTATTAACACATCTACCAATATGTGGATGCCTGCAGCTATCTTACTGAGTTTTGCTCAGCCAAAATGTCAGAAAAAAAACAAACTAGAACTATTAAAAATTTGCAACTAGTTGAAGCCTCAAACAAAATAGTACAATTTGAAATCAAAGGTAGAAACTGTCCTTTTTCTCTGAGCCAGCAATACAATCTGAGAAAATAGAAACTCATTCATAGATGATCATGTAGATATGCTTTAAACTCCTAATTAAGGTACTTCAGCAAGTGCTTTTATGTGTAAAAGTATAAAACAGAAGGAGAGCAAAAGAAAAAAAAAAAAGAAAGCAACAAGAAACAAGACATAACAAAAGCTAAGAAAATGCTATCTTTTGTTCCAGTTATAACTGCAGAAATCTACAATACTGTGAGCCAGGAGAGAATTCCTTTGATTTGGTTATTAATATTTTCAGGCAAACAAGGCTTTCAGTTAGCAAGTTATTGTTTTTTTCTTAAATTAACAGAATTTATCATTCAGGCACTACTTTGCTTTATCATGTACTTATTATTATCATGGAAATATCCTATAATCTGCATATTGACTCACTACTCAGAGGAAAAGATTAGAAAACCTTATTGTATACAGATCCCTTTCTTCTGATATTGACCACATACTAATTACTGAAACAAAAAAAAAGCAACATCAGTGAATGTTCACAAATCTTCTCCTTAGTCCCTGAGACTGGTCAGTGTTTGACAGTTCAACTCTGTTTACTGCATCTCTGAATCCTATTTGACATTAATCACAGCAGGACTGTATTCTGAATTTTCAGCCATTTGTTAGCAGCTGAAAAAGTAAAGTATGCATGCATGTAAATCAGGATAAGGGTAGATTCCCCCAAATTATCTTCTTGGTAGATATAGTAATATGTGTTTTCTCAGATTCTTTTTGCTCTGCCAAGTTTCACTGATCTTACCAAAGCACTTAGCTGGGAAAGGTAAGACTCCTTTTCTTTCTTTCTTAATTATTACAGGATCTAAAAAGAGGAGCTGTTGTGTAATAGATTCAAATCAGAGTTGAAACCATGACCTTAAGACAAGCTGTCTTTGCTCCTAGATAACTTCCCTAGATATCCTCCCTGTACATTGTCTGAAGCATCTCCAAGCAGGGGTTGTGGGAAAAGCACATGAATCCAGCCTCATGCAATACTCTGGTAATATCTGTCCCAGGAAAAACCCCGTTGCTGGCACAGAGACCAGATGCCACAGAAGAGCATACCCATACTACCAAATTCTCTGCCTCTTCGAAGACTTTTGCCCCATGAAGACCAGCCTTGTTTTACACTAACTCCCAAACTCTTTCTGCAGATTATTTGGGAGAGTGCGAGTTAGCCCTAGTCAAAATTGTATGAGGAATCACGCTAAAACTTGTTCAGTAAAGACAAATCATATTCCCTGGCCTGAGTACAATTTCTGGCAAATTTATGGCACTGTTCAATTTATAGTTATATATTCAGCCTTGAAATATAATAGTGAAAATTAATCTGTTCAGTGATTCCTACCAACTCACACTTCAATGGATCATTTACTTTGCTAAGAGCAGGAAAAATCTTACCATTTCTCTCTTCCCCTCTAGACTGCAGAAAGATTTAAAAGTAGCTGCCTAAGTCAGATTCTAGAAGGCTTTGGTATT
This sequence comes from Crypturellus tataupa, assembly GCA_034781795.1. Taxonomy (NCBI): domain Eukaryota; kingdom Metazoa; phylum Chordata; class Aves; order Tinamiformes; family Tinamidae; genus Crypturellus; species Crypturellus tataupa. The sequence continues at coordinate 5,667,102 of JAWLRI010000002.1, forward strand.
TTTTTGTAATTTATGGTATTCTGCAGTTCATTTAACAATAAGTTATTAGGTATTAATAAGCTCATTTAAAACTAAGGCACAAGACACTTAACCAGACAAGAGTCTTGTACAGTTGGTGATTGCTATCATAACTTTTTGCAACAATCCTTCAGAGCACTCCCTATCTGCCAAATGAGCCCAACTTAAATGATTGAGAAAGGTAAAGACTTTACGGCAGGACTTAAGAGTTGTTGAACATGTATCCCCATCACTCATCTTTTCCAACAAGTTAAATTACAAGGGTTTTATCCTCTCTGATAACAGACGTAGCATTAGTCAGTCAATAGAATAGCTGAACAAACAGAACATAAGACTGTGTTTATTAACAGAAATGTTTCTTTACAAATGCCATCTCACTCTTTCTTACTAATTTGAATAATGCTAAATCTGTGGCTGAGGACCTTTGCGATTACTTGAAGGCTACATCTAAATACTTCATCCAAACTGCGCAGCTTTATTCAAATCAAATTTTCAATAAAAACAAAAAAGAAGCTTGTCTCAAGTATTAAATATACCCCTTCTTGATTCAAGAACACTTTGTTCTAACAAATTTTGAAAAAAAAATTCAATCCCAGAGACAGTTGAAATGAAAATCATTTGGATACAGAGCACAACTTCAAGCTCTATTTTACAATTTTGTGCTTTTAGTTTAGGGTGTTGGCTCATTTGGACAACATATTACACTTCCATATTCCAGCTATTTTTTTACTGGTTTCCTTCACAAAATGTAACAATGTACTAGTTATAGAAGTACCTAATACCACTCTGAAAATTTTGTAACTTATTTTAACTATAAAAAAATCCAACACAGCATTTGATTTAAGAATCAATAGCAAGGCAGGAATAAGAAGTTTGGACCCATTTTAGAGATATTGTTACAGCATGCAACACAGGCCTGTGCAAATGTGTGAAGATTTGAGTCACTATCAAATGCTGTTTCTCGTTGCTTTCACATGACTTAAGAGAGACTTCACGACTTGTCTCTCACACGACTTGATGTAGACAACATGTTCACTCTCTACTTATCAAAACATATTATTGAGGTTCAACTTAAGCAGAAAGTAGACTTTTGAAGGCAGAACATACTCTTGAAAGGGAAACCGTGTCTCCTGGACAGAGTTCCAACTTGGCTTCTGATGCAAAGACAGGAATGCTCTTGTCAAAGCTCTCAAAGCTTTGAGAATGCACCAAAATGATGACTGGGCAAAATACCACAAAAAGATCAATTTAAACTCATAACTACATAGATATGTGTATATATGTTTGCAATTTATGACATTAAACATATAGACCTGTGTATGTGTGATTGCGTATTTTCTACAATAAACCTTCATGTTCATACTACAATCTCACAAGCTGAATCTGCAATAATACACACAGTACTGTTAATGCATACACAATCAATATGATTAAAGATGTATGAAAGTATTTCTATATTATCTGTTGATTTATTATTTACTGATAATTTACTGATGCAGTACTCAGCCGCTATTTTCTCCCTCTCTACCGTTCTCAATTACTTTCTACACCTTGAATTCTCCCTTCATATTCCAATTACACTTTCTTTTCCTCATGTGTTCTCTTATATCCTCTTCTTTCTTTTTCTACAAAGCATTCTGCAAAGTTCAAAAACCTTTGAACTTGCATGTCTGCTTTAGGAAGGGTGAGAGGTGGCTAGAAGAAAGTTGTGTTTTTCCCAAATGCCAAAGATACATCAATGGTTTATAACCTGAAGTGATAGTGATTTCTTGAAAACATGCATCTTTCTTGCAATCTTCTTTTTTTTTTTTTTTTTTTGGGTAGAATCATAAAATACCTGTTAGTGAAGGAGAAGCTCTTGATTCCAACCTTTACTTCACAGCCTATTTGTGATACCAGCTATTTTGGCGTTTTGTTCAGAAACTTATTTGCTAGAGACTCTACGCTCACAAGCTGGCAAGAATTGAATTCAGCAGCCCCAGCAACCACTGTGATGAAAATTATATTTTGAGTTTAAATGAAGACAAGTTTTCTTATAACTTTTATTTTCTTTCTTATGGTCTTATTTTTTTTAAATTACATTTTTACCATCAAATTTTCTCAAGTGCAAGAAGACATAGCTACATTTGTGTTGTTGCTGATAAACTGATTGACATCCCGTCGGCAACTTGCCCGAATCCAATTACGTTATAAATGTAACTAGTTGTCAGGATTCCAGTTGATATTTACACATTACTAAGCAAACTTAAGAAAATTTCTCTTGTTAGAGGCCAAATCATATGATTTCTTGAAAAGAAAACAACAACAAAAAAGAGACATTTCCATTTGATACTTACCCTTAATCATTCATGCCTGAGATGAATACTAAACTTAAAAATATTTCTGCAACATAAAATATAACAGGTTTTATTACTATAAGCAATTACCATGACTGAGTTTCCTAATATAGCAAATGATCATTGAGATTTCTGTGTCGACTTGGCAGACTCAGTTGAAATAGGCTAATTTGTTTCCTTGGAAATAAAAAAGACCAGCAAAACCAGCTCCTTGTGCTATAGCTTATTTAAAAACAAACAAATAAACAAACTAAAAAACGAATTGAGCAACCAAGCAAATAAAACTACTGCAAGGTCCAGCCTTGAAAATAAGTTCTATTATTTTCATATCCTTCTCCAATTTCAGCTGACTCTTACCTGGACAAGGCAAAATGTTGCATTCTTGGTACTCCAGAGAAGGGCCGAGGCAAGGAAGTCCCCCATACTTGGGCTCGGGATTGCTGCAGACCCGTTTGCGGTTCCGTATACCTCTGCTGCAGTCACGACTGCACTGAGACCATGGAGACCACGGTGACCAGGCACCGTTGATAGTATGAGCGGAGTATCGTCCAGAACGCAAGAAATCTCCTGACAACCCTAGTAAATAACGATTGAGAAAACAATACTAAATTAAAATAGTATCTCTCCCCAAAACAATCTTTTCCTCTTGAGGTTTACTGTTAGGCTATTAAGAAGAAAAGGAGCATCACATCCTTTAATCTCACAATCCAAATTGTAGTTTTGTCTCTGCTTATAATGGAAATTTGATAACCACTCATTTGCTCATTTCACTGCAGAGAAGAGTGGGATTCAGCTCCTTCATTCAAGTTCTGCAGCTGCACTGGAATAATAACGAGTGAACTTCAGGCAATTTATGCTACCCAAGGATGATAAAAAACACCTATCCTCTACCCAGCGATTGACATCAACAGATCTCCAGATACATTATATAGATATGGTTTGAAAAGAAAGAAACAGGCATAGCACTGAGCTACCTGGGGTCATTCATGGAGCCAGTGACGGATGCAGTGCAGACAAATGCAGGGCTCTATCCACCTGATCATTCTGCCTCCACTAGCACTTGTTGTGCTCAGACTTGAGCACATCTCCTAGAAAGGATGGACCTGTATTTGTGAATACACAGAATCCTGTTCAGAGTATATGTCCAATATGCCTTGATGTAGCCCCATCATCGTGCAGTTCTACCATTCTGCAGCTAAGATGCAGAATGGTCATTCTTGAGCTTGGTCCTGTATGGTAACAGATGTCCTCAAATACATGCAGCCCAACTCTTGATCTGCAGCATTATCTCTATGTGGCAGTGATATGATTGGGATTTCCTGCTGTTGCCAAAGCAGTTCACATTCATAAGGGTTACTACGACATGCACACATGGTAATAAGAAATGTTGAGATTTATGAGAAAACAGTGAAAGAGCAGTATTAAAATGACTAGAAATGAGTAAAACCTTTCAGCGGATATATTGGTGGCTATTTTCCTCTGCTGAACTAGATTCTATTGCACACAGATAGTATAAGCAGCATTTCAAGAAACATGACACAGATTCATACCCAAAACAGGACAGACTGCAGAGAAGGAGTCTGTAAATTGGAATAAAGGTCTAATTTCTAGCTTTGTAAGAGCTTTTATTTTGCATGTTTCTGCAGTGTTTGTCACAAATGTCCAGTTTACATGTGCAATGAGATGCGAGACCAAAGCAAATATATTATTTTCAATCCTAGAATTTCAAATCACTGTATTTTAGCTATTAAATTAATGGCAGTGCAAACACAAACCTGTTCTTAGCCACACTGGTTTATCAGGCCTTCTTTAAATGAAACACTGCAGCCTGCATCTTTTTATATGAGTATTATAATGTTCTGAAGGCACTTTGGCAGGACAGGATAGGATAGAATTTTCAGTGCTAAGGTAATCTTATTTGTCATAATTATATCAGATTTCTTGCAATATGAAGTGGGGGGAAGGGGAAGGAATCTTCTGTGGAAAACCTCTGAAGAATTTTAGCTCCAAATCACCCCAAACAAGAACATTCTATCAAATCTTTTTAGTGCATAATTTGGTCAGTAGCAATTGTTCCCTTGTGTTTTCTTCATTCTAAGGCATTAAAAATTTATTAAAGGGAGCAGCCTTTCCACAGTTTTACAGCAATTTATATGGTGTTCATAGAGGGATTCATATAATTTTCTCATTGGACAGAATATGTAGAGCATTAAAAATATTAAGATCCACTTGCACTCTGGATATATAGTGCCATAATTTACTTAATTATTGAAAAAAAAAGTAGAAATGTAAAACTGTTGGCCCAAAATAGCTACCTAGAGGCCACCACCTTTGCTGACTGTACTCAGAAGTTACCTACACACCTAGACTTATTGTAAAAGGGGAGATAGAAGAGAGAGTTTCTAGATCCATTTTCCAAATTATTCTGAAGAGTTTTCCTTAGCATTATAACAATTTTTGCTGGGCTCCTGATATATAGGGAGAGCATTGGAATGCCCTCTTGGGTAAAAGAAAAAGTTTGGTTGCTAAAAATACCATTTAAACTCTCCTTACACTAGGTTCATCATTTGAATATGTTGAACTAAATGGTAGAAAGTCTATAGACAAGTTAAAGTCCTTTGAATGAATATAATGCATGATATATGTTTTAGCTTCCTAACAGGCTTGATTTTAGTTTGGACATTGCAGCTAATTTATTAATTGCAGTACTCTGAGGTTAGAAAAAGGAATTTACCGACTTCATTCCAATAGGATTTTAAATAGGCAGCTGTGCTTCCCTAAAGCAAAATTTTCGACAAGTGAAAACAAGAACTAGAAAAGCTCAGTAAAAATTTGCACAGATTTTATGGTTCAAAGAACCATCAGCTTCTAAGATGGAAGTATAGAGACATGAACAGACATTTAAATGAAAGCTTTTACTCTCATTTTAAGTGCTTACTAGTTCTTCAGTGCGGACAAGGGCGCATAGAATTTAGCATGGCTTCACTGTCAACTTTCTTGTTGTAGCAGTTAGTAACAGCAAGGCTGTATAATGAACAAAGTTTCCCTAGTTAATCTACATAATTCTGACCTAAGCTGAGATGACTTGACAATGTCTAAACTATTTTGTAATTCTTCTTTGGTCAAATCAGTCTTTTAATTCTACTACTAACCTTATATGGAAATCTTAATGTGAAAGTCCCCTGCTTTGGCTTGTAATGGAGAAAAATCTGCCTTAGACTTTATTAACCTGATTCTTTTAAAAATTGCAACATTCCCTGATGAGTTCTATTTCTTTACACTCAGTAGAACACTATTCTTACATGTCTCATGTTAAAAGCTAAACCGCCAATAAAGCTCTCACACATAAAATAATTCTCTAGTCTTGTTTCTAGCTAAGGAACACAGCTCCAGATAAGAGAGGGGTAGAAATGATACCTGATTAATTATATTACTTGACTGATTTATGTCTTATGTCCTTATGAATAAAATTCAATTAATCACTCTAGATTTGTGACTATGAGGAAAAGATGATCCAGAGCCAAGATTAAAGTATCCTAAATCATTTCTAAATGACTGTTTATTGCAGCAGGCAAAAGGATAAGGAAAGATTGTTTTCTGAAGATACTGATGATATCACTGAAGTATAGGCTTTGAAAACTTACACAGTAAAATCTATGTGGCATTATGAAAGGACAAATACTAAGGCAATGTGAAGATGACATTTAAAAGTCTGGCAGTTTGGAGAGGGAAGATTTCCACTTTATCATGAGAACTTTATTTCTTGCATCTAGCTTTTTTGTGTTTAAGTGTTTAATCCCAAACTTCCACTGAAGAGTTTTTGTTTGTCAAACTCAAGTTTTTCATCAAATTCAGATTTAACTTTAACAATTCATTTTGTTCTTATCTCAGATTAACTCAATTTAGCTCCAGTAAGACAAGACAAGAGATAGTATGTCAGCATGGATTCCTCCCGACTGCAGAATATTAGAGATGTTTTGTTCTCAGCTATATACTGAATGTGCTATAGATTTCCTGTGGGTAACACTGGGCTTTAATATGCCCACTACACTAGAATTTAAGACAACATGAAAACTTTTATTTTAAAATAAAATATTTTTTAGGTTAGGTATAGTGAAAGTAGCAAAAAATTGGATTCTAAATCCAGTCTTCCAGGTATGTTTTTCTGTGTCCTTTGAAAAAGGAGAGTAAATTAGTATGTTTGGTGTTTTACATATTTAACATACTTCACAAGCGCATATTAAAGGCCATGGTGATGCAATTTCTAGATGGTTCTAGTATTAGACTGTATGGACATTCATGGTAAGTTGTGCCAAAATCTCTCTCCATTATATTTCAAATATCTATCCCTTCCTTAGCTGAGCACTTCATAAAAACTCAGATGCAGACATAAAAAGGAATTGTTTTTTTCTTTCTATTCTATCCAATTATGATTACAATGTGCAAAAGCTACTGCTTGGTTGATCAAAAGAACTTTTTCCAGTAGAAGCCTTACCATATTCAATAGTCCAGGATTTTTTGGCAAGTTCTACTTCTAGGCTCACAATCCAAAGAAAGTATAGTTTCCTACTGTCTGATAGTGAAATGTATTTCTGTTTAAAAAAGCATGACTATAGTTGTAAAGTGGGAGATAATGGGAAATGAGAAAATTACTAATCATTCATACATGCAAAGAACAGATCTGATCTTTGCAGAAGACATTGGTAATGAGGTACGTCAAGCACTCTCAGTAGCATTAATCTTTCAATAAAAGCTGACAAATCACAATGGTTCAACATGAAGATAATGAAAAGAATTTTTTGTGACTTTATATGACTTATCATATATGTGGTATCATAACTTACTTCTATCTCACCAAAGTTATGATATTTCCTTGCTGTATTTCCAGAACTTGTGAGATCTCATTCTCATCAGATCCTTCTGTTCTTAAAACTATAGCTATACTACATCATTATCACACACGTGTTTTCTTCCCATGAAACCAAGGAGCGGTGGAAGCATGATGTGTGGACCCAGACTCAAATTTGGGATCAGGAAAGTGCTCCTGGATACCGTAGTTTAAAGGCACTCCATAAAGACATCCATAAACAGAAAACACCTAAGCAAACAGGCTGGCAAAAGGACATGGCTACCAGAGACATGACAGTAACTCCTCTATTCAAAAGCGTATTAGCTAATATATCCATTTCAAACACTAGAGAGCTGGGTTTGGTTCTTTCCTTTGCTTTCTGGCATTTGCCTCTTGCCCCAGAGAGAATACATTTGGTACTAGTCTTCCCCTGTAGTTGCTAAAGCAATTCCATTATTCATGAAATAATTAAAGACTCACTGGCCAATGAAAAAGTCAAAGAATGAGCACAAATTTGTAACACAGGTATGAAGACACTTGTTAGGAAGAATGAACAGATGTATTCTAGTTCCCATCTTGCTGACTACTCAATATGAAGCATTTAAATATTCAGTAGTACTGGTATTAGTCAGCAAAGATCCTCTCAGATGAACACTCTAATTACCGGGCAACAGAGCCATACTCATACCTTTGGCCAGTGATTAATTACTTCCAAAGGAAGAAAAATAGCAGCTTCAGCAAGATGCAACAAACAAACTACAATGCCAGAATGCTCGGGAATCTGGTGTTCAAAAGTTAAAAGAAAATCAGACAAGATTCAAGATAATCAGGCAAAGAATGCATGTAGATCCACATCTTTGTCTCTTGTGCTCTGCCTGAATACAACAGATTATTAAACAAAAAATAGGCAGTATATTGGGTACATACCCAACTCTGGGAAAGGACTTACAATCACAAGTTCAGAGATGAGAAAGGTGTCTCCATGATTAACTTCCTTGTAGCAATGTGATTTAAGATGCACTTGCTTTGGCACTGTTTTGTGGTATGGATTGACTAATCTGCAGTGAGTGCACTGGCTTTAGCATTCTCCTTCCTTGTGTGAGGACATCTCATCTGTTGTGATGTGTACACGATATCTAAATTCTTCTGTAGATCTCCTTCTAGTTATTTTTGTAAGTCTGCCAATTTAGTACTGTGTGGCTAAAAACACAGATTTTTTTCTCATTTAATCTCATAATATTTCAGAAAGGTTTCATAAATGTGCTTCAAAACCATCACCATCACCCAGGAGGACAAGAAAGGTTGGTCAAAAATCATTACTACTAAAGCAGCATCTTTGCTAAATGTTAAACTTAATTTGGAAGAAAACAGGAAAATAGCAGAATCACTTCCTACAAGAATTACTCCATACCAAAATCTGCTTTACTACTCAGACTTAGAAAATAAATATTAGAGACTGCAGATTGGCTAACATACTTATCTAGATGCCCATGGGTTTTATCTTAGCATTTCTCTTCGTCCATTGTTATTAATTTTTGTAAACATTTGTTAACTTCCCTTCAAAGAGGTATAGATGATCGCATTAATCAAAAGAGGTTTTACTCAGGATAAAGAGAAGGAGATGCTAAACACTGCTTTTCACAATATTTGGATTTGACTATCTGAAAAAATATTGAGAATTTCAAAGCCTAAGGACTCAGGAACCTTTTCCTCTTTGTGGTCTCTCTTTAAACTTTTTTAACCTACCTGGGTGTTGTAAAGACACAAAAATCTATATAAGTGGAAAGCAGGTAAATAAATACTGAGCTATAATAAAGTATTATTATTTCATTAAAATATGTAATTATACTACAAAAAGAAATATCGTTAGATAAAGAAATGATGACATATGGTTATGTAATTGAATAGAGTTCAGCACTGATATTTATGAAACATATTAATAAAATCTGTGTCAGAATTCTCCTACAATTGTACATATGTATAATATGTACAATTATATTGTAGTGTACGTGTATATATGTATATAAATTATTCAAAATTATATATAATTGATAGAGAAAAAGAGATTTCAGAAATAAAGTAATTCAACTCTAAAGGCGTCTAGACTTAAAAAGCATTTTGAAATATTTCATTTTTCCATCTTAGAAACAAACTGAACTTTAAAATGCTGTCAATAGCACGATATAAACTTTTACAACAGATATTATCCACTTCATAGACTGCATGAATCTGACAGTTATTACTTTACTGAGTGAATTAATTAGCAAGAATTACTAAGCAAAAATTTCCATTCATTATCTATACTAAGTATTCCAGCTAAATATTTATAAAAGACCTTAACATTGCACAAGCTAAATTGTACTCTCCCCAAGCAAAATGTAACCAGAACATAAGGACATGAAAGAAGTTCTCCAAGAGCTAGACCACCAAGCCACTGATTGCAGATTAGTTCAAAGAATGTAAAAATAATGTAGCGAATCTCACAGTGGTTAAAGATGCCTGATGAGGCTCAGTGACTAAGCTAGGCCCTGAAGGAATAAAAACTACTTTCACCATTGCCATTCACCTGCCCTCCTTTACATTATTTACATTACTGTCATGCAAAATACCAGCTAGCCAAGGCTTGCACCCTGTGTTGGAGATGGCACTACAGGCACTTTGCTAGCCAGTGGCCTTGTGCAGCCACCCCGTCTTTGCTTACCGTCTGTGGAGCAGCCGCTGGTGCCGTCGCTGGAGCAGTAACGCATTTCAATCCGTTGCCTCCCCACCTCTAGCAGGTTTGGGTCAGGCAGGCGCGCTTTGCAGGTGTATCGGAATCGCTGCTCATAGTGGCCACCATTGTCTGAAATATTGACCGGAGTCCAAGGGGTCCAAGGAGTTGTCTTTTTTAACTCTGGGCAGGCATTGGTATTGCATGGCTGATATTCCTGAAAGACAGTGGTCAGAATGAATGTAAATGTTTAACAACATTAAACAACAAACAACCAGCAAGGTCTCTCTGATATTTCTCCATTTCCAATTGCTGTCAAACAGCTCCCTTTGGTGTGTTTTATCCACAGTTCCCAGCATTATCAGACTCACTACCAGCAAGTCCTTATGGATTGATATGAACCGAAGCGAACAGACCATATCCAACAAAGAAATGCAATAGTACTTGGCAACATTCTCCAGCCTCACAATATATGCTTTCCAAAGAGACTGTCCAATTTCTGTAGGTCCCACCCACTCATTTCCCAGAATATAGTGTGCTTCACCTGACAGAATGGAAGTGTAAACTGCACAGACAAAACTAAACAAGCATTAAGTATCAGAGTGAATTTACATGGAAAAAACATAGAAGGTAAGAAGAAGGAGTCATCAGCGGGACGACAACTTGAAAACGATCTCTCTCTCTAACTTCTTAGAGATCCCCAGAGGATACCTTTCAAGGAAAAGTCTGGGAACTGCACTGTTGAATTCCTCTAGATACCAAAAATCACAGACACAATAAAAACAACACTTGATAGTTTAGTTTCCTTCTTCCGTTACTGCTACCTCTGCTGGTACCATTTTTAATCAGCAATAAATTGCCTGCTTCCCTTTTTTCCATTGAAGAAAGGGATGGAGATGGAGATCTCTAGAGGTCCTATCCAACCTCAGCCAATTCTGTGATTCTGTGAACCTGTAACAACGACTTTGTAGGAACAGTTGGAACTCCTAAGATAACCTAGGTTACGCTCCTAACCACTTATTCACCTATAATCTACTTCAACAGCTGGATTACATCTGTGAGAAAGAAGGTTCACTCTCTTCCCCACAACACACACTTTTAAATACATTAGACATATATGATCTAGCACGGATTGCATCCCCACCAGGGCTGTTCCTCTATTTAGTAATACTTCATTTTCCTTCCTAATTTAAATTGCCAGTTTCTGAATTTTGTTGTTCCTTTATCAATGGTGCTGAAAGAGCTCCCTGTCCTGCACCTATAAATGCACTTTTCACACCAAATACCCACACACAGTAATAAGCAACGTTGAATTTTTTTCAAGTTTCATAAGGCGTAAAACCTGATCTCTAGGTCCTGGGTATCCCGTGTCTCACATTTGCCCTATTTTTGGATCTTTCTTAGGACTGAAAACCAAAATTTTACTTCTCACTCTAAAGTACTCCTATCAATACAGCATGTAGAGGTAAGAACTTGGCCCTATCCCACTCAACAGTCTCACTTTAATACAGACATCTATTGTGTTAATGCTTATCCTTTCCAGAGCATTGCACAAAGTGCTTATGTAAACCCAATTATCTCTGACCATCTAGTCTGCCCCTCAATCACAGCTTTACAACTCCATATAGCTTCATCCCACACAAGAGGTTGGTGTTTGGCAATATTAAAATATATTTTATTAGCTTCTGTAATTGTGTAGAATATTATTTACAACACCACCAATTTCTATGCCATATGTTACAGTCTAGACTGTTAATAAAAATGCTAAGCGCTATTGATCCATGAATTGATTCCAGAAAGATCCTGCTAGAAATCTCACCAGTCATTTATATCTGTCTATTAACACCACATTTTTTCAATTTGTCAGTGGGCCAGCTCTTAATTCATTTAACATTTGCCCTCTTAATTCCATATACTCAGTTTCCCAAATTGATGTATGTTTTGTTGCTAATACAAATGACCTAGAAAACTCCAATGACTGGAAGAGGTCCTGAAAGTATAAGCTTTCTTTATCTGCTTGCTACTAGAAATAGTTGATACTAGATATAAACAGGAATAATTCAATCAATGAGGCAGTTTCAGTAAAATTAATAATTATTCAACAATGTTGTAAATGCTTCAGTTTGTCTTTCCTATTGAATTTGTATTGCTATTTTTCAAATCAAAAAGAAAAGTTGTTAGAAACTTGAAGTCTTTCTGAAGTGAATATGGATTTGATAGTTGAGAGGCACATGAAATAAGCAGAAAGACAACCTTTCAAACAAAAATGAGAAATGGAGGAACCAGATAACTTAGAGTTAACGCATTTAATGCTACTTTGTTAAGATGAACTGGTCAACTCACATATTCTCTAAAGAAAGGCTATTAGTAACTAATGTGCTTCAAGACATATGGTCCCTTCATACCCTGGAGAAAGATCTCCATACACCTCTAAGATACTCATATCCTGTTACCTAAGCCAGAAAAGAAAGATAATCAAGGGAAACAAAGGTACATGAAGATTACTCCTATTACAGAATACACACAGTAGTAAATAATCCTTCTCAGAAAATTCACATGCGCTTTCTACGAATGAGCAACTCCAAGGTGTCAAGGCACCAATAATGAGAACTTCATCTGTTGCCTTCGGGAAAAGAGCATCCCATACTCACAGCAGTTATTTTTTATATTTTTTTTCATTTTTTTTTTTATCAAGAGCTGTCGTAAAGAAGGTATCAAAATGGCACGCAGGTGCTCGTTCTTTAGGTATGTGCTATGAGCACTTAGCTAGCCTGCTCAGGAAGGACTTCAGGAAATGTTGGGAAATGAGTAGTCCCACTTGCTTAACTTAACATCCATTTGATCCCTGCCTCCCAGATTGTGAGAGGTCTCTGTGACACCCTTGAGGTCCAGAGCTTCAGTATCTCGTTGCTTTTTGTCCAATCATAGAATCATAGAATGCCTAAGGTCGGAAGGGACCTCTAGAGGTCATCTAGTCCAACCCCCCTGCACATGCAGGGCCACCTAG
>JAWLRI010000002.1:5685567-5730894 GCA_034781795.1 Crypturellus tataupa
CTTGAAGATCTCCAGAGAAGGAGACTCCACAACCTCTCCGGGCAGCCTGTGCCAGTGCTCTGTCACCCTCACTGTCAATGCAAATGCCAGAGTAAAAGAAGGTAGATTAAGTCGTATGGATAATTGGCGATTGACTTTGCTGTAATAACTCAATTGTTTGTGATTAGTTGTGATTCACACACTTACTAAGAAGCTTATATTTTTCACATGGGCCCTGCAATTCTTGACTAAAAAAAAAATCTATTTTACATTGCTGTAAATGTACTTTTTTAATTGTTCAGAAACATGGCTATGCAAATATTTCTTAACTCAGACTAAAGATGTTAAAAGAAAGTTCAGTAGGCAAAAAGGCACAAAATCATAGTCAACTCTTCAGTTACAGAGATCGATGCTTTGTAAAGGCTGCAAAACTGTTATCATAAATGAGTTACTTTGATTTCTACTCCAAGACTTAGCTTTTCCTTCCTCGAGACTTCTAGAAAGACACTGAGAGCTGTATTCTTCTTGAGATCCACCATCAATGAAATTTTAAACATTAAAATCGAAAACAAATCTGGGACTTTGAGGAGAAGTTTGCTTTTTTTTTTTTTTTTTTTTTTTTGGTTTGCTACTGTTCTCTTACTCGCTGGCAAATGAAAAGGAAGGAGCTTGAGCAGGTAGGCTGTAGACCTTTGAGGGCTTTCTGGAAGCCCAGAAACTCTGACCTGACTGTACTGGAAAATGATATCTATTTGTGTAGGCTTGGAAATGCAAGTTTAATTTTCACAGCCAAAAGTACAACTACTTTATTTGCAATTTTGTGACCCACAGGGAGTTAGAATATTATATAATATTCTAACTACTCTATATAATATATAATATTATATAGAATATTATAGAATATTTTTAAGATTTTCACAAGGTTCTTACAAATGTTATCATGGTTTCTCCATTGTCAACTATAATTACAGTCAATATACCTTTGCTTGGATTTAGTAGAGGGAAGATCTGCATGACTTTGAGTTTGGTTTGTCTGCTACAACATATTACTAAATCCAGAGGTTGTTACCACAACACACAACTGCAAAACAGAAGATAAAAAAGAAGGAAAAGTTGCATAGCCTGTAATCCTGAGATTGAGGTTAAGGAACTAGGATGGTGTTCCTACGGACAGAAAAGTCTGATTTCCTTCACAAGGCTTCAAATTACTCAGTGGAAGAGCAGTTCTGGTACTTTACACACTGAGGACATTTACTTACATATTTTGGCCTGGAAAAAAAAAAAAAGATGTGAAAAGAAAGCCAATAAATAAGGTGGAAAATCAAAACAGTTAATACTATTTATTGCTAATCACAGAGCACACCCTCTCAGATTCTCTTTGCTTGTCCATAGTGGTTCCTTACATCATCAGTCTTGTTTGTAAATAGCAGTGCTCATATCAGCCTACAGCTGTACAACCACTATTCTTACTTCCTACAACTATACACTCTTAAGATTTAACTGAACTTATCTCTAAACTCAGAATCTGAGGGCAAAAATGCAACATGCTAATCATATCCAGACCGACCTACAAGTATGAAACTATCAACTCTTTGTGAAGTCACTTATATTTCATCAGCTGAGCAGTGACACATTTGAGGATTTTGATCATCCACAACTTCTAATGAAGGCAGTAGAGACAGCACAAATATTCTGCATTTTAAAAAACAAAGCCACGTTGAACTAATGAACATATCCTTTTGGCAAAAGATGGCTAGCATCAGCCCACCAACTCGCAAATTGCTGTTGTCTCCATAAACTCTAATTATTAGGAAGCTCTAGCTATCTACTAGGAGGAAAACAAAGAACTAAAAGTTAATGTGCATATAAACACCCATGTATTCCTAGCTCAAAGACCACACTAGATCCACAAAAAAAAAATCCATTCCAAGCAATTTTTTTTGTCATTCTAGACAATAAGAGAGGATAGCACATGCAAGAAATGGGTTTAGCTGGTAGGATGAAAATATTTTTTAATGTTCCAAAACTCTTTTCCAAACCTTGACCTAGGTACATTCAAGCCAGCAGTAGTGCACCTTGCAGTGCGCATAAGTGCAACTGAAAACTTTATCACATCACGGACACCTGCCTTTCCCCTGGGCAGCAGTTTTAGCGAGCCTGACAGAACTGAACGTGTGCCCACATCTCAGTCCTTACTGTTATAGTTTAATGTATAAACACATATTGGCTAACCTCACTGTGAGAAAACACGACCTCCAGCAAAGGGTAATAGCTGTGCTAGGAGCTGCTTATACCACCCCAGTAAGCGTCAGAGCCCTTAGGTATGCTCTAGCAAATGTTGGTGTAGAATTGCCAGGGTTGCCACAAATTGCCCTAGCATAAAATTTTACAAAGGTTGCCGGGTTAAAAAAGTAGAAACCCTGAAACGAGCACTTCAAAAAACAAGACTTTAGCTGTGATAACAACCCTAAGACCATCCACAGGTTTGCATTTAATATGTCAGTGGGTAAAAATTCAGAGGCAAGTATAAATAAATACATGATTGCCCCTAACTTTTTCATGAGTGATGATGATCTTCCCATAGCTTGTATCCTTAAGACAGGGTTCCATTGCCCAAATAGAAGACACTCTTGCCCTTTCTAGTGCACTTAGCTTTAGCACTTCTCCAAGAGCGTGGGTCTCCCACACGGCCTCAGACATCACCCTCTCTCTTCCATGCCAATATACTGTATCTCTTATGGCTTGTCCAAAAGCAAGAGGTGGCTGTTTTAGGCAATTTTGAATTCTGACCATGTCCACCAATAGAGCAGACAATACAAACATGGGAGTATGAATAACAATCTGTTCTTGGCAAAGCAAGAGGCACAACACTTGGGGACTTCTGCAAAGCAACATGCCTCTGCTCTGCACGATTTACATGCTATCCATACTGTGAAGAACCCGTGCTTATCAGAAGAACAATATGTATGAAAACTGAACAACAATGTACAAATTGAAGAATAAATGAATAGACATTTTTTCAAATCATGTCAGGATTTGCTGTTGATTTATATAACTGTTTCACATTTTCCATTTAATTTGCAGCAACCTAAAAAAAACCTCTCTATAAATCAAATTTTCTCACACAATACTTTATTTTTAGCTTTTTTAATATTGTTGGTTTTGTATAAAGTTTGTTTACAAAGGATTTGATTTGCCTCTGTTTTATTTTTGGAACTCTGCGGTTGTACATAAAACACTTTAGTTTGATCTCTAGCCAATTCCTAATAAGACAGATGTTTCTGGGGAAAAAAAAATGTATGAATTGTTTGCTGGTTTCATATTATGCTGTATTTGAGGATGAAGAAGGAAAGGATAAGAGAAGCTGAGCAGTTACTTTGCCTGCCTTCAGATATGAGTTATTACGGTCAATGGTACAAACCCAGCATAAATCAGCATAGATCAGATCTAATTGACAGTTGCTAACGTCTTTCTCTGCCACTCAGAAGTGCTAAAGCTCCACTTGCTCTGGGGAAATTCTTTAGGCCAGGAATAAAACCCTTTTATTTTACACCTTGTTTGAAGAGTTAGTAAAAGAGCTAAATGCCATATAGGGGAAAGGTGGTATTGCTAAAGACATTCAAATAATAATGTTAATGAAGGAAACAGAAGGAGAAAGCAGACTGCACAAAAACATGATGGCACATACTGTGGTAATGAAAATAAGCTGATCAGAAAAAGAAATGTCTCCTGAGTAAAACTGAATAAAAGCACTTTCTCAAATGGTGCATTTTATATATTTCAACAAATTGAATGTGTAACAATAATATTCTTCTTTAGCCCAAAGTCAATGAGTGCTCTTACAGAAGAACTTTACTACCTAGTGCATACATAGGAACCTTAGCTTTTCTTTATACCCAGCTGTGCTAATCTCAGACTCGACCCAGATCAAACTGCCTCATGCTAGCTTTACCCCACTTAATGTCACATAACCACGTCTCTGAGGAAGAAGAAAGAAGCCAATGAAAAGGCTTTCACACTTCTGTGGAAGTGAATACATATACCTAATAAAACATCTTCTTTGCAACAAACCATAAAAATGACACAGATAGTGATAAGTAAAATTCCAAAGATGGAAAAATTTAACAGTGATTCATGTCTTTGGAGTGCTGAAGCTGCAGACTGACAGTAGATAGTAGTGTTACGTTACTTACGGAAGCAATATGTAAAGCATTGTTAAATTATGGAAAAAGCCAAGACTGGGTAAAGCAGGATGCCTATTTCAGTGATTCCTAGCAACTCAGGAAGGATTTATCTGTGAACACGGCTGGAAAACATATATTAAATGCTAAGGTCTAAATTCCAGCTCATGCTCAGGACAGGCACTGCAAATTGATGGTGGAGGCTTTGTGCTACAGCCTTTGCTTTGACAGCTCTGTCAGCACAACTCTTTGACATTTTCAGGCCAGTAACATTAGTAACTGGCACATAAAAGTGTTAGTTATAGACTGCAAATTGCTTTCTATAGAAAAATAATAAAAACTATTTTGTATTCCTTTTGTATTTTGCATTCATATTGCACTTTTAAATTAGAAACATCAGTCCCTGCTCTGGCTTATCGAACAAAATCCTGGCGGGGGGTTGCTGAGCTGCCTGACTTAAGCTAACTGTCCTGCAGCGTGAATGGAAAGTTAGACAAGCTCAGAAGAGAAATATGATGGATACACAAAAGGCAACTCTTCAAAGCTGCACATTTGAAAAGGCAAAATTTATAAAGAGAGAAAGCATATTTTGTTTGTTTATTTATTTAGGAAAAGCTAGATACACACACTTTTGCTTTTCTACTCATCCAAGATAATTAGCAAACTTGTGATCAAAACACTACGGTTCCTATAAAAAAAAAGGCTGCGTTCTAGCTACCCACAAACTAGGCAATATCAGTAAGAGTAGTAATGGTTGAAAGGACAAGGATATCAAGATGTTCCAGAATGTGCTGGCAGGCAGTCGGTCTTGTTTTCAGTTTTTCCTTAAGACTCCTAAAAGGAAAAAATAAAAATAAAAACAGTATAGTTCTTGATAAAGAGATAATAATGGCATGATGTTGAGTTTGCATATCTGCAGGTAGATGTTAATGTAGCCTCATAAAATAAAAGTAGTAATACTTCAAAAAATTTCTGATGGGAAAACATAGGCAGCTTGAAAGAATTTGGGAAGGAAAGTGTGAGGATGCAGGCAGTCTGCAGGATTTCACAGGAGAGAAGAGAATGCTAATTTCACTAATATTATTGCTTTGCAGAAAGAAATTATAACAATGCCTTAATGAGAATGCTCAAATTATTATTTCATTTAATGCCATGTGTAGTAACTAATTTGACTAATCATATTCTTGTAGTTAAAAAAGAAAAAAATATGGAAATGTATTATATCTTTTATTCAAAAATGCATATAATGTGAGGCTTAGGCATGAAGATTTTTGGTGACAATTTAGAAAGTCTTTGGACGTTGACTTCTCAGCAAGATGTAGGTATTTTAGTAGCAGTGATGAGGTATGGAAGATGATGCTTGCATGCTGTGCGGTTCATTCTTGATTCATAAGGGGAATCAAATGGTCAATATGGAACAATACATACTTCATGTATCAATGGATCCCAGGACAATAGGAAACCTAAGAGTTTCATCCACCAGGTGCTATACTGATAGAGAGGTATGAGAAAGATACCTAAAAAGATTTCAGCAAGGAGGAAACATACATGCAAGTTTGTTAAAAAATGAAGTTTATAAAAGTTCATGCCTCATTACTCTTTACTCTGAGTTCAGACATTGCTCAGATGAGTTGCTTCAGGACATACTAGGAAAAGGAATAGCTCTGCAAGGTTTACAACCTACAGAGGAGGCACTGTGGTGTACCTTTATTTGGATAGGTCTATGAGAAGTTACAACTTCGCAGCTACTGTTCCTTGAACTGTAGCTGATGTAGATAAAACATTTCTGAAATATTAGAAGTGCTTTTTAAAAAATCTAGTACAAAAAAAAAAAAAAAGAAAGAAAGAAAAAAGAGAGGGAGGGAAAAAGGAAAATAAAAGAAGGAAAAAAAAAAGAAGAGTGATCACGCTGTAGGATGGCAAGGAAAGCTTTTGTTTTAGAAAATGTAAAGTTCACTAGCTTTTTCCTTTGGAAGAATCTGGGTGCGTATGGGTAATTTTTCAAAAGGACTTACATGGGTTTACATGAATGTCAAATTCAGTATTCTTTTAATGAAGTCCTGTGTGTCCATCTTATACACAGGAGATTATTTTTATACATATATAAACAGAAAACAGGACTAAGAACGAGAGTTGTGTGCTTTCTAACTGTTTTAACTGAGGAATAAGCTGAAGAATCTCTGTTTGGGTATGGCTTTTGAGCAGAACCTCGAAGTGAAGTGTTCAGATCGTGCAGTCACATCAATACAGTTTACCAACTCATTTCTGTTAGGAAGAAGGAAAACACGAGTTCTTCTTGTTTTTAACTGCTGATTAATAGATAACTCCTCTATCAAATGCAATTGAATTAGACCCATATCTCATTGTCCCTGATGCCACACAAATCTATGTTTGCTATTCTAATCTATCGAAATCTATTCACATCTATCTTTATTTGCTCATGGGAAAACACTGCTATCCAGCATTAAGAATGAAATATTTATGACATTATTTAATTTATTCCAGAGGAAGTCAAGTGTAATACATAAATTCTGCAAACAGAGAAAGCTTTTTCAAATCAGGGTCCTCACAATCAAAAGTTGAAATGCGATTTCTGAAACACTGATGTAAATATTTACACATGTAAATACTTAAAATCCAATGTTTCTTTTGCTTGGACTTCACATGTATGTAAAGCACCATTTATCCTCTTGAGACATACATTTGGCATTCCAGCAAATACACCATTTGAAATCTGGTCATAATTAAAATGTTTATATATGTATGTATAGCTTTGTAACTCAATAATAGGGGGTTTCTTATGTTTGCAACAGTGAACAGGCTTTGAGCTGAGCTAACAACACAGGCCTTGAGACCTGCTGGATTTCATCTGTGCGTGTCTTGTCCTGCCATGTAACATCTGTCATCTAATGCTCCATCGCTAGTGCCTACCTTGTTTTAACCTTTGCATAATTGTGCTGTGTAACATCTATTAGATGTATCATTCTACTCTAGGTAGAATTAAATATCTCACCACAGAATTAAATAGATGAGTACAGCATGGTAGCAGAAACTCTGAAAGTATAGACATAGGATTATACCTGAGGCCTAGGGCTATAGAAAAACTTACCAACGACCAATAACTGGTTATCAAAGGAAAACAACAATGAGAGCAGGGTTAAATCAGTTTTAGGAGTAATAAAACAAAGAACAAGTACCCAATGTATGTAAAACACACCATATGTAGTAAATTCAACTACAACACGGACTTCTGGACTAACAAATAAAGAAAAAGTTGCACAGCATATTAGCAAAAATACAAAAATGACCCCAACCAGTCCCTAATGCAAGAAGAAAGAAACCATCAACATCGTATTTCTGGTAAAGCATTTGGGATACTGACAACTGCTGCATCCACATCAATCTTAACACTTAGAGAGAGCATAACACCAGAAAAAAAAGGGGGAGCTTGCTAGAAAGTTAGTGTACATATGTTAATTGTACAAAACATAAACTGTGTTCATATCACTGCACGCAGACTAGTAGTATTGATTAGGTTTTAATGATTTTGTTAGATTGTTAAGACTTTAATTGGACTAATGATATTTGGCTCTGCATGTACGCCGTGCTCCTTTAGCCTGCTCACAGGATTAGTTGTGTAAAAAAATGATGGGAATTCTAGCAACTTGAGTGCAATGAATTTCCAGACCAACGTTGCACTGCAAGCACTGCTAAGATTTCATGTTAAATGGTGCCAGTAAAAAGGTTCTTTCTATGGCTTATGTATTGGATAGAATCTTAGCTTTCCTTGAGCACAAACTTTTCAGCCTTCTTTCCCAGAACATAATGTAGCAAGTATCTTGATGACATAAGTAACAAATGATTTTGAACTTCATTTCTTAATCCTTAGGTTTAGACTATCTAAAGCGTTTGAATCATTAAGGATATAGTTTTACTCATTTACTGTGAGTACCCTTAAATCCTACAGTGGAAATAAGTTCTTGTCATGTCCCTCTGACCTAAAGTTTACCATCTTTCTCACTACATTTTCTCCCTCCACAATGTTTTTTTCTAACCTTTAATCTGGGGACAGAAGTGTTTAATAAAATTGAATCATCAGACATTGATCTCACTTGCCTGAATAAGATTTTAAGATGAATATCCCTAGGCAAAAAGTAAGTTCAAAGCAGGAAGGTATTTTTCAGGCATGTTGCAGGCATAGCAGTCCTGACTTGGAGAATTTCATTTAATTTATTGCCAATTACTAAACTTAATTGAGGATTCAGGCATCAAAGGGTAAAATATTTATAGGGTTCTTCAACATCTTTAATGGAAAAAGTGCTAGTCATGCTTAACTATTTATATATAGTCTGTAGTTATTATAAATTGAATTGAAAGCACTTCTTAATATTTGGTCTAAAAGAGTAATGCTTCTTTAAAAATACTTAAGACGTATTCAATAACAGTACTTTGTGGTATTTCTAGCAAACAAAATTCCAAACTTTACACAATTAGAAGTTCTTGTATCAAAACATACATGGACAAATAACTAAATTACCTGCTTTCTGTAAACATTTCAATTACAGGAAAGGTTGTTTGTAGTGGAAAAATTAAAATTTTATATTGAAGGAAAAGTACAAATGCTCACATCAGTGTTCCCTGGCAACATAACCAACCCAAATCACTGACAGTAAGCAGACTTACAGGTAGCCTAGAACTGAAAGAACCAATAGCACATTTTGGCAATTATTATCCTAAGCTTTTAAGGGCTTTCACGATCACTGTCATTGAACTGTTATCCAAATCTAAGCTGACTTGACTGGAGTGTGATATTAGGACAGATCTATGAACATCGTAACCTCTCCAGCTGTTCCTCAGAGAATAGATGCTTTCATCTACCAAGGAGGATGCAGATAGGAATAAGGTGGAAGTTTCTTAAAAATGGACATACAAAACAAGAAAGAGTAGAATTTTCTTGTAGAGTAGAACAAGCATATTCTGTTTCTGAATATTTGAATATTTTTAAAAAAGTCTAGGAAGTGAAGTGATGAAGGCAGAGACTAACATTTAACATCTTCATTTGTTTTCCACAGCCTCCAGCCTCTGTTTTCATTTTGGTAAGAATGGAACAACCCCAAACTCATGCCATGATTGTTACTGTTCAAAAATAGCAAAAATATGAAAAATACTAACCACCACACCACCAGCTGAAGCTGGTAAATTCATTCTGGCTGCAAGTCACTTTGTTACAACAGAGTGCCTTTCAGCAATGTTGATGAAAGGGCATTCTTCAAAGATGAGCTTGACCTCAGCACAAATTACAGAGATGCAGTCAAGCATCAAGGCTGCTTGACATTTAAACATTTCAATTTGGTAGTCTCCTTCTTCATTATCCTTTACGTCAGGAAACTGTCCAAACCTGGATTAAGCTAATCTCTAGAATGTAGATACCTGCTACTTGCACCTGACATAGCTGTCCTTCTTGGTTGTCATTAAATGCTTATAAATACGCTCAACTATGTAATTTCTATGTATAAATATATTTAATAAATATGTAGTTACAATGCAAAATATATCATAGGTATATATAGATATATACCTTCTCTTTCTAGTTTAAACACTAACTGAAAGGACTAGTACAAGTAGTACATTTGAACTGAAAAATTTTAGTGATGGCAACTAGGGTTTGTGATCTTAAAAAAAAAAATCTGCAGTGTTAAACCTGAATTTTCTATCATAGCATAACTGTATCAATTCATCATCTACCTTTCCAACACTAAAGCCAGAAAAACTACATTTTGCATTGTACACTTAAAAAATATATGGACATATGGTTGGTTAACTTTAATTAATGAAATCCAATAAGTATGTAACCATTTACGAAAAAGTCTTTCTTTATGAACTTGTATAATTACTTCACCACTTAAAAAAACAACAAACAAACCACAGAACACTTAATTTTTTTCCAAGGGAAATGCAGGGAAGGAATCAATTAGAACAGCTTTGTATTCAAAATCATCTGTGAAGCATCAAAGCTGTGTTTGCTGGCATCTGTGCTCCAGCTGTTGGGTTTCAGGCTTTTTGTTTTTTTAATCATATTCCTTATTCCAATGAGCAACTTCTTGGTTTTATACAGTTACAGAGCTACAAAGTGGGTTCAGCAGGGACTGTTCCCACTCCCACTGCCTTTCAGAGCATTGCACTAAAACAACGTGGCAGCTTTAAATCTTCATAGGACATCTATTTTATTGGATCTCGATTAATGACAATTTTACAGTATTAAGACAGATTTGTAAAAAATATTTTGGCTGTACTCCTTAAACTGTAAAAAGAAGAAAGTACAATATCGAAAAAAAAAAAACCCAAAAAAACAAGTCTACAAACAAAAGCACCCCAAATCCAGAACCATAAAAAAAAATGACGACAATGTTAAACAATCCTTTGATTGTTAGGAATCATGTATGAGTAACTGCTTATCTTTATTGAAAAACAGACTGGAAGAAAGTCAGATTGACCCAGAGCCCACTGAAATCTGAGAAAGACTTAATTAACTTTAGCAACTTTTGTAGGAGGCCCTGTTTAGGCAGTGACCATTAAGCGCTAACAGTACTTCATATGTGACTCCCTAACTCCATACAATACACTTCTGAAGAACTACAGAAATCAGATGATGAGTATTCTGCAAGGCTTTTCAAAAACTACAGGTCCTGAGCCCTCACACAGCCACCATGAGCTTGTTAGAGTGAAAGTTTGTGACTATTTTTAATGTAATGTATCCACTGACCAGCTTAACAGTTTCAAAATGTGCCCTTCAGGAACCTCATCTTTCACCTTTGTTAAAAGGACTAGGATCCTGGTTTAAGAGCCCAAGAAATAGGAATACACCATGGAAAAAACAAACAAACAAAAGCAAACAGAAATAAAACAAAAATAAAACAAAACAAACAAAAAAAACCCACTATATTTTGCCCAGCATTTCCCACCCCTCTCCTCCTCACAGAAAAAAAAAATGCTGTTGTCTCTCTTGAGAGGTGACTCTGCTGACTCTACTCAAGAGAAAAGTGTTAAGGGGCTAGTCCCTGACCTCTTCACTACAGTACAAATGAGCAGGGAAGACAGCTGGGAGCTGAGTACAACTATTGATGATGCATCTGAATCAGCAGATGTGGGAGGTTTATCAAGAGCACCATATTAAAGGTGTAGAACAAATGCTTGCTATACAGAAATTTGAAGGACAAAAAGAAACCAGCAGAGCTAAGCACTAGGGTCATTAAGGTCATTAAAAGCATGAAGTCACTCTTCAAAAAGCTCAAGCTGTGCACAAATGAAAAAAAATAAATTGAAAGAAGTAGGAAATTTGGCACATTAAATGCAAAAATCACAGTCAGGCCAGAATGGAACTTAAGGAAGAATTTGTGAAAAGTATAAAAACTAAACTGAAGCCTATTTCAAAAACATCAAATATTGCTACACAATCTATAGGTGAAATATATTATGGAGGCACAAAGGAACCTTTTAGGAATGATAGGACCACAGAGAGGTAAACAGGAAAAATTAAACTGAAAACAGTGCTTATAATTACCTTTCTGTCTGATCACTGGAGGGTAGTAAGTGTGACACTGATTTTTACAAAGACTTCATGAAATTCAGAGGAACTAATAGTGATCCTCACATCTGAATTGGGCAAGTTGGTAGAAAATGTAATAAACCATAAAATTAGCGGACACATAGATAAATACAATCTACTGGAGAACATGACATACTATGTTTTTAATAAAAGGAAGCTAGGAACCTAGTAAAGTCTCTGAAGAAATTAGCAAATGTATCAATAAGAGAGGTAAATTGATATAGTCTACTCAGATTTCCAAAAGACATTTGACAACATCTCTCAAAGTCTATTGCAGAAACAGCCACAGGTGAAGAGAAGAGATCCTTTCATGAACACTAAACTGGTTCAGAGTAGGAAGACAGGAGCGAATGGTCAGTTTTTACAGGGGAGGGTGGCCAAGAAGGTCCGTGCCAAGGCCCATTTTGAAGTACTTTAGTATCTAAAACTCCTTTTACTCTCACATAATTTTGCTCTTACAAAATACCCTGCCTATGAAATTTAAGGAAACCTAAGTTTTACTTTACATTTTGGGACTATAATGGAAAGCCAGATTTGACTTTATATTCTGGGCATCTCATATTGTTACATTGCTTTAAGATTTTAGTTATACTTAGAATCTTTACATTAACTGGTAAATCATTTTGGAAAATCATTTTGAAAACAAAACAGTGCAAACATTTCCCTAGTTAAAGATTTCCAAAAAAGACTGCATTCTTCACTTTCTTAAAAAATTACATTTATACAGCCAGATTTTTGATGGATTAATTCCTGTAATCCATCATTTGCTTTTTTTTCCTCGCCTTGTATGTCATCCATCATTTTTATATCTCATATCAAATTGCTGATACTAGATTTCAGTACATATCTAATATTCCTTTTAGCCCTCCATTGCAGAAGCAGATTATATGCAACGATATTAATTCCTTTTCTAAATACTTTAAAGCCTCTTTAACAAAATATTCATGCTGCCAAGCTGCCTCACACAAGTGTTTCAATATGTGAATGGGGATTCTGGAATGGCTTTTCAAGAAGGGATAGGACACATAAATTAACCTTTTCTTTTGTGAAAGAAGTTATGTGCTCCTACATGAATGAATAGTATAATAATATATACAAATGAATAATATAAAAGTATAATTCTAGTCTTGTAAGTAACACTCTGAACATTTTTTGAAACTTCTAACTCTGTATCTCTCTCTAAGCTTTAATTAGAGTGAATTTATTTAATTTTAGATTGAAACATGAATACAGGTCTTGGTTTTATAGGCAGTGTAGCATAAGCCCATGACTTTCACGAGGTGACTTCCTCCTATCCACGACATTCAGTGCTGTGAAAAGACTTTTCTGAGTTAGGCAATGCTGAGGGAGTAGATGTGGCTCTATTGGCCAATTCCATGAATTTTCACCTGGCTTGTGTTGATGGGAAGGGGACAAAATAAATTCAGCTCTAAAAATAGTATTTTTTGCCTATACAAGGTGCATCTACACCAGTATTATCTCAGAAGCATACTAAGCTGAGACAGTCGCACTATCAAAGCTCCCTCATTGCAGATATTTGCTCTATATAATGTCTTCACATGCACTGACATTTAAATTGTCTTTTACACGCTGTTTTCAATACCTTAAAGTGCCCTGTTAGGGTCTGTAGAACTATACCTTGCCCTTCAAATCACCGTGCATACAGGTAAATGAGTTCAGTGTTCCCATGAGCTTCTAAATGAAAGAATATGATCTTATCTAGTGGAATACTCGAACCTAAAGACGTTTCAGAAATCTGCAAAGGACTCAGAGTCACAACATCCTGAATACACACAAAAATATAAATGTAAAGACAATCCAAGTGTATGCTCGCGTTTTCTTAAGGCTCGTGATCATGTTTTTTCTAGATGAATGTCAGGTCTCAAATGACCTAATTCCTTTGATTTGGTGCATTAATCTAGTATTAGTGCAGAAATCTTATAATGTGAAACAGAGTGTAGAAGAGATGAGGATGAGACAATCATCAGGAATGAAAAACAAGTCCTTTTAATAACTCCATCTACAACTATTTCAAAGATTATTTAAGGCAATGACCCTGATACAATCCAGGTAGCATAGAGCTGACTGATATTATTTTCATTGAAAAACACAGTCCTAACATAGTCTAATAAATTAAAAATTACTATAATGCTCTGAGACTACATGATGGGCTGGCAGATGACTAATGTCATGAATTTGTACAGAGTTCTATTTAATTGCACTCTGATGGCTAACAACTGCTGCCAATTAGCCCAGCTAACAAATCAATCTCACACTCTTCAACAGTTCCTGCAGTAGTGAAGCTATAATGTCAGTGACACACACTGGATATTCAGGCTTCTATCCCTCAGCTTGAAATCCAAGCGAAGAAGAATTCTGAAATGGAAACTCCTCTTTGTGTTAACAATCAGGTCTGTGAGCCATGTGTAAGAACAGTGATTAAATACACTTGCCCTGGAGTATTTAACTACAGGAGGTTAAATCTAAAAGGAGCTAACGATCAAGGGGGACTATGTCTTATAAGTTGATTTAATATTCACTTATAAGAGGGCCAAAATAAATGCCATTCTAGATAAAACAGATATGTAATCCCATACCTTGTCTCTGTCTATTGTCAAATGGAAGAGAAGAGCTCTCAATCTGATTGTTAATACTGAGAAAACAATTTAAAGATTTACAATGTGATTTACTATGCCTTCTAAAATTTAAAAAAGGTATTTTTGTCTCAGGAAAATTCAGATTTTCCTGTTATCATGTTACCTTGTACACTTCCAGTTATGCGGGCTTTTTGCACTCTTTTAAGTCTCGGCAATTTTTCTTGCAACAAGTTACCTTACTTAGCAGCTTCCCATGTGAAAAACAGCTTCTTTAATTGGCTCCATATTTCCTTAAATTTCAGTATATCATGAGAAAAAAATGAACAGAAATGTCAATATTTCTCTCCAGACCTCTCTGTTTATATTTCAGTCCTTCATCCACTGTAATCCCAGATTCCCTGGTTTATCAAAATCCTGGTTTTTTTGTCTTTGAGGGACATTTCCCAGATTGCAACTTATTTCTACCATTGCAGTATTCTTTAAGAACTGTGAGATCACAACACTGCTTTATATAACAGCACTATCATTTTTCTGAAGTCATTTTCTATACCATAATTTATGCAGCCTCTCTTTTTTTTCTTTTTTTTAACTGCAGTTGCACAATGAACTAAGATATTTTTGAACTGCATAAAATAAATACCAAGATTTTTGCACACTTATACAATAATGAAATATCTCATGGAAGAATCTACTAAAATTAGTAGAGGAAATCATAACAACACCCAATTACTGTTCAGTCCTGAATCCAAAGGAGTCAGATAAATTTAGTTTCAAAACAAGGTTCAGTTTCTCACCTTTGAAGGTAACAGTGCAAGTTTATCGGGAGTGGTGGAAAATCACCATCACTGGCAATACATGAAACATAAAAATTATACTTTAACTAATTATAGGCCACTAGTTACAGACATCCCTTCTGAAAGCCAACATCTTAACTTGAAGTTTATTTTCTTTTTCAAAATAAATAAATCACACTGCAAAATAATTACTAGATGTGTAGTTGATGACTACCTTAAAGCCTCACATCTGGATATCAGTTCACACCAGTATCATCAGCATCGCATCAGTTCAGGCAGTTTATATTTGACATCCAACTTGAATGGGCATGACACCTCACTAAACTTACTCTCTGAAAAGTCTAATTTTAGTGCCACATGCACCATTATCCAATTTGTTACTTAGCATTTTCTGAAATTATTTGTTTTGATTTTGAGTTTTTGTTTACACTGTTAAATTACTTAGCATTGCATGTAATTAATTGCCATAGCACAAACTGCATCAAAAAAAGCCAGTCTCTACTTTGCTAAACATTTAAAACATACAAGAAACAGTTAATAGACAGAAAGTTTATATTAGAGACAAAGGTAGAAGAAGGACATGAGCAATGAGGAGGCAAATGTCATATAAGAAGTATAATTTTTTTGTATCATCTCATGCTTGTGAAAATATAGATATATACCACATACACACAGAGAAGAGAAAAGCATTATAAAACTGTTCACTTCTTCACTTCTTCACTTCTTTTCTCACTAGACTAAGCACTTGGAGTTTGTTCTGAGAGTCAGGAATATTTTAAAGGCAAACTGTATCCTTTCTGATGGACAAAACACTTTTGAATACCTTCCATCTTCAACTTCACTTTAAAGTTTTAATGAAAGAACAAAAAAAGGAAAAACAAACACCAGAAATTTTAAAGACATATTTTCCATCTGGTGCCATAACAGCAATTCTGGGATACACATATTTTTTCTTGCTAGAGCTCTGTTTTTCAGCACATATTCAGAACATCTGGTCAGGAGAGACACTACGAATGCAACAGTGACAACTAGTTTTAAGAAACAAGTAAAATTTCTCCTTTGTTTTATTCTACAGCAAAATCTTTCAGGCACATGGAAAGTATGCATGTTTTTATCAGCTTTTCATTGCAATCAATAACATTAGTGCATATCTTAGTATAACTGAAATGAGAACATAGACAAATATATGTAAAATGTCACCTACCTTGAACCTCAGACTAGACTTCTTATTCTAGCAATAATTCTAGAATGTATATACATATACTAATACATATACAGAATGTATATACATATATATACATTTTATTGGCCTGAGGAAAATTCAAACAAGAATATGCTTCATAGTGGAAAAGAACACGTTGTGAAGCAAATGCAATACTTATCTGAGTATGCTGTAAAATCTGAAGATATTTTTCATTCGAATCACTTTGGTCTACAGAACTAGCTCATGTATCACCCAAATTCATTATAGTAATACCTATTTTGCAATCCACTTAACCTTTCTATTGCTAGAGTCTGCCTGCTTTTAAATTTAACTGTGATGATCTTATCAGATAACCTCAAGCATCTGGTCTTTGGAAAACTGTTATTTATCTTCCTCATCCAGAGTTTTATTATTATATTATAAGATATTAATATTTCAATGACTCCAGGGATCTCTCTAACCAGTCCTGATAAAAATTATTCCAGTAACTTGCTTCATTTCTGCTATAGGACTGATAAATCTGAGGAATGAGCTTGTGAGAAATATGCATAAAAGCTAAAAAAATGGCAACACAGTCAGTAACCACCTGCAGAGCTACTGCAAACTAACAGCAATACAACAAAGCTGAAAGGGGGAAAAATAAATGATATGTCAAAAACACTTAGTAGAAGTAATTAGGGGGATGCGGATAACACCTATGAATATGGTAAAAACTTCAAAATGAGAACAGGAATAGGTTAGGATTGACTGTACTATGGACCCACAGTATGGTATAAGAGTGGAAAACAAATGATGTGAATACTCCTGTGGCATAAAATCTGCTACATTGATCCTGCTGGCAAACAGGCAGGATTCTTTCTTTTATGAACTTTATAAAAGTCGTGGGGTTTTTTGTTTGCTTTTTGGGGGTTTTTTTTTGTTTGCTTTTTGTTTTCTCCTCCAATCCTCCCTTTGGAAAAATGTTCTGAAAACAAAGACTCATAGCAGAGCTGAAAGGGCTTCAGAGACACTCTAGTCCATACTACACTTTTGATGGCTCAAAAAATTATTTTCAAGATGAAATCAAGCCTAACAGTTATAGTTTCCTCTTAAATGATAGTTCTCCAGTACTCTATCTTCCTGTTTTTCTTTCCCACCTTTTATGAAAGAAGTCTTGACTACACAGACTTTTATACAGCCTTTGAACTATGCAGTGACAAAAAATCTATGACAACTCATGCTATTATGAACATATTATGAAAGTTTCCAGAACACAGCCTTACTGAAGGTAAAGAAAAGACCTGGTGAATCTCCTTTTAAATCATAATAATATCACCTAATGGTTGGAAAAGAAAATGTTTTAAGTCCTTCTGTCTATTTTCAGATAGGCCTTTAGATTTTTTTGGTGAGAGTTGGGCTTGTAACATTTTACATCTGCAAGGCAGATCCAATAACCCATAGAGAAGGCAGAACTCTACCGCTTCCACTGCAATTTTTCTCGAGATTAATTAGCTTTCCAATTGCTGCAAAATCCTCAGTGGAAAAGGTTTTAAAAACAAATTAAATCCAGCAAACATCTTTCGCTACATATTAATCAAAGCTTAGTATTTCCTTATAACACATAGTAAAGACAGGAAACTAGTAGTAACAGGGCGCAGTAACTTCTCCTTTATTCACTAAGGTAAAAATTCATCTTTTTAATTATTCTGAAGGATACAACCCTGTAACAATAAAAAGGAAAAATAGTATTGAAGTAGAAGAACCTCTGAGGAATAAATTATATACAGGCTTTATATTATTGTCCTTTCCCTTCTGATATTACCCTCATATATAAATATGTAGGTATATTTCACCCACTTGGCAATTATGAGAAAGCATAAAAATATTTCAAATTTTCTTTTCTATATTAGTACAACAAACTCTAAGACACAACGAAGTCAGCGGAGTAATTATCATCCAAAGCATTCTTGCTCAGATAGACTTATCCACAAAGTCTTTTATGACTGCAAAAATTCAGATTCAAGAGAGGCAGGTTTTAGGTTCAAACTCGCTAAGCAAAATACAGACTCCCTACCCACGCTCTTTGTCTTGCAAGAACAGTAGGGTTTACTGTTGGTTTCTACCTACCTCTGGTTTGTTTGGTTTTTTTCCCTTGGTACACAGTAAGGTGGGACAAGTCTGTACTCCAAAATTAAATTTTATTGAAACAATTAAAGCAAATGTTTTCAACATATAATAAGAAGAAACATTTGGTTTGCCTTGCTACACAATCACTGGCTCCGACACTACAGATGCAGCATGAGCACGTAGTGAGACAGCAGGAGAGATGAGAGATGGATCTCCCCTTTCCAGTGGCAACCCAGCATAGATGTTGCAACAGAAAACAAGACTCTAAGGTACATTTGATTTTTACCCACTCTTTCTAAGACTTTTCCCCCACTTCTTTATGCTGCAACCACCTCCTTCTGGCTTTGATGGGGTTCCCCATGGAAGAACAGAGGGACACACAAGAGCAGCACAAAATGGTTACACTCCGATGACTCACGTTAGGAGTTGGGCATATGGGCCATAAGGAACGCCAAACATGACTTACCACGCCACAGCCAGGACAGTCGGGACCATTTTCACACGTCCTGCGTCGAGCCTGAATCCCCCCGCCACACTGCGCCGTGCAGCGCTCCCATGGACCCCAGCCCGTCCAAAACACATGAGGAGGGCACAACAAGTGCTCATTGCAATACCTGCGAGAAGGTTTGGGGAAGAGAAAAAGGAAGGAAAAAAGAAAAAAAGAAAAAAGAGAGAGAGAGAGAAAAGAATTAATTTAGATTAATTTAGTACCAAAAAAGATACTTCCCCACAAAATCCTTCTTTTGCATTATTCAGACAGATGTTTACACATGGAAATACTTCATACAAAGGACCCCTCTCTATTTTTAAAGTTCTGAACTAACAGCTGTCACATTGCATAGTGTTTGAATCTTAGAGATCATGGTTTTGGCCCAATAATTGGGAAGGGTCAAAAGATTTTGTTGGATTATTCAGTGCCTTTATACAACCTATGCAACCTAAACATGGTTTTGCACTGGGAACACATAAGCAAGATTGACAACTACTTCAGTAAACAAATAAACAAAAGGTATTGTAGATATATCTTATAAATATATGGAGTGAAAACTGACTCAACTAAATGAGGCAACCATTTATGCAAGCAATCTTCTATCAGTCTCGCAGCCTTGATTAGGATCCACTCGTTTCCTCCTTAGAAAGTGGAAATGGCTTCTTTGTCTTCTGCAGTACCTCCCATTTTATGCGTAAAATAAAGCTAAAACAGTGACTCTCTATCAAGCTATTCTTATTATAGTGAGATGTTCATCTGGTAAATTAAAGGCAGTGACAGATGCTCAGAAAACAGATGAAGCTAAAGGGCTGTTTTGATTTCTTATAAAAGCTCTTGATTCTACTACTTCTGACTGTCCCAAACAAAGAAGTCAATCGGTTACAATATTTCCTGGTTTTGCATGGGTTACTGTCTTTTTGTCTTTCTAGCAAGTTTCCATCACCTTGTGCTTTCGTGCAATGAAAACTTAAACAATGTATTTCCTACACAAACAGAAACAAGGCTAGTGTAAACTATTAATATTTTCAACACCAGTAATTATAACCATTTTTTTTGTAGAAAGCATTTTTCTTTACTGAGGATATGTTCCAAATTTTGTGCATGTTGCTTCTGTGTGTTATACGTAGTTGAAGGTTTATAGCATATGTCAGAATCTGTGATTCAAAGATTGTCTTTAGGCCTCAGCAACTCCCTTGAAATTTAAAAGGTTGAGTAGGAGATAAATAAGGGAGTAAGATTTGGTTTTATGCTTCTGTACAGTTAAGGAAACTACCAAAAGCATGTATTGACCTCTGCGGTTCTCCAGTAAACCAAGAGAAACCAATATTTACTAATCTGCTTTCTCTAAATTCCTCAGTGCATGATTTGAGTACATTATTTACAGCAGTGGCCTGTGCATAGACTATTTTTCTTTGTGAAGCTGGCAATTACTAATGCACAGACACATAAGTATAATGAATAGTAGGGCTTACCTCACCTAAAACCAGACTTTTACAGAGTACATGTCTATAAATGAAGTTGTCATCTAAACCTCAGCAATAGTCAATGGAAAGAAACGGTCTTTTTAAAAACATCATTCATGCCACCCTAAGGTAAGGTGCCCAATGTAGGTCCTACAAATCAAACCCTTGTTGTACCATTTTCTCTCTATTGACTATAAAGGCAGTCTAGACAGATCAGTCTAAGGTAGCTACGGAATTAATTCCATCTAACTGTCGCTGTCTGCAGGGGAGACAGTTGTCTAATCTCCCATTACAGTCAATGGAGACTTCATCAATACAAGCAATGTAGACTAGAATGATTAATTTGACCAAGTGCAGGAATCTACAGTAAAGCAAGACAAATGACTCTCTATTCTCCACTGCCTATATTGACTAGATTTCCACAGACTACAGTACGGCTCAGACATCTGACTCTCAGATAAACACTCACGCTGTGGACACCTAAAGCTAAGTGTGATAAATCTCACATAGATGAGAATCATTACACTTTACTTCTCTGTACACTGCCTCTTTTAAGGCCAAAGTGCCATGTCACCTGCCCTGTCACTTAAGTGGGAGACAGAAAATAAACATAACAATTGACACAGTAAGCACTTCAAAGGTTTGCAGTGCCAGAAGTCTGTTAATCAAGACTATGTAGAGATAGAGCTGGAGCTGCAAAGGGAAACTGAAAAACACCTAAAAGGCCCATTCAATACTGAGCTTCCATTTAGAAAAAAAAAAAAAAAGAGGAAAAAAAGAGGCTGATTTTTTGTTTTTGTCTGTCTGTTTCTGTTTCTTAGGGGAAAAAAAAAAAAAAAAAAAAAGGGAACACCAAAGCTTACAACTGCAATCTTATTTTCACTTCAGTGAGCCATCTTCTGAAAATATCAGGTATGCTTTTACACTTAGAGACATCCCTGCAACTGGTCTTCAAGAGCTTTGCTACCGCAATGGTTTCTGAGCCAAGTTTTATTATGCTCTTCTTGGCTGCATTTCAAGTATCTCAGTAACCCCTTTTTCCCATTTGCACTTTTGCTCTCTCTTCCCTTTCAAATTTGTTCTCAGGACCCACAGGGCTAACAGTTTGGAGTAATTCAGCAAAGCATGCAATATAAGAAACTTAGATCTGTGAAATGAGTGCCCTCTCCCCTAATGCCTTCTCTGACTGTGATCAGGTCAGAAGAGAGAACAGCCTAGAAAAAGCCAAGTTTGGCACAGTGACCCTTCCCATGCAAGGGGCAACCCAAGTTCAAATGCCTTAAATAAATGACTTGTCATACAGGAGAGATGGAGAGCACTCTCTGTCCAGATCTAGTTGATAACTAGTACTTCATACAACAGTTTTTAGTTTTTACTAAGGCAATTCTAGTACAACTGCAACTGTTCCTGTTGCTATGAAGAACAGATCCTTTATTAATGTGTGAGTTTATTTCCATCTTGCCACACAGCACTGAGTAACTCAAGATTAAATGTTTTTCTTTTTTCTTTAGCTTTCTGAAGAGATGCTATTACATATAAGCACATAATTCTTAATTTTCAACATAGTATTGCGCTAGAGTATATTTAAGAAAAACAAACCTCCATTACTGCTTGCCTATTTCTGTGATACACTTTCTTTGCAGCAGGTACTAGTGGTTACCAGCTGTTGAGTTATGGAAAGCACATTCTATACTTAAGTTGATGGGAACGCTGCATTCCTGAAATTGAAACTAGACATATGATCCAAACAGATGCCTTTTGGGAGGAGATTGCTAAAACAAAAGAAATCTTCCAGAGTTTTCAAGGTGTTACTCCTCACCTCAAAACAATCTGTTTCTCTGATTGACTCTATGTCTTTTTTTCTTTCTTCCTATGTCATGGAAGACAAATACATTCACTAAAAATGAGGGCTTCTCACTCTCATGTCCCTCATTTCTGCACAAAATAGAGGTAGATCAATGGCTTTAGTGGGTCCTCTTTCCACAGAAAGAGGCTGGACAAACATTTTTTCCTAGCAAAGAAATAAAGATAGGACACTGTAACCTATTTAAACTAAAATGCGAATATTTTTCCAGCAGCTTCAGGGAATATTTCACCCACAGGAAAAAATGTAAATTAGTAAATCCCTAAAGAATATCAAGATGTCTTCCATCTTGAGTTTCATAATATATATATTTCTTCTGATAAACAAGTTTTATTAAAATACTAGTTTTACTCCCTTTCCATATGCGGTCTAAACACAAAGGACATTGGCTGCACTTTTGACCTATTTCCTCAGAGCAAGTTGGCTTTGTATCCTGGTTTTTGCAGCTCTCTCTCAACTATTTTCCGTTCTCCACTTTAGCAAAAGAGTATGAAACAGCTTAATCTGCCTGCATGTCTTTTATTTGGTAGCTAGTGCCATGGATTTCAAGGGAACAACAAACAAGCACAAAACTGCTTGCTACATAAGACACTGTAGGAACATGCACTTCATGAGAAAAAACAAATATAATCTAGTCAAATGTTTAGCCTGTAGTACATGAACATAACTCTAAAACTGAATATTCATTCACATTTGTAGGAGGATTTGCTTCAGCCTCATGCTGCCTTTTCTGTGTTTACCTCCTAGGGCATGATGCAATGGAGCCCCTGGAACCGATGCTCACTGCAAAGCTCCTCAAAACTAGGCACGATGCTGGCTGCAGGAACCACCAGAATATGCAAGGCTGGCATGAATATATACTTTTATAAAGCACAAGCACACAATGTGTAAACCATGTAATCCTTTCTTTTTTTTTTTTTTTTTGTTAAGACTCTACATATATTGATTTCACACATGAGCTTAACTAAGTTGTTAAGCTATTTATGAACAGCCATTAATTTTAGAGAAATCTGAAAAGCTGCTTGCAGATACTCTAGATGCAGCAAACCCATAGACAAGAAAAGATTTGAACAAAATGATTGCACAGGTAGGAGGAAGGAGACAGAGTACTGTGTGTATGGGAGAAAGGTAAAATCTCATATCTAAATATTTTTATGAGTTACTGCACACGGACTACTTGCTTAGCCACCGTGCATATACTGAGTCTAGTTCTCAAATTCATGGTCTCCATTTGTTGCCGAGTTAATCCCATTGGTTCTTGAATAAAGTTGATACTCACTGTTCTTATAGCTCTACAAGGCAAGAAAAATAACTTTACTCTTTCAAATTTTACACTGACTTGTCCTTAGCACTATTTATTTGCTCCTTCACAATCCAAAATTATTTACTCAAATACTTGAACTGGGAAATAACTACTGGGTACCCCCTTCCTCCAGACGGGCAGCCTTACAAATGACAGGGCAAAATTTTCTAACATAGCACACCTTGAATTAAATTATATGGAGCCTTTTGAAAGTATCAGTATACATCACCAGTAACCTGAACAAGACCAGAGTAAAGGTAGAAATGTTGCTGTGAGCCAACTACTCAGCTGGAGGTGGCTGGATATGGAGATGCAATATCCGTTAGAGGTGAAAATGCTTCAAGGAGAGATGAAATGCGTGCAGGGGCTAAGAAAGACCAAGGGCGCTCTGCAATAAGCTCACAGGCACATCCATCCTAGACTGCTGCTCAGTCAAATGAAGAGCAAAAGAAAATGTTCCCTGCACACTAAAAAAGCACAGAACCTTAAGTCTCCTGTTTCTTCAGAACTACTACATACTAAAAATCAACCCTTTAAAGTTATTATTTTTCCTACTCATTGTATATCTTTCCATTTTCTGTTTTTTGGGGGTCTTTTTTAGTGCATTCACTTTCTTAATAGCAGACATTTTTGCTCATACAGTCACTTAAGTATTTCTGTTTTCTGCATCTCTCTAAATCTCCTTATTGGACTTTTTCTTTCACATTAAAAGATAAACAATAATTACTAACATTCCTACTCCAGCATCAATGGCTATTCAAACACAACTCTCTTCTTTTATACTCACTCTTACTGTGTCTTGCCCTGGACTGACCTATCACCTCAAAGATATCAGTATATCTCATCTCATATATCTCATCATCATTCATGATGGAGAGAGTTATGTAAATCCAGTAATTCTACACTTGGTGGTGACAGCTTTTTTGCTGTACAACCTATTTTCAGAAAGCAATTTACAGAAGTACAAAATGCTCCCCTCTGTGATGAAATCATGGTATATAATCATGATTCTGAAACAGCAAGAAGTGTTGACTTCTCCAAATGCTAACATTAACCACAGTCTTCTGCTTGCAAACTTTCTGGCAAGCCCCAGGAAATAAGATAATACATATAAGAATTATAGTCTGCCTGAATAGATATTAATTTGCTTTAAAGAAATGTTTAATTGCTGTTATAATTCACAGTGCATAACTTGTAAATTAGAAACTTTAGGATGTATGGCTAACGGAATCAGAGACTCAAACTTTACATTCTCAGTTAGTGACAAAATGCCCAGTCCTATGCAAAGCAGCAGACTGTGAAAACAAATCCTGAGTTAGACGTCTGACTTGATCCTTTGAGCTGTTTACATATATATATATATATAGTGTGTGTGTGTGTATATGCATATTTACATATATATGTATACATACATATGTATGTATAAACATGCACATATACAAACAATTTAAGTTTTCCTGAAACCTTACTAAAACATTTTTGAGTCCAGGCTGTAATTTTGTGATTTAATACAAGACAAAGGCCTCGAAACTTCCCAACATGTTGTACATATACTAAATTCATTCATGACAGGGAAAGTTAACTCATAGTATCAGTAACACAGCGTTGTCACCTTACTGTATTTTGCTCTGAGTTCCAGGGCTCGAGGCTGGGCAAGATGCAGTTCAAGACACCCTGCAATCAATTTTCCGGCAGAATCAGTTTTCAAGGTCTCAAGGGGCAGCAAAGAGGATTGCTTCAGCATAGTGCTGAATACAGCTGAGCAGAAGAGGTTAAAGGAAATGATAGCGAACAGAGAGCTCACCTTTCCTCGCGATTCTGCCCCACGCAGACACGTCCTCCGTGTCGAGGGGTCGGGTTGCTGCAGGAGCGCTGGCGAACTTGAAAGCCTATTCCACAAGTGGTACTACAAGGGGACCAAGAAGTCCATGGCGTCCAGCCTCCATTTCTGGTAGAACAAAAAGCTCAGGCTCTGTCATCTGTTATACATAGCGAATGGCTGATTAGGTGTGACTGGCAACAGAACCCGGCCCATTAATATTTCTGTAGAAATCGTTTATTCTGCATGATGTTCCATTCTTAAAGAGTATTGAGCTAAATTATAAGGTGCTCTCATCCTTCCATATTCCCTGCAGCTGCTAGATAGACCCCATTACATAATAAGTAAAATATAGTACCCAGAGATATGAAACTACTTAGTATCTTTCAGTCAGTCTATTCTGGGTAGATCTGATCCTCGAATTCCTGTATCAAGGTTATGAAGATAACTTTAAATTATGTATTTAATTTATTATTTGTAGTTCTTTTTACAGGGAGATTAAAATGCCACATTTTGCTCCCTTTTCTGAAGGGAAAATGATTAGAAAAGGGAAAAAAAAGTTTCAAGAGAAGTACAGGCAAGATGTATTAGATTACAATTTCAATAAGATATTTCCAGTAGAAAAGTCATGGACGAAAAGTCTAAAAAGGAATTTTGTACTCCACAAAATAAATAAACAAACAAACAAATAAATAAATAGATAAATAAATAAATAAATAAAAACTTCAGCAGAACTTCAGCAATGTCCAGAACTTTCCAATGGCTAGTCTGCAGTTTTTGTATTGATGATAAAACACAACAAAGGAAATCAAAATCCAATCCTAATGAGTTCTTGAAGTTTCATCACAAAAGCAAACATTAAAATAATGTCTTACCTAGTTTTGAAATAAATTTGCTTTTAAAATTTGAAAACTAACTAGATTCAATAATAAAGAAGATGAAATAACAACCATGAGTTTAAATGTCATTAATGTTGATGTGTTGCTATTGCGAAATTTCTCTGCGTACCTGGAGCAGTTGGCAATTTCCATGGTGGGTCCTTCACAGAGCCAGCCTCCACACTGCGGAGCGGGGCTGTCGCACAGACGAGTCCTGCAGAGGCAGGAGCCAATGCTGGCACCATCCGTGTGCGTGCAAGGTTTCCACTGCGACCACGTCCCGAAACTCCCGTCCACAGTCAAATTTCTGGTCTAGGAACAAGCAGAACAGAAAAGGTTTATTCTGAAGCCTGGTAGGTTTTTCTTTGCTTTTTCTTGCCTCCCACACAGCAAACTCTCCTGGTTGCAGCTTCTGCAGCTGCATAAGCCGTGGCACCCACTCCAACACCTCCAATTGAAATGGGCACTGGAAGCTTCTCCTGTCGCCACAAAAATAGTTGTATAATAGTTGTATAACTAATTGATGCCTTTGATAACAATGCTTTCCTACAGTAATTTCACAGAAAAAACAGTTTCACTTTCTATCTCCTGATAACAGTATTCCATGTCCATAAACTAGTAATGATATTTCCTCAGTCCAATTAATGTCATAAGTGTGAAAAAATATCTTTAATGCTTTCTTTTTTGTGCTATATCAAAGCATCTTTACCATCACAGCTACAGTTAGAAACTAAACCTACAGTTGCCTATGGTTACTGTAATTTACATCAAATGGCAGGGAAGTTATTCATCAAAATCACGTAAAAGTATGAGCTCGGAAACACATACTGATGGCAGGTTTGTTTGATTCCCCCAACTCCTGTAAAGCTCTTCTCTGTGCAATCACTTCTGTTCCTCAGAACTATAAACAAGCTCCTTCATCATTGTGAAAAATATTAGACAAATTATAGCAGTATCTCACAAATTGGATGAAGTTCAAAACAGGTATGTGTACTACAGCACTTATCACTGTGCACAGAATTGGTGTACTCATATCAAGCAAAACAATACCTAAAACACCCACTTGAGAATTGCAGTTAGCTATACCGTTTTTTTTCTTTTCTCAGAGTAGTGAATAAAAAGGCCTCAAATCATTTGCTTTTAGAAAAAAAATGGTCATTCATTTGTCTCACAAATTTTCCGTAGTATTAAAAAGATCAGTGTAGCTTACACAGTTAATACATTGCAACCAAATAGAACCAGATTAGATGGTAGAAAGTTTTCTAATGCCCTAGTGAGTTTTTCTTTCATCAGTATCTTAGCCAGAAACAGTAACAGCTATGGATGTGCATAGCTTAGCTGTCTGCAAAACAAAATAAATTATATCTTGGATCATATATCCTGTGAATATAGCATGAAAAATAAAATAAAAGCAAATATTTGAAAGCTTTACTAAGCAAAATTGTAACTCATTGCCATTTATCAGAATACACTGCTATTTTTAAAATAAAGTTTCTATAAAGTTGAAAATTTGTGCAGTAACAGGTTTTTAAGGTTTTAGAAAGTAAAGTACCACAACTGCCCTTTCCAATGTGCAAAGACAGTAACTTCTGGAAGGACAGTAACCTTTTGTAACTTTTGTAAAGACAGTTACTTCTTTTTAGTAATTCCAATCTACCAATTTCTGTAATTCCTTTTGAGGCTTAGTTTATCATTTCATCTCTGATCTGCAGAATAAGTCTCAGAGATGTGGATGGATTTGTGACCCAGCCTTTGGTCTTCCCCTACTTTGTCTGCATGGCCAGATCCTAAAAATTGTCCCGTGAGATATACTAAAAAAATTGATTTTCAGTTGAATAGGACAGAATTGAAGGCTGTTTCTTAAAGCACAAACCCTTCCTCTTATCTAACCACTAAAGAAAGTAAGAGCTAATGCCAGAATTCATAGACTAAGCAATAGGCAGAGTGCCCATGCAAATAATAAACCCACCCATTGCAGTAATTCTTCCCAATATACTATTCCAGCTAGACCACCAGCAAATTGTCCATGTAACCACATTTATTCTGTGGGATTACTGCAGGGAGATATGATATGCTTCACACTTGGAAGCCAATATACGGTGCATCTAGTTACTTGACAGCGATGGACTCGTTGTCACTAGTGACTGAATCCAGGCTTTCTGTGAGACAGTGGCTATATCTATATTAACAAGTGGCATGGACATAAACTGTAAATCTAGCAAGTAAAACAGTTGGTGTTGAACATGCATACTACATATGCCATCCACATTTTGTGAGGTTTCCTATGGACTCCTCTGGCCATGGACCATAAGTAGTTGGAGCACATTCTTATTTTAATTTAATGTGAAAGTAAAGCAGCTTACGTACTTCAAAGATGGCTTTCTGGTGTGAGCCAAGATCAGTAAATAGGAAAAATCAAGCTATTTATCCCCAAAGCTGCTCCTGATTTTGAATTGAAATGATAATACAGATGAACCCAATGAAGACCTTTTTTATTAGGCCACTATGTCAGAGCATGGATGCAGAGGACAGGACAAAATTTTGTTTGAATGATTAATAATGTCAAGCACTGGAAATTAGAAGGCAGGAGCTAGTTCTCAAGGACTTCAAAATCAGTTAAACACATGAAGGATAGGACATGGATGTCCTATTAGTATAATAGGATGTCATTACAGGATGTCATATTAGTATAAATTCATACATATGTGTGGTCCAGTAGCATGTGGGGACCAGCCTAGGAAGCCCTTTGTTACTGATGAAGAATTTGATTGTAAAAGTTTGTAAAAATTGTAGAAATTGTAAAAAAACAAAATAGCATAAGGTTACAACATGTAGAGTTTGGAAGCAGAAGGAAAATTCTTACCCCTCTTTCCTGCTCATAGAAGGGAGGGAAAAGAATCACTGTTAAAACAACACTGGAGTCACATTGAAAGGAAGGGATATAAAATCAACTTTGCTACTATTTATTTCATATTAAATTTATATTCAAAATAATTTTTTAAAGAGAATTGATTAGCAAGCGTAAATATTAACATCATACTTGCTACAACTATCACTTGTGTCATTATGTGAGGTAGACTTTATTCCAATACAATTTATCTCTCTAGTTTATGCACTTTGGGAGAGTTATATGGCTTTTTTATATTAGTAATATATATTGCTAATAGCTATTGCTCTGGTCTTAAAAGGAAAGATCTTCCAGTAATTGCATCTTTAAAGTACAAACTGAGGAAAAATACTGCAAAGGAAAAATGTGTCAACTTCTCAAATCTTTGTGAAGATGTTTGCTGCAACATACAGATGTTGCAGTGAAAAAGCTACTATCTTTTGAAAGAACTGTAAATAATTTAATCATATGATAAAGCAGTTTGATAAGAAACTAAACTCTTGGTTCAAACATGATGGGAAGGCCTGAGGCTTTGAAAAAAGATCTTTCTGAGCTTGAGAAATCTTAGACCTTTTTGTTTTTGAGATCTACATGGAATCACAAATCTTAAAAGGTAAGTAAAGGCTTTTTGGACTTACTGGACACACAGTAATGCTTTGCTCCCACTGACTCATGCTCAGACTTTCTTCCAGTGTTGTGCATTTCTTCATCACCATGTCCCAGCCACAATAAGGATCTTGGGATCCAATGCATGCACTGTGAATGAAAATCAGCCACACAACATGAACATTTACCCTTGTCCGTACATGCCCAATGATCTCTCAGTAGCCACATGGTTTCTCTTCATATTTCATAGATTAAAGTCTACAGTGAAAGTCATCTCTGCAATGATGGGGCTGGATGAAATGACAAAGGAGTGAATAGAGAAAAATGCATCTGAATGCCTATACAAAGCTAGGATTCCTTTTAAGCACAAAGCTGA
Source organism: Crypturellus tataupa (assembly GCA_034781795.1). Classification (NCBI taxonomy): domain Eukaryota; kingdom Metazoa; phylum Chordata; class Aves; order Tinamiformes; family Tinamidae; genus Crypturellus; species Crypturellus tataupa. The sequence continues at coordinate 5,715,721 of JAWLRI010000002.1, forward strand.
ATATCCACCTGCATGAGGGATATGTAGTCAAAACTTAATATTATACTTAACTGTTGTAGAACTATAGTCACAGAACTTAATTGCTATAGAACTACAGCAATTCAAAAAACATACATTTTCTGCTCCAGGTAAAGGATTCCAGGTAAAGGAAATTTGGGATAGAGGGAGGATTTCCTAAAACAATCTATAAATTAATCCTGTAAACAGGTTAACTGTTCCAACCAAAGTGCCAGGAAATTTTCTCTGAGAGATACTCCTTTCATGTGGTCATTTTTTTTTTAAGTTACAATCTAAGCAATTGTCTCAGATATGATATCTAAGTCTCATACTGTAAAAAAAATTTTTTTTTGGAAATTATAAGCTTCAGTAGGTTAATCATACCAACAGTTTCTCATCAGGCCTCTCTTCCTGACTGTTCAATTCATGATGCTAGACGTATTCATGCACCGAGGTAGAGCTTGGCTTAAACATTATCCTCAAACAAGAGCTACTTCCTTCTGCCATGTCCTCAGGCCTTGGCACAGTGCTCCCTTTCTGTTCTCCTTCCTCACAACCCACAGAGTTTTCTTATTCATGTGCTTTCAATCACTCAGAACACAAATAGCTCTCAAAAGTAAATATATATATATTTACAAAAGTTATATATATATATATATATTTACTTTTGAGCTATTAAGCAAGAATATATATGTATATCTTCTTGATTTTAAATAACAAGAAGAATACAGGTAATATCCGCTTAAAAGTTTATCTATTTTTTGTTTCATTGTGTCATCTTTTACAACTATTCTCTTTCTTTTGAGGCATAACAGTACTCACTAATTTTGTACTGCTATGTCTAGATTTAAATAGAAAGAACAAAAAAAACCCAGAAAACAGATAAATTTACAGATCAAAAGAGATGAAAGCTTTTAAGTTTGCAAATGTCAGAGCTTTCATCTGAACAACGAAATTTAATGGGACTGTTATTAATCCACATTATTCTCTCTACTCTTCTTAAATCATCCAAATTTTTATATTGATTATTTTTTTTTAATGCATCCCTCTCCAAGGAGAAAGTAGCAAGTGGAACAGCATCGGTGTGTAGATGAAATAACAAAACAAATTGTACTACATGGTTGCCAAATTTTTATAAGTAAACCTGAAAATTAGATACTATTTATCTTTATCCCCTTCCCCTTCACAAAATCTTGTGTAAATTAAAACCATTTAAGATATTACTGTTAGGACATTACATAATTTTTAAAATTATGACTAGACCTCTTAGTTGACAGAAGGACCCTTCCCAATAGGGAAAGAGTAACTGGCATAACTGGATGGCATATTACCTATCTTAACTTATAGCTAGCTTGTATTAGCTATCTTATCTGTCTTAAATTTCTATTTCCTCAGATATGAAAATGAATGTATTGTTTGCTACTCCCAGCAAGTGCCAAGCAATATCCCTAACACTTGACATGACTTTATTAAGTGAATTAGTTTATCCTAAAATTCCTGATGCAACTTATGCTAGTAGTGTAGACAGTAGTTCTCTCTACAAAACTCTTCTACATATTCTGGTTTGTACTGCTTAATTCCATTTTTCTTCTATGTCATCATTTACCATTTGTTATCAAAAGTAAATTATCAAGTATTTCTTCTGCAATGCATTCATTTGGTTGTGAAGATTCAGTATGTTTCCTGATAATTATGTAACATTTAAACACTAGATTTTTACTGACTAGTAATGACAGTTACATTACTCTAAAGTTACATTACTCTAAAGCAGGCTAGCAAGAGCAGTGTATATACTGAGCTAGCTATGCCTATCCAGTTCCAATTACTGTCCACGGTAATCCATACACTTTGTTCATTAGAAACTGAACTGAAGTCTCCATCTTACTTCACATAAACCAGATTCCTCACCTGAATATAAAGATAAAAGACTGCCTTAAGTTCTAAACCACTGTGCCCCTCATGTCTAAATGGATAAACAAATCTGATACTAGGCATCTATAAACAGATATCTGTCAGTGTATTCATTATTACTGGTTTAGCACATACATATGCAATGAAGAAGGGGGATCTACAGAGAGTGGTGACTGATGTCAAAGAATGTAAATGTAAATATACAATTTACAGGGTCTGAGAGGCTCAACCTGCCATGCGTATGAAATATTCAGAGTCTTGCCCAATTCTTCCCTGTAATGTTACAAAAATCAAAGGTTTTAATCATCTCAGCCACTCTGTGTGGGACTGCTACTGCTTCCTCCTACTTCCATTCCTTTAAGACAATTGAATAGATCTAGGCATGATTCAGTGTGGCAGCATACACTGACAACAGGAGCCTTAAATCTACAAGCTGCTCCCTTCAAAGCCAGAGTCAGGGATTTATGTATTATTTATTTAGTGAAGGGTTTATAATTCACATCTCTCTGAATATAGATGCTCTACCATGATTCTGGGAACAAATCTGAAAGCCAGCTTTCAGGAAGCTGTGTCCACAAGAGAATGGACAGAGAATGAAGAGAATTCATTGGAAAGACATCAGATCCAAGGGATCCCAGGTCCCCATCCACGGTCAATCAGTGAAGACACAGTCTCCAACCCTCTAATTAGGAGGTAGGAGCCAGGGAATGCCAGGAGCAAATCCATGGTTAACAAATAGGCTCCGAAACTCTGAGTTACCTACATTACAAGGCTATCCCAGAACAAGAGATTTGGGGATTCTCCTACAAGTTCCTGTGAGAAAATTAAAGGCTTCTTTTGAAAATGTCTTTCTATGCATATTTAATAAAAAATATGACCCTATACTGAGAGATGTATATACTAAGAGTGTGTGGATATGTGCGTATAAAATGCACTTATCTCTCTATTTAGATATGTAAACTATAAGTTATATATAATGAAAAAAAACCCTAAACCAAAACAAACAAATAAAAAAATCTCAAGCTCAGCACTTGCAATAAAGTCAACAAAGAAAAATGGTCAAAACCTTTCAATGTTAGTTTTAAATTATAATAACTATAGAATCATTTCTACCATAAAAATATTTTGAAATTAAATAAGATGAGGCAGACAACAACATTCTCATTAAGTTCTACAGATTTTCCAAGACTGAAAACAGTCACAGAAACAACTCCTTCGAATCTAAAATCACTTCTTGGAATCGTGGCTGTAGCTCAAATATACACAGCAAGGATACTTTTGCTCTCAGACATCGAGGTCCCTAGCAGACTCCCAACAAAAAGAAAATCTTCACAAAGAGATCAAGAGCTACAAATAATTCTCATGAGAAAACAACTGATGTGTAATGCAGAGCACTACAAGGTGAGATGTGCAGGGTATGACCTGGCCTATCTGGGTAGCAGTCCTGTATAGGTCATCTTAAATTATTTAAAATGAAAATCTTCCAAACTTCCAATATATTTCAATCCCTTTAACTTCTCTCTTCATAGAAATTATTCACCAAGTATGAGACAATTCCCTAAACTTAAATCTCATCTTTTGTTATTGTTTAAAGTAAAGAAATCACAACATGGTAAAGCCACAAGCCTGTTTTAAATTTGTATTTCTTCAGTCACTTCTAAAATAATAACTACTCATAAAATCTGTTTTTCTTAGGACTTTGCGAATTTAATCAAGACATTTTCCTTTGCTCCCTTAAGAATATTGTCTTAAACATACTGTGGGCAGGCTGTAAATTCCTAGCTGTTTATCAAAATTCCTACAATAAAATACATGCAAGCAGAGATGACACAAATGTTGGACCATACAGAAGAGTTTTGCAGTCCAACACAATGTGAATGCCCAGTTTGTCTTGATGGGTGTCATGGAGCAGAAAGACAAAGATGCTTTCTGCAAAAACCTTGGTTGTCAGAGAAGAAACACAAAATACATTTCAGTCTCTAATCTATGTAGCTTGGATTGATTCCATTTCCAGTGGAATTTCTGAATGAGGAAGAAATTGTTATTTACTGCATAGTTTTATTATCCAGTAATATTTTAAATATATAAGGTAAAAACATCCTTTTTTTTTTCTTTTTTTTTTTTTTTATTTTACACATTAGAGAAGTCGTTGTTTGCACAGCTGTTAGCGGACAGTACTATTTGTTCAGATATAATTTGGAATTAATTAGTTTTCAAGACTTTTAGGTTTTAAAACCTGTCTAAAGAGCACATATGTATAAACTTTCATTGCTCTTATGCCTACTACCGATAAACTGAAAAAATCTGGTGCAAATTACAACCTCAACAATTTTGGCAAATTTTGCTATGGCTGCCAATAAGAGCGAGATGACTAGGTCTTTTGTTTTAGAGGACTGAGTCCTTACTGCTTATATCTTACTCTTTATTATATATGTAAAGTCCTGAAAGCCAACAGTAAGAAATACAATTTTAGAGATCTTTGTAATAATTATTTTATTATGACCGATTAAGGTTAATTAGCAGTACAAAAGTCAGCTGTACTTTATACTCAGCATACCAAACTCTGAAGAAGTGCAGAGAGCTGCAGAATTTGTAGTGAAAACAGTTTCTGTAGCAAAGAGTATTGCTGGTCCTTTGTAAAATTACAAAAAGCATAGGTGAAAGGCAATATCCAGATAACAACAGCCTGGTCAAATCATAAGCATTTTCTGAAAGGACAGCCAAGCAGGGCAACTAATGTGCTGATGTCAGAGTGCTTGTTCTGTTGCACGAAAATCTTTCTGGTCAACTTTTTGCAATAATTCACATAATTTTTTTCCTCCTAACTGATTCTTGAAGATAGCAGTATTGCAGCAGTACTGTCAAAATACTCAGCCATTGCCAGAGCTCTGAGGGAGACACCCTCCATGGAGATTGCCAGCCTAAATAAGTAAGAAATGGCAATTCCGAAACAGTGAAAATAAACATTGTGACATAAGAGCAAGTGCTGAACAACCCTAAACAAAGACAGGATAATGGGCTCTGCTTGTGATATTCTCTGCTGCCCCAGTATTAAAAGATACAATGAACTGCACTTAGAGCAGTAGAAAAAAAATGAATTCCTTTTCAAATGTAAAATAATATTTTCAACCGCCTTTGATAACAGCAACTGTAAGAGCAAATGCCTACAAAAGAAAAAAAGGATTATGTAGAGCTGAGCTGATGCTGGTGGAATAGGACTTAAATCACAGAGAATGTTCACTACAGGCAACCATCAACCAGAATACCTATCCCAGTTATAAAAGTGCTGGAGGAATAGATTTGTAAGGAAATATTAATGACCTAAATAACATAGCATATCAGAGTGACAATTAAGGGGACACAATATACTTCTAATAAAGATTATAACAATGGGCTTTAGAGGCTGGAACAAGAAGGCAAAACAAGGAATGCTGAAATAAAAATCATTTTTACATAAAGAAAAAACAGACAATCTCAAGAAAGTTATCCTGACATTGAGATATTAGATTGTGGATTAGTCTACCTAACAGTAGGACCAAAATCACATTCTGAAGAAGACACATAGTCTGAAACTTTTGCAATAAGACTAAACAAAAAGATTAGAAAAGATTAGACTCTGAGCCCTCTGTCACTGACATAGAAAAACAGATGAGCTAGTACTTCTTCAGATTTTTGGCTTTTTTAAGGCTGTTATTTATATACAAGCATACTCTATTTCTCAAAAATTATATGAAGCAGAGATTAAAACTACACACTGCCCTTGATCTGTGGAAGAAGCTCCAGTTTTATTGATGGAAGTTCAGTACATAGCCTTGGTGCAGCTATACAGTCCTAACCATGATAAATGTGAGTAGATAAAATTAAAATAATCAAAACCAAAGAATCATAATGCTCCAAGGTAACTTGGAATATTGGTATATCAATCTTTTTCCCTAGATAAATTTTCCCTCTAATTACCATTTGCTATAGTAACAGTTGGTAAGCAATAACAAGAATTTGAGTAATACAATGACTAAGTTTCAGACTAGGTTTTTATTGTCTTGTTAAATTCACAGCCCCAAGTACCTACAACCTGTCTGCATGTACAGAACCAAATATCCTCCTAATCAAGCATGATGAGCCAGAACAGCCTAATCAAGTCAAAAGTGGTAGGAGAAAGATGAAGGGTTATCTGAAGGATTATCTGAAGGATCTCAGTTCCTAATGATGGATGTATGAAAAGATGGCATATTTCATTTGGATAACAGGTCAAAATTTTCTCCTTCCTCACAAAACAAAACAAGAGTAAGCTGGTGAACTTCTATTTACAACCTTTTTGGTGCAGTGAATACTTAGTTATTCCAAGCAAAATGACAAAACTACAGGAGGTATGACTGAGAATCCTCATGAAGAATAATTTAACTCCTTTGAGTAAGTCATGTTGATGGAAGATGGTAATTCATATTCCTCTGGGCAGAGGAATAAATTATCAATGGAGCACCCACCAAGCGATGAGACTTATTGTTCTGTTCAGTAAAATGGGGACAGCACTGCTTCTTCCTTCTCTCAGTGCTTTGGTACAGGTCTGAATGCTCAGAGTTTCATACCTCATTAATACCATACGCACTGAGGTGTGCTGAATTTGGATGGAACCTGGAGTTGTTTCAAGTGGAATGTAGGTTTGGTGCTAATACAGGACACCAAGCTATTGAGATCTTTGATTTTATCATTCCTATCACACACATAGTCCCTAAGAAGATAAGGGATAATAGCCAGTCCTGCTAAATACATCTGTATTCATAAACAGACGTATTCATGAAAACACATTCAACATCTTGCACAATCAGCATGGCATAATCATCTCACTGGGAGAAGGGAAGGGAGAAGCACAAGAATGTCATTAGACTTCTTCCCATCTGATATACAGACATGCACATGCATACATACACACACATACACAAAAGCCTATGTCCTTCACATAACCAAGTCATTAACCAAACCCAAAAGAACTATGGTATCACCAAATATCCTGTTTCAGCTAACCACAAAAAAGAAAACTGAACCTTGTCCCTGTGATAGATACAAAACCAGACAGTAGTTTGATGTATAGACTGGCCGACAGTTTTGCTTAAAGTTAGTTTTGCATGACCTTCAAACAGGGCTTCGAATCTCTTATCACTTCTATTTTAGCAGAAAAGAATTGGGAACAACCAACTTTTTTAAAGCAAAGATAACTCAGTGCTGCAATATAAGAGACAGCATAAACGAAAAGGGCTTGTACATAACAATTTCCCTTTCCCCTAGTCCATCCAGATTTCTACAACAGAATCTGATCACCTGAAAATATCCTAAATATCTATCTGTTAATTTTAGGCATTTAATATATTACACCAGTACCAATGTTGCACATTATCATATATTTATTTGCAATATAAACTATTCCCTGCTGTTTTATTTGTGCAATTCAAATTCTGTATGATGGCATTTAAATACCAATATTTCTTGAGAGCTTCATCTTGTGCTAGCAAGCTAGTTTACCAAAAAGTCCTCAGAGGTTGTTCTGATGAGCCGTGTCCATAGAGTGCCATGGCTACAGAGTAGTAAATAATCTGCAACTTCTTTCCCTCCCCGCTTTCCCTGCAAAGCTAGCACACATTTTTCTCCAAGAAAGCTCAGTGATCCTCTATACCTGTATGTTTTGTAGAAGAGACATCTCTTCAGGGGCACCTTAACCACATGCTCTTGCAGGCCCACAAAGAGAACACTCTGGCTGTGCAGGATCTGGAGACTCCTGATGGGTTCCCTCTGACTTGCTGGCAAGAGTTCGATTTCCTCGAGCAGGCAGCTGCTGGATGTTTGGTTCATTGGGGCAAGCACTTTCTTAATAGTGCCATAATCTGCAAAGGCAAGATGAAAATTAGTGACTGACTCTATTCAGTGCCCCTCAGAGAACCATCTTCCATTCTGGATGTTTTCAAAGAAGCTCAAGTTGTGGGGTATTAACTGAAGTTTTCAATGCTTACAGTGCAACTAAAAGGACCTGAAAATAATGAACATTTTTTATATAAGGTAAAAATTTTAAAAAAAGGCAAAAAAATGTTTATTAATGTAGGAGAAGCTTCATATCAGTAAACAGCAGAAAATAAGCATTGCAAGTTTGGTTATTATGAATGCACGTTCACAAAATATATTCGTAAAATGGTTTATATATTCTTTTTTTTTCTACCAAATTGTACTTGATGTTTAAAGCAGTTTACAAAACAATAAAGTTTATTCCTGCCTTAGTCTGTTTTAAAGTTGAAAGTGTTAAAAACTCTGGGTTTTAAGCCTGAATATATGCATGTCCTTCAAGTTGAGTTGTGAAACACCACAATTCAGCAGCAATGTGGGTCATATAGTAAAAGGGAGTAAAATCATACCCAAGATCTACTTCTGTCTCAGTAGTCTCTCCTCCTCATCATGCTCCATATTCTATCTCTGATTCCTGTCCTGTTGGCTTTGCTCACGAGGTTATGATACCTAGTGAGGGTATGTAGCTTCCTCAAATGATACTTGACTAAACTAAACCATTACAGCAATACTTTCAAAATCAAAGCCAGGCATTTTCCTCCAGTGTTTCCAATTCTATCACAATCACGATATTATAAATACATACCATCCTCAAAAGTGTGGTTTGTTTGGCACTGTTCATGCCACAGTTGTAAAGAAAAATAAAGAGAGTAGGGAAACAGATAAGTGTCAAATACAAATCTGAGGCATTGACTTTTTCAGACCTGTCAGAATCCTTCAAGTGAATATTTACTTTATAATTACAATGCCTGTCCACTTCTGCCAAGGAATAGCTACAGAGAAAGAAGAATAGTAAACACAGACCTTCCTAATGGATCTAACTTCATTGCCATGGATATAGTGAAAGCTCCAATTTCATCACAAATGTCAACGGTGAGTCCAACAGCTATTTAAGACTTTGAATGAATGGCATCTTCACATCCTGAGACTATGACTTGCTGGAACAGATCCAGACACCTGACAGCATTGGTTTCCAGTGAGCATGACTGAGTATATACAGAAGTAGCATGAGGTTAACCAGACTGAGCAAATTAGGTAGTCTTTTAACTTTTAGAAGAAGCACTGCCATACTTCTAAAGAGATGTGCAAAACCAGGAACTGCATGCTAGAAATCTAATCACTGTGAATGAGGAAGAAAAAAAAACTAGCTAAAATATTACTTTCTAATATACTGGAGTCCATTAAGAACTGAATTGAAAACCCAAGATGAGTCTGAAGACAGTAATCTTTTAGACTATATAATCCATAATGAACAAGATGATAACTGGACAAAGCTAAAGAACAGTGTCCTCTAAAATTGAAAAGAAAGATAAGTTTGCTTTCTAAATGTAAAAATAGCCAGTAGAAGTTGCACTACAACAACAGTGTCATTGAAATCATTATTAAATTTGTGGTGACAATTGCAAAGGACAAGAGAAAATGACCTCACAAAATAAATACTAAAAACAACAAATCAATAAACTTGGCTTTTTATTTTCCCTATCAGAAATAAAAACACTCATAGAATCATTAGCAACTTCTCCCTATTGAAAAGAATGAACATTTACATAAACTACTCTGCTATACAAGACATCTGATTTCTTCAAGTAAAGGCATGTTTTACAAATCAGCAGGTAGTATAGGAGTGTATGTACTTATTTAAAAGAAGGAAAAAAAAAATCTACCTGTTCCTTTTTAGATGGGAAACAGTTTCAGTCTTAAGTCTTGCCATATTGGACAGTGAGACAAAGTCTAACTAAATATTTATTGCAATATACCATATAGAACTCTGACAATTGCAAGAAGCTTTGGTCCTCATGCAGGACTTCAATCACCCTAATATCTGCTGGAAGGACAACAGAATCTAGCACTCCAAGAGGTCCCTGAAAAGTGTCGACGACAACTACTTAACATAGGTGACTGAGGAGCCAACTAAGGTTCAATGGACCAAATGCTTCCAGATGAGGAAGAACTAGTCAGTGATATGAAAGCTGGGAGCAGTTTTGGCTGCAGTGACCATAAGATGGTTAAGTTCAAGATCCTGTGGTGAAGTAGGAAGACCAAACACAGAATCCCAATCCTAGATTTTAGGAAAGTGGATTCTGGCCACTTCAGGGACCTTCTTTGAAGAACTGCACAAGACACTGGCCTGGAGGGAAGAGGCATCCAAGAGAGCAGGCTCACATTTAAGGATGATCTCTGCCAGATTCAAGAGTGGTCTATCCCAACCAGCAGAAAATGAAGCAAAGGGAACAGAAGGCTTGTGTGGATGAACAAGGAGCAACTGACTGCACTCTAGCTTAAAAGAAAGAAGGCACAGAGGTGGAAATAGGCACAGGCAGCCCAGAGGAATATAGAGACACTATCCAAGCGTGCAGATCAGTAGAGCTAAAGTTTTCTCAGGAGTATGATTTACTAGCAAAAAAAACACCCTTGTAAATTAGTTCCAGATATATTCTCGGGCCCTTTGTATGCTTCTATTTGTGACCTTATGTGTATTCCTGAACACTGGACGTTTCTTTACATCTGAAATCCCATTGCTTGGGCATATGAAGAAAGTCAAAAATCAGCAAAAGTCACAGCAAGTTATAAACCCAAAATAGTCCATGTGAGAGGAACTACAAAAGCGTTATTAGGAGATTTGCACAATGTTCCCAGAAAATATTGTTTAGAAAATTAACACGTCTAGTCTGTCATACATGATAATTTAAGAAATGGAGAAATAGATCAATATAAAGAAAAACAGCTGTCAAAAGAAGATACAGAAAATGGAGGTTAAAATTATACTTTGCACTTAAGCAGCACTGGCAATTGAGCCTGAATAAGGTATCATCTATGCAAGAAACGTGCTATTCTATGTATTTTATATGAAAAGAGCCTATTTTTCCTCATTTATACCTGTCAACATAATAATCAGATTTGTTGTTTTAAACAAAAGCTTTAAATTAACAGATGGATATTTGAAAAAACTACAGATTACATAGGTATTCGAAGTGCATAATTTGATATACACTTTTGAAAACAGTATTTATTAACTGAACTTTTTCCTGATACACTGCTTTTTGCATATTATTTGCTGGATTCAAAGTATTTTGTCAGTGAGAAAATGAAAGCATTCAGACAATAAATCAATGTTTAAATGGAAAAAAATGTGTCAGTGCTAAACTTGTGTATTTTAGATATTCTCTTTATGTAAGCAGTGCTTGCATTCATCATATAACATTTGTATTCATTGTACAGCATTCAAACAGGAAAAAAAAGGGTATTACTATGGTCTTTAAGGCATAGTTCTTTCAGGCAAATAAGCTGAGTTGTCAAGCGCAAAACTGTCATATAGGAATAGAGAATGTAGTGTTCTCAGAGGTTTTGGACCCATGTGTAGTAAATAAAATATCAGATCTGTTACAGTCCTAGGTCTGCTCCAGAAACAAAATCACAGATTTTTTTTTATATGAATCCATTTTGAAACCAATCACTGTCTTTCCATGTCAATTTTCCAAAGGGCTTTGGATATCAGAGGCTGTTTATTTATTTGTAGTATTTGTAGAGAGTAAACACAAATCTAAGAATCCTAGGTCAAACTGGAGCACAGATTTTTATAGCTTAAATGCTGTTGGAGAAGTTCATGCAAAAATACACTTATCAATGGTCTGCAAATATTTTTAGCTAAAAGAAAATAAAGGAAGGATAAAGCCAGAAAGGAAAGACTATCAGATTTAAGGAAAAGTAGCTTCTCAGCTAATTAATCAAAATATCCTATCTACTGTCACTATATGGTTTTTATGGCATCTTCGCATGTATACATGCAGTTCTCTGATGTCTTGACAAATAAAAAGAAAAAGGAAGTGTTAAAATAGTGTGTCCATGATTTCTGCACATTTTAATAAAAGCTATGCAAATTATTTAAAAACAGTTCTAACCCTACATTCTTTGGTGCATAACAATTTCAAAGCACAGACAGTATTTAGCTTACTCACTATCAGACTTAGCAGAGACAAGAAGTATTTGGCATTTTCTATGAATAAAGTACTGACAGCACATGAAAATAATGAAAAGTCATAGATTAATGTATTCTCTACTAGGTAAAAAAAAAATGTATTTTTTCAATATGTCTTTTTTTTCCTCAATTTTCAGTTGTAGTGAAAGTGCTTTGAAAAATAGTCCATGAAAAAGCAAGACTTCCAATATTGTAGATTTATCTCCTTTATCTTTGGCTTGAACTCTTTTTTTACTCCCTCTTTCCTATTATATTTCAAGTAAATGTTAATGAGCTTCACAATACTGGAAATTAACTTGAATTAAAGCAGAATAGTGCCTGTCAACAAGGAGGTATGATGGTGCCCAGGTTTTTCAGGGGGGAAATCATTTGAATTCATATTTAGATATTGAAAATCCAGTTTTATCTATAATGCCCTAGTGGCTATTCCAAGAGAAATTCAGTTGTACCTCTCACTAATGGAAATTTTGACTACATATCAACCTTCAAATGTATTTATTTTATGAAAGAAATATGTATGGCCAATGCTCTCTGCATGCAAATTAGAACTGCTGCTTCACAGGGTGTTTCTGAGTGAAAAAGAGCACAGATCCAGATAGATACTCATTTTTCTCAGCTAAGAAGCTTTCTTCAAACAAAAAAACATGTTTTTGGTAGGACAGAAAGAATATGCAAGTTAATGGCAAATACTGTCCATCAATGAACAAAATAAAGACAAAATAATGTAACACTGCCACATTTTCTTGAACATATTCAGATTATTTGTTCATTGAAGATTAGCTCACATTCTTCCCAAATGAAATTAATTCTGAATTCTCAAATACAAGAAATCTGGAATACTCTTGTCAAAGGAATTTGGGAAAACTACCACCTCAATCTTCTATCTTTCTCAGAAAAAAAGTCCAGAACATATTCAATTTTCAATTGAATCACAAAAAGAGATGTCTTTAAACTTGTATTTTAAACTACAGCCAAAATAAACTGCACATATTCTATGTCTTTAAGCATAGTTACTCTGTTTGAAAATGCACATCACCTGTGAGTATTTACTATGAGAATGTTTTTACTAAGAAGCCTAAATATTTTTTTAGGACTCAGATATTTGGGTCTATGGCATTTGAATTCTTTTCTAAATCAGAGTATTATCGCAAGAAACAACTTTATAAGAAATGCTTTTGTTTAAACTCAGGCCCCATGATCTTAAAGCCAAATAAAGCCAAGCATGAGCTACATGTGAAATAACACATACTCTAGAGAATTCCTATTTGACAATGTATTGTAATCACACCTATACTTGTTAGCAACATTAAATTTTTCCTGAACTAAAAAATTCACATGCACACCAAACACCTAACTCTGTGTGGTAAAACAGATCTAAGTCATGAATTCTAAAGGTACAGAATGGGAAACATTACCTCTGTCAAGATATGTGTAACTTTGATCAAGTAGATTTTGAAATGAAAAAGAAATACAAGTTGGAACTGAATAAGAAAACTACACTGAAATAAACCTGAAAAGCCCACATTTCCAGAAGTTTCATGAAACCTGGGGATAGCAAGAAGAGAAAACACTTACAATTTAGGAGTGGTCTGAAAAAAAGGTTTAATAATTGCAATCACTGGACTTCTCAAATACTGGAGATGAGTATCTTTAAAGAAATGTGCAACCTCAATCCAAAGTAGCAGAGCAGATAATAAACAATGACCGTTAATTGCAAGATAAACCGGTTCCTCTGTTTTAAGGCTGGTTACCTGACACAACCCTCCAGTGAAGAATGCCACACTGTACTCAAAGGATAATATTAGTATAGACTACAGACCCTGGCTCACTGACAGTCTCCCAAAGTTGATATATATTAACTCTGATTGGATCTGGCTGGACAAGAAGTACTTATTGCTGCTATTACTTTTTATTGCCTTTCATTTGTGCCACCACAATAATAAATACCTACTACTACTAATGCACATTATGAATATGATAGCGTTTTCCCACTGGAAAAATTTGCCAGTGCCCAGATCAAAAAAGTACTTAAACGCACAAGTAGAGAAAACTATTCTGAAATAACAATCCACAATAAATCTTGTCTGTCGTATGTGGCCGTTTTCACTGGAAATGTCAGAGAGGCACCTAACTACTGTACCAATCCCACAGTATCGTCACCTTGGCTGACTTGAATGCCTCAGTGACTCTTCTTATCCTCTCTACCTTAGGCCCACTGGACACACCTCTACACCTCAGCTCCCAAATGAGCCAGATCCAGTCCATATTTATTGAAAACAAGGCACGTCAGCAGCAATTTCACCAGGAAGCACAACAACAACTTTTTCAGAAATACAGAAGGAAGGACTGCTGCTGTCATTCATTTTTTATATTACATAACTTGAAGGAGCAAATGAAAAAGGGACATATTCAAAGCTAGATGAACCTAAGATCCCTTCCCACGGAGATGGTCATCTCCCAACTCTGACATTAAAGAAGGAAGAGACATAGTATATATTACTTAAATTATATTCTTTATATAATAGTCTAGGTGTTTGGGCATGTGGCAATGATCTGGACAGCCAACTTAGTCTTGTGCTTCAAGTTTTCTTTTCTTTCTCCCAGACAAGTGACTTAACCACCAAGTTGATTGTGATCACTCTTATTTTTCCTGAAGTTGTTCAGCTGTGCAACAAATTACCAAAAGTCATAGAATGAGAAATAAAAATAATAAAGGAATTAAAAACAAGAAGAATCAATCTTTTAGCAAGCGAGTCTGCTCCAAGTGCTGTTTCTTTTGTGAATCTGCCTGCAAGTTATGTGGCTCTTCACATACTGATTACTGCATTAGGAATAATACTTTCTTCATTATGGTGAGTCTTCCAAATAACAAAACAGATTAAGAAAGATGTATTTTTACTGAGAAGTTCTGCTACTGATGAGGATGCAGCAAGTTCTATGAGCAGAGCTGTGTACAACCACATTCACAAATACCATTGTGAAAAAAGTCCCAATGCTTACTAGTGACACTGCTTGCATTAGCTTAGTCACCAACATTCGCATTCATTGAGGTTTACTGGAAAAAAAACATTGCAGAATGAAGGTGGACATAAACATCAACAAATCATGAATTTATAGTCGGTTCAAAAGTCAAACTTCTCCCAGCACAGATAATGCTAATTCCAGTGTTTTCAAAATTAGAACCGAGTCTGTTGACTAGCACTGCACACTATATCGGAGGGGGGGGGGGGGGGGGGGAAAGA
>JAWLRI010000002.1:5730904-5761582 GCA_034781795.1 Crypturellus tataupa
CCCCCCCCCCCCCCAAAGAAGAGAGAATCATTAGTTCTGAAGAGCAGTAAAGTAGGAAAACAGTAAATGCCACATCAGACACCTTTTCCTCTCAGCTCCCAATGCTGCCTACTAGAATTAGCTGAAAAATAGCAAATGAATGTGTGAGTTAGCAGGTATGGTTTCCCTGCAAGAAGAAGAAGCAACAGTCCCTTCAAAATTAGAAAGGAAGGAGGAAAGGCCTTTTGTTAATTCTAACTTTTCAAAGTAGTCAGGGAGGATTTGAACATGAAATGTTAGTAGAACAAGAGGTCTTGTGTCTTTTTAATGGAAGGCGGTGACTTAAAATCTTTCTCCTTTCTAGCCAGTTTACTGGTCTTGCTAACATATATTTTCTCACTTTCAGTGGTGATACAGAAGTTCACACACCATAGAAGTTCTTTGGACATGTATTTACATTCTTTGGCCAGTAGAACTGAGCAGTTATCATAATCTGTGAAGAGGGAAACAAAAAAAAAAAAAAAAAAAAAAAAAAAAAAAATTCTGCTTTATTTTTCCCATTATAGAACGGCTGAAAATACCGTCTACTTGCAGCAGCAACAGATTCACGAACATGCTAGCTAAAATACAAACAAATTACCCAAGGAAATGCCAGCAATGAACTAACCAAAACCAGAATCTACCTCTGGGTTGATCATAACAACAAAAAAGTCTGTAAATAAGTGGTGGGTAATTTGTGAAATGAATAAAGAGCTATGGTTCTTACATATAAATTGTTGTCAATGAATAATTTAATGTCTCCAGTTAGAGGAAATCCATTTATCAAGGAACCTCTTTAGCAGTACAACTTGAGCTTGCAGAATAACATCTCTATATTAAGTAATAAAGTCAAGGGAAATCAGTGCTACTGGAGACTTAAAATTCTGAGTTCGATTCTCCAGATCCCTGTACTATTATTTATAATTATGCAGACTGTGCTGCAGACATGACTGTTCTCATCTGGGAGTATTTTAAAGCCACTTTTAAAGTCACTTGCCCATCACAGTTGACAGACTGACCAGATTGGCCTTTTGGTGCTTAAATGGCAACAGCTAAGGTTTAGAACAACTTACTTTATTTTTAAGAGGCATTACATATGGAAAATAATACACATACACTAGAAGGAGTATATAACAAGACCTAGAAATTAAATCACTTGATATCCTTTAAGACATTGAAAAATATTATCTAAAAATAGAAAACAATGCTAAATTGTTATCAGTTATGGAAGTTTACATACCAGGTTGTAACGTGCAATTTCTGGGGAGGAGAAAGGCTGGCTATAATGTATTTTGAAAAGGTATAATACCTAGTACCGGTATCTCCAATACTATGAACTCAATTTGTAGGGAAAGTGTGCTCATGCTCCCCCAGCCTCATCAGAAATTGGAACATGCATAGCTTGTATGTCCAGCAGGGCTGGTCACCAACAATCTTCCCTTTTTCCGGGCCTATAAAAACTTTCCGCTTGTCATTATCCCTCAGCAGCACTCCAGGGGACATAATTTAGCTCTGTACATTTAAAGTAAAGCACTCACGAGAAAAAGTTATAGTTTGGAGAGTACTTTCAACACAGCAAGTGACCCACATGTGCCTTTTGAAACTGTATCCAAATAGATTCTGGTGGGAAAAAAAATGTTTCCACATTAAGTTTAATATAAGAATGACACTTACCCTTTGAATTTCCCCAATTCTATGGGGAAAAAAAAATCTAATCAAAACCCTGATGTAAATGCAGGCATGATTAGCACATTAGCATAAATCCCGGAGCGAACATTAGACTCTTGAAGGCAAACTGATGCAACTCTTAAAGCTTTGCAGGAAACTGTTCCCTGATAATATTATTAAGAAAAACAGTTTACTCATTCACATTGTACAAAGCTAAGGTTTCCCTTTATCCATGTAGTGGTCACTGCAAGAGGAGCAGAGAATAAAATCATTAATATTGATGATTTCTGCCTTTTTTTTTCTTTTCAAAAAGAAGTTCAAATCACATTGACATTGTGGCTGTTATGACCAGTGTCCTCAATGTGCACCATTCAAAGACAGTAGAGCAAACAATGACTGTATTCTTTTCAAGTCTCAGAAAGCAGGACCTAAAGGCCTCTGTCTAAAAAGGATATGTAAAAAGGTCAGAAGGGTATGATGATACAGAGAAGTAGTTTTAAAAACATTGCCAGGTTGCTTTACAACTGTGTAAAGGCACAGTATGCCTTTGTGAAGGACAGTTCTATCAAAAAAAAGAGCAAAAAATAAGCAGGCTGCTGCGCTATCTGCTACAACAGATGACAGAAAAAAAATGAAGTCAATAGTTTTAAAGGGACTGTTGCCTGCCACAGTGTAGATGCCCCATTACCTGTTTGCATTCTGATTTTCCCTCCTGTTTTGCTCTTGAACCAGAAAATATTAATACACACAAATAGCCTAACTTGCACTTTTCCAAGTCAGGACTATTTTGTTCATTAGTATTATTGCATTTATATTGTACAGATTTCATAAAAAAAAAAGGTGCTTCTCAAATCAAGAGAAAAGGTCTAGAACTTTGTTTTGTACAGAAATTCTCTCCCAATTATTTCCAGTGACCTCATCACTCTTGAGACACTCTGGTCAGACACAGCACCCGCTTAGGAAAATTGCAGACAGCTTAAGCTTTGCTGCTCTCTTCACCAGGTATGAAATGCATATAGGCATATATTTTTTGCATTTTAGCATTCACAGCATAACATATATTTTAATATTCACACCTTCACACTTACTACATGTATTATGACATGCACATTAAATAGTGGAAGATGCACCCTTTGATCAAAAGCTGCAGTTTCTTCCTGGAAAATGACAATATTTCATCCAACATTATTCAGCAAGAAACCATCTGCAACATATGCATACATATTTATTTATTCTTTTTTGTTAATCACTTAGGTTGTTTCAGAGTAGGAAGTGCAGCATATTGATTACATAAATGGAAATATAAAGACAGAACCTCAACAAAAAGAAATGTGGAATCAAAGCTTGCACTAACTTGCATCAATTAACTCCTGGCTGCTCTCTGGATGATGACCCACAGCATCAAGGCTTCATTAACCGATACTACACAGCACATCTTTAACCTATTAAAAACTATTGAAGTTATTAAAACCTATTAAAACCCATTTTACTGCCTATCTTTCAAGGAGCATAATTAGAAACCTTTATCCACCAAGATAACAGCCAAGGAAATACTGTTTCACCTGCATATAGAAAGTTACCATAAAATTTATTCAGACTCAAAAAGAAGCAGTTTTTTATCAGAAATAAGTATCACACTTTCAAAAGAAAATCAGATCATATACAGAAGCACAACACGCATTTTCTCGGTCTCTTTAAATAATAAGCTACGGAAGAGGCAATCCTCATTAATAAATGATAACTTTAGTAACCAAAATGACTTATCCGGTTTCTACTGAACTGATGATATTTTTAAGAATGACTTCACTGACTGTAAGATTAAATCAGTAGTTGCTCAGGGTTCCTTTCCTGTTGTTAATCAGGATTTTTCTCTCCTAAATTTACCATTGGTGTTGTCTAACCACCTTGAGACAAAAATATTTGCATTAGCAAAGCATTACTTACATAAGTTATTCTCCACTAAAGTACGGGGGTCTAAGTATTAGGAATGACCTTCAGATGTTTGCCACAAGACTCTACATTTGTTGCTCCAATTTTTCAGTTAGGGACATTCTTGTCTCTAAAAGTAGTTCTTGGAAACCCTCAGTATTTTTTTTTTTTAGAAGTTTCATTGAAATTTTGAATCAAGTGATACTGAAGATAATAGCTATAACCAAGGAGGAGTT
This sequence comes from Crypturellus tataupa, assembly GCA_034781795.1. Taxonomy (NCBI): domain Eukaryota; kingdom Metazoa; phylum Chordata; class Aves; order Tinamiformes; family Tinamidae; genus Crypturellus; species Crypturellus tataupa. The sequence goes on from JAWLRI010000002.1 coordinate 5,734,756, forward strand.
ACCTAGAGGGCTATTTTTTTTTCATTGTTAAGCTTACAAATAAAAGGACAAATAATAATGTAGGGTAAAAATGTGTAAGAATGGATGATAAAGGGGATAAAAAGAAAATGTAATAAATGTGTGAATAGAAGACAGAGAAATAGCAATAGGAATGACTGTATTTGCTATTTGTAGATTTTCTTCAATCCCAAAGTATTCTAAAGCATCTTATGAACCTGGATGAGAAAACACTCCATAAGAAGAAGAAAAATGAAGACACAGAGGAACTTGGTGAATTCCAGTTTATGCATTTGCCAGGCAGAGAAAAGACAGAATTATCGCTGCTAGGGAGGAAAACCTTACGTTAAGTGTTAGGTATAGTGCAGAACCAACTCACACTCTGTTACAGTGCTCTGCAACACAGCGCTCATACCTGTGGCAAGGTAGATGATATGGAAAAGCATGTCCTTGCCCTGCACCACATCCACCACCACGTGGGAGAATCGACTATTATCTTCCATGAAGTATGGGACGGGAGTAACGGGTTGGACCACTTCGTGCATTAAGAAGAATTTTTGAGCATCCTGAAGATTTCTCTCAGTCAAATTGGCATACAAACCCTGGTCCATCGTGCCACACTGTAAACACAGGGAGATAACGTTACTATACTTGATAGCAACAGATTTGCTCTCTAATTTACAGTGCAAGAAAATAAATACCAACAGTATATCTTGCAGTGATATTGCAGTATTCCAAATTCAGGTCTCATTCTGAAACTAAGCAGATTGTCGACAAAGCAACTGAGAAGACCCCTCCATCAGCTTCCTGATGTGGTATGGAGGGGAGAAAAACTATCAGCCAGCAAACTGCAGATTTTTTCCAGATAGATTTCTTTGCTGTTTTACACTCAGCGCTAAAGATATGACATTTTTTCAGAGAAAATTTCATGTCTTACTACAGCCAGGGACTGAAATCCCATCTGTTCAGTCTGTAAGCTTTTTCATATTCATTAAGCCAAAAATGGATGGTGTGGAGCTCTACCTACAAAGCATTGTCCACAGTAAATATATTTTTACTTTAGAACTGACTATATTACATAATAGGAGGACATCCAGTAATTGCGAACACAAACTGCAACACAAATAAAAAAAAAGTATTTGACACCTAATTTGGCATTTTCACATTTAAGATTTCAGCTACGTAGAAGACACTAAGAGCGCTTCATGTGAACAGGTAAACCCCCTGATACTTTTACGTTACTGTGTCAGAAAAGTAAAACAGGACCTTAGAGCTTCATCAAATAAGTTAGAGATGTGAAAGATATGCAAAAGACATATTTTCCCCGTGTTTTACATATGCTTCCATATCATAAATGACGTTACGAATCACAGCATAAACCAAATGCAATGTGTAAAGTCTTGCCACTTTTGTTGGAGTAACATTGTCACGTTTTCAGTCGAAGACTAAATGATAAATTAAAATCCACAAATGTTAAAAAAAATCAAATTAATAACTTTACAATGGGATTTCAAAAATTCCTCCAGTTTTCACAGACTGGAGGATAAAGAGGTAGGAAATAGTTAGACAGGAGAGCTCATTACTTGAGCTTTGAGACTCAAGCACATCAGGCAGGAAAAAAAAGAAAAAAAAAAGAAAAAAATCTCTAAATATGTATCAAGCATAAAAGCTCCCATTCGGAAAGCTCTTTCTGATCAGTCAGCAATCTGAACAAGAAATTCCTCTAGCACCTCTCTGCTTTGCCCAGGAGGTAGTGACAGCTACGGGCACCACAGCAAAGCCTTGCACCTCCCCTGTAGGTCCTGTCCCACACCGGAGCTCACACAGGAATTATGGACACACTAAGACATGTCAGGATTACAGAGGGGTGTTAAGAATTTTTATTGGATTTACTCATCCATCTGGAAAAAAGAAATAAGGCCTTTTATGCACAAGCCTTCCTTCAGGCATCTTCCTCCAAAAATGTAGCCTCCCTCTGACTCTCTTGCTATCAACTCTTCTGGCAATACAAATATTACTATGATATTTACAAATCTATATACAAATATAGCCTGTTTTTGCAACAGAGCTTGCTTAAATGGTTTTCTCTTACTTAAGCATAAGGCAAAATGCTGTTTAGAAAAGATAACGGGGCTCTGGCCTGTAATCCCAAGCAGATTCAGTGCTTTATTCCCCTTTGTTTGCATAAACCACAAAAGCCCTAAAGAAAGTTGAAACTACTGGCAAGTCCCCTGCGGGAGACTAGGTTTCATGCCTGCAAAGATCTCATGACCCTTCCAATAAGGGAGGCAAAGCTGCCACAGGATACACCACTGTAAGGCAACTGAACTGAAGAAAATGCTCCACGCTTAAGCATTTTGATGGAAGTTATTGCTATTGTTATAATACTGATTGTTGTTAACTAAATTCATGTTTTCCTTTCTATTTCTCTTGTTTGAACCACTCTCTCATGAACATTTTCCTGGTAGGAGGGATGACTGTGCAGTAAAAAAATAATACACACGCACACTTCCTTGAGATATCCTCTTCTCATAGAAAGTTATTCTGACTGACCCACCTTGGACTAATTAGTTTTACACTGTCAGTCAGCTTCAGAAGACAACGCACTCAAGAAGCTGACAGGTTCAAATGAGGGGCACACTGTTCCACAATCCCCCTAATCAGGTTCTTTAAAGGAGTGCAGGTCACTCTGCACTGGCAAAACTGCAAATTTACCAATTCCTATCACTTCCTTTTCTGCTTGTTGGGACTTCTTTTTTTTTTTTTTTTTTTTTTTTTTTGTGTGTCAAAGACAGGTCCTTTTTTTTGCAAGTCCTAACATCCTAGCAACACAAATAAAATGTAAAAGAAATGGTTGATTACTCTTCAGTCAGGAGTCAACGTTACCTTGGCATATGACTATAATATTGTTTCATTTTGACAGAAGATTAAAGTTGAACCTTTATATTGCTACTCTTCAAAGCACATTTGCTTTTCAAACCACACAATGTTGTGGAAGGATAAAATTAAGTATGATTAAGTATGTCGAAACAAAATCGGGAGATTTCCTAGGGCTTTTTTTTTTTTTTTTTTTTTTTTTTGTGTTTTTTGGCTATAACACTATACTATCCTGGAGTTGTTAACTATAGGCCATATGACATTCTGAAGAAAACTCATGTAAACTACTGTTCAACTCCCACATACTTGTACCTGAAAATTAGGGTTTGGATTGGGATATGGAAGCCAGGCAGAGCGAGAGTTTTCCTGGTATTTGAAGGGTCCATTAAAGGCCTGAGTTACGGCACTCAGGTTGAAAACACAAACTGCTGAGGCTGCTATGCTGTTCCTGAAAGATAAACATAAACATTAACTTAATTAACAACATTAAGAAGTCCATTTACTAAAAACATATATACACACAGATATATGTGTGTGTGTCTGTGTGTCAATATTTTCTCTTGTTAACTCTCCTGTGCTTCAAGTAATTAACAAAATGCATATGATAAACCAAAAGATGATATCTTAGGAAAACAACGTGCTGTTTTAGGCACAGAGTTTGGACACATCATTTTTGTCCCCTTTGCCAAGTAGCTGGCAGTTGAAGAAACTCAGAATTTCTTCCCTTCTGCTGCTGCTCTCATCCCACAAGGCCACATTTTATTCCCACACGTAATCACACGCATCAAGAACATCTTTCTTCCAGTTCCAAAGTTGATGATGAGATTATTCTCAGAGGTCATTAATATTTATTTATACAATTAACTGAGTATGGAGTGCAAGGCTTGTTGACTTGTGATATGTCCCTAGACCCTATGGAAGCTGGGTAAGAACAGAACCAGAACAAAAAACAAAAAAAATCTTCCAAACAACCTCATGCAGCAATAAGGATGCGAGTCCCAGGAGAAAATAATCTAGACCCACATACTTTATAAAATCACCAGTTAGAGAAATAAGCAGTTGCCAAGCAAAACAATTTCTTGCTCTTGTGTTCAAAATGTGTTATATGCTAGTAAAGTAATTCTGTTGGTGTGAACAATACAATCAAGTGACTGAGAATGCTTAATATGAAAAACTTACTTTGTGATCAAATTAAATTTCAAAAACCTGCAGTATTTGGGAGTTTTAAAATGTATAAAATACTGTCAACAGATCTAAAAAAGGTAAAATGATCAGCTAGCAATAAATTAAAGCCTGAAATAATTTTTTTACAACACATATAGCACAGAAATAAGCTTCTCCACTATTCTTTTCCAAAATATGACATAAAGGGATGGAGAGTGAAGGTGGCAGGCAGTTGCGCAAATTTCCATTGCAAGTAAGACTGGGGACATTACACAGGACTTTAGAAGACCTGTTATTGACACTCCAAATAGCTAGAAAGAAAAAATAATCCTTGGAAATCAAATCAAGAACCGAAAAGACAGTAAGGCAGTATGAACCTAATAGCAAGACAAAAGACCAATTTGTTTTCTAACATGTGTCACTCCAAAATCAGAAGTTAATAATGTTAATAATTACAACAGAATCAGTTAACACTGGATTTGATAAAGCCTTGCCTACATAAACTATCATTGAAGTTCACTCATATGATTATCAATACGAACATTTTCCTGAATTTTCTGAATTTCCTTAAAGGATTCATGCTTAGAAATCTTCTGATGGTCTGAAAGAAGAATGCTGCTGGATTTTACAGACAGCTACAGTAACACGGAGCTGGTTTTGGTCTGGCTTACTAACTCTATTGACAGAAAAGGTAGTGTTTGTGAGATTTTTCCCAACAAAGTGATTTACAGTACAGCAAACAATCATTGGAGGAACAATTTTATAAATAGCTTTTTTTTTTTCTCCTAAAACAAGCTGCTCCTGATATTAAGTTCAGAGTGCAGGAAGCTTTTATGCCTATGTCCACAATGCTTTAATGTTGATCAAAAGTTAAATTTTAAAATTGAATTATACATATTAGAATTGTATCTTGTTGACATAACACCTTCAGCTGAAATTAGATTAAAAATGGGGTTTAACTGTCAGCCACACTGTAGGATATGCCAGGACTAATTCAGGATACTTAAGAGCACCTCTCACATTCTTGTGAGATAGGTGAGCCTGACATGTTTGAAACTGTATGACTGACATGATCAAATTATGAAATATTATCATAACTGCAATTATATACTTATTTATAATAATATATGAAATTGATAACCATACATTCAGAATAATATATGAAAAATATGAAAAAATAGCCTTAAGCACAACCATGCCCTTGATGTAAGGAAATATTAGGAATTTTTCTTTTTTTTTGCATGTCTTCAACAATCTAATGCAAAGCATTTGGAAATGATGGGTGCTCACAAGAGGAGAGGGAACTGGAGAAAGCACTTGTTGGAATTTATAAGGTCTACTTTGTATCTTTTTGATCAGAGTCAGCTAAGAAGCTTTTGTTTTTACTGTTATAAATCTTAAGAAAATCAAACGTACCGTGGAATTTACTTACACATTAGTGGTAAAAATCCCATAGATCAAGTCCAATTCTGGCAGGAAAAAAGTGCTCTGTAGTTCGTTATAGTAAAAGGGAATTTCTCCCGGGCGAGAGCAGTTGAGACGAGCTTTCATGAAGGTGGTCCAAGTATCCTCCAGCACAAACTTGCCACCGATATCATTTTTACACACCCGAGCGGCACGGGAGAAGACTGTTTTCCCACAGTCATGCTCCACCGCGTTCTCCCGGAAGAAGAAGTAGGTAAAGTTCCCAATGTCATAAGACGACACAAAATTTGGCTCTGAAACAGTCGAATAAAAAATTATGCAATGTGTCCCGCTGACATAAGTGCTCATATTAACATGACAGTTAGATTCAACTTCAGGCATGCGTACAAAATAAGTGTTTTATCTGCTGTGTTAATCTGTTTTTGCTTTGCCACTATCCCTTTATTTCAGATTAACAGAATAAGCAACAACCGAGTATGACTAAGAGTGTGCCCAGTCACTTAAATGAGGAGAGACTTCACAGCTGGCATTTGACAGTAAAGCAAACACACTTTAGTCCTTTCTCACTTAAAATTTTTGATAGTTTTACCATGTCTTTTATTTTCGAAAAAGTAAGAAAAGTGATGGTGATGCATCCTTCTTTTTTGATGTAGAAATTATTATACAGAGCACACACACACAAACAAAAAGGTCATGAAAAGATAGATATTTCTGGAAACAAGAGATAACAAGTTGATATGCTATTTCCTATAAGGATCACTAAAACTAGAGTCCATGAATGTAAGACAGATTGACAACTTGATGAGTTCTCAAATGAAAAGCAAGTTAGATAAATGGACTTGTAAAACAGCAGAGGGGTCATGATAAAACACTGGTTTCCCTGCAAAACTAGTATTTTTTCTATCCCTATATTTTATTATTCTAACGTGCAAAAAGACCAGCAACCCAACCTGAATTAATTATGTTTATCCACTGTAATACACAGGGTCAAAGGAATTTATTAGTAGATTTCACATGTAACATTTATTAGCAGAGGAAACATGTCTTAACAGCACTGTAACTAAATCAAAACTTTTCCTAGGAACAAATGAAATGTGTCAAAACACGGTGGGGGCAACTAGGTTACCAATCTACCTAGTTTTCCTTGAACTTGTCTGTAACCCACTCAATTTTCCTGAAACTAGGCTCCCTCAAAGTATTTACCTGGGAGTTGGCACCCAAGGGGCTTTGCAGTAAAATTTCCAAAGAAAGACAATTTGACAAGATGTGTGGTGGCAAGAAAGACAAATTTACGCTAATTAGTAATGGTTTCCCTAACTGAACCTCACCTCTTCACTCCACGTGTGTGTAAAATTTTCATTACAATAGGAATTTTGCTTCAAAGACTTCAAAAACCTTTCAACTTAATTATTTGAGCTTACAGAACTGTAGAAATAATTCTTAGCTGCTCATGTGTTCCCATTCTTTAAATATAAAACGTAATCCTGTTACATATGTACATATTGAACACTGAAAGCAGAAGAAGCTGAAATAAAAACCTTAATTTTAACTCCGTTAAAATTTTCTTCTCTAAAAATAAGCTTTATGCAGAAAAGGTAGCAGTAGAATGATATATGTTTTAATGGTCCCTATGCATAATTACAAATATTAATACTGAAATGACATAAGTTGCCGAAAAAAAAAATAATAATCACATTTAGGCTAGAGATCTTTGGAAGGCATGAAATGTGAATAAATATCAACAGATAGATGTATACAACGCTATATAATTATTATAAACCTTAATTATGTTTCATTAATTCCACAAAATATTAGTGTTTTGAATTCTACTGAACAAAAGTATTTATTGAAATAAAAGATTCTAAAAGTAAAATCTTCTTAAGAATACCAGGCTAATGAATAAAAGAACCCTCTGTTTCTCATTGTCCAACTTCAGTTTATATCCATAACACATTTAGTCCTTTTTCTCTTGATTTGTAATGTGTGCTACTTTTCTGCCTCACTCAGAATAATATTCTGCTAGAAAGCTTTTACACTCATTGAAGAAAGAAAAGGAATTCCTCAGTCTCAGTGCAGACTTGAGCTATTTGTCCACAGTATTTAAAGCAGAATTGACTAACAGTAGATGGGGGGTGGAAAAAAGCCACCTGAAATAGCAAGGAAAAAAAAAAAGATTTTTCAACTGCCTTTGATGTTTCATAGCCTAAAACCTTACTAGTTCTTTAAAATAGCTCAAAATTACTTGAATGAGTTTAAAAAAAACCCTACTTACTGGGCAAACATTCACTATTAATTTGTTCCACCTACAAAAAAAAAACTGCAAAAAATTCTGCTATTAAGCACATTCAACCAAGCTCTGTCAATCAGACAGGCTGAGGATTCTTCTCGTTGGTGGCTCGTTGAAATAAAAAGGTCTTGACATTGTCACAAGATCTCATTCCAATAGCAACAACTGAAGATTTTATGAGTTGGCTAATGGAAGTACCCAAAGTGTGAGGAATTATGAACTATGGATAATATGTACATGAACTGTAGGAATAAAGTGATATGAAATGCATTCAGAATATTTTTAGATTTCTTGGATAATTCCATGTCAATCTTCCATACTGTAATAATTTTAAGTTGCACTGACAATCACAATATATGTTTGAACACAAGCTAATACTGATATTTCACTGATTCAAATCTGAGAGATGATACGTACATGGGCAAACACCTGTGTGCATGCTTCACTGGATACAAAATGCTGCAAATGGGACCTGCTGTTGAAACTTGTGAGAGCTGCTTCCTTTTGCATGAAATGTAATAATCTCAGAGCTGCTTTGGGGAGTTTGGGGGATACTGGAGGATTATCGTGTCACACTTCATTGATTTCATTCTCTCTTGGGAAAAAACAAACTGAAGCACTTCAAAGTTCCAAGAGAAAAAGGGAGAATCTCATCTAGGAAAAAATAGTTCATATTTCCAAATACTGTGCTGTGAACTGCTCTCTGTTGACATGGAGGATTTCTTCTCACAAACTTTTTTATTATAGGGTACAAAGTGACTTTTTGTTCTTGCTGAAGCCTAAAATATGGAAATCCAAGCACTAAAAGTGCTTTATTTTCTTTCACCTTATTCACTTCATTAATGAAGTGGGTTTTGCCATCTCAAATTTGGGTTTTGCCATCTCAATATTTCGGGGTTTTTTAGGTGTGTTTATTAATGTAGTCCAGCTGTTGGAGAACAGTACAGACCTTGTTTCAGGGTGACCCAGCTATTGCTGCTCATAAATACGTACAGGCAAATCTTAATCCTAGAGTAAATTTTTCTTCCAATGCTAAACACGTGTAAAGTAATATATAACTTGCAGTCAGTATAGTTAAATCCACCTTCAGGAAGTGAAAAATGAAGTTCCAATATAAATGTGATAAAAACTCCTGTTAATCTGGTATACTATAGCTGAGCAACATCTATTTTGACCACTCTTTCTCCTGCAGTGCCTCAATTCTTCCTAATGTTTTTATAAGCCTTTCCTTTTATGATAAATTGAAGATTTTATGAGTTTGAAAGAACAAGGGCTGCAAAACACACTAACAGTGTGTATGCCAGGCTTATCTCCTTCCCTCCCGCTCCATTTTCTCTTAATATTGCTGATAGATTCTTCTAAAATATAATTCACTATAATCATAAAAGTAGATGCACTCATTACACCTTACATTTTACTGATGTACTCTAATATATTCTGAAACACAATTATTTCTTTTCTGAAGAGAGGTTTTTAAAAACAGTATTAAAAAATTCCTTGTTTTATAATCGATTGTTTATTGCAGAGAAATCTACTTGGTTTTCAATGTGAAGTGCTCTTACATTGCATGACATTTTGCAATATTTTGTTGATGCAAACTTGTCAATGGTATAAATTCAGGAATGGGAGCCCTTCTCTATTCTGAGATATCTGCTGGAATTCAGTGGCCTTTGGATCACCTGTGTTCCCTGAAGAGGCACCTTGCGCAGCAGCACTAGGGCTGGGGGAAATATTCAGGATCATCTCTGCGCCATCAGAACCTCCAGAACTACATGTTGCATGGATCCATCAAAAGAGGCTGAAGTTTGAATGCTTTCCATGGACTCAGGATCCTATCTACCCAATAAAAATAAATAAATAAATAAATAAAATCTTTAAGTAGATTTTGCCAACTAGCAAAATTTCAAAACCACTGAGCATAGCCACCCTGTGCCATGTACTCCAGGCGTCCCTGTTGGAGCCGGGGGGTTGGACTGGATGATCTCTAGAGGTCCCTTCCAAACTCAACAACTCTGTAATTCTGTGATTTCCATCCAATTTTAGGCTGCTGGCAAAGATGACAATGCACCCAAAGAAACAGAATCAAGGTTAGGAGTGACATAACTAAGGCAAAGTAATTCTTCTTCTTCTTGCAAAACAAGCAACTGGTAGCATATGCTTTACATATCAAACAAGTCTCTTATCTGAAAACAGAAGACAAAAATGCACATTGCCAGAACACATTATTTTTGAGTCATGTAGTAAGAAAAGCTCATAACAGGTAATTAGAGGTTTTTCATTAAAAAAAATAAAAATAGAAAAGATAACCCTGAATTATTACAACCATTTCCATTAATCCTTAAAAGCAAAAATGAAAGGATTAATCTTGATCTTATCTGATAATTTCTCTCCACACATCCAGCTACCAGCAGGAGTTATAATAAAAGTGCACTAACAAACCATAATCAGAAAAGGATTCAGAGCTGTATTAAATCTCTCTAACCAAGCCATCATGGTGGTAATTACACTGTTACTAGCAGAGCCTGAAAGTTATATGTCAAATAATTTCAAAAATGCTCTTTAAAGAACTACTGAAGGTAGATAAGAACTAAATAGTTAGAGCATCAAGAAGGAATAGTGATAAAATGATGTGTACCGGCAGAGCAGAACATTCCAAATATTCCTACAGTCTTCTAAACTAGAGAACCTTTTGATCTGTATGTTTTTGTTATTGTCATTTTTCCTTTGGGAAAAATACTACAAGACATCATTTTAATCATCCACAGTCTAACCACAGCAGTTATACATTTAAAATTACATTTTTATTTATTTTTTATTTCACATGTTCCAAGAGCATCTGCCATTATAAGTCTAAGACTGGGAACCAACAAAATGTATTTCAGAGTAGTTATAAACCCAAGCAGTCTTAATATATAATTGTAGACAAAGGAATCTGGCAAAGAAATGAAATAGGAAGAGAAAAACTGGAGTTTATTTTTTTCTTAAATCTGTTTTGCTCTTTTATTGTCTGAACAAAGCAAAAAGACCCTTGCGGACCAAAATAAATATAACCAAACACTCCTCACTTTAAGGTGGTGAATTGAAAGGAGAAATGCCATTACTACCTTTAAATGCTGGAATAGAGAAAAAGTTTTCAAGTGTAAACAATAAACTTTTCCTCTCAATCTGAATCTACGGGAGCTGGTGGAATACAAATATAACTATTTAACTCTATCCAACAGACCAAATAGTGACAATGTCTGCCCCTGTTGCATCTTGTAGATCAGCTCCAAAACAAAGTCCAGCTACAAGAACACTAAGATAGCCGGCTCTGGATGCGATAAAATTGTGTTACGTTGAGAGTCAGACTCAAATAAACAGCATACTAGTTGTAAATCAATCATTTTTTTTTTTATTAATGAAAGATTTATTTGTCATTTAATATCTTCTAAACCAACCGGACTACTCATTTTATGAAATACGACTAAGGTGATTTTAACAAGTTCAGGCATCATGATGCATGTCCTTTACTGAGCTGAGCAACTGGCTGAAGCTCAGGCCTTACTGATAGTTCTGGTCAAGGAGAAGAAATAAACAGAAAAGCTGCCTACTTTAGATATAATGTGTGCTGTATGACCTCATATTATTTCTCTCAAACACAGAAGTATTTAAAAATAGATCCACAGAGAAGGGGTACAGAATTATCTGCTATACATGGACAATATATGGCAAAACATCTCAAAGAATAAGTTACAGCTTCTATCTTCTTCAAATTTTAATCTATATTTATAGCTATCTATCTGCATTTGTGTGGGTAATTTCAAGCATTACTTAGTTCAAAACATGCTGAAAAGAATCAGGATATCATAAGAGGGAAAGGTGGTTTCTCCTTTTCATCCTTTCAGATTTTGCATCGTGCAGACAGCTGTTGGTCTGCAGCAATTGCTAGCTGGTCAGGGCAATGGGATCTTTTTGGATGATAATAGTGACAGAGTTGGGGGGGGGAAAAATATATATATATATATATATATATGTAGGAGTGACTTCAGTGTCAGCTAATAAATTCCTAGTGAGCAAGTAGATCTGTAAATTGCTGAACAATGGTGAACCCTCAGGTCCTAATGTTAAGCCTAGTTCTTCAACCACATCTTACGGAAACAAGCAGAATCATTATCAGTCAAAAATCTGCTCACTGCATCCGGTCAGCTGTATTCAGTGTTGCCTATAGGAGCACCAAAAAGCCAGAAACAGGCTCTGTGAATAGAGTATTTGTTTCTTTTTGTAGGAGAGGAAGGAACTAAGGTAACACTGTCAAATGTATTTATAAATGATGAAGGCATGACTACTTACATTCCAAAAAATATAAAAATTAGAAAAAAACCTTAAGAGATGGTCAGACAGCTGTAACAACTGGCCGAGTGCTCTGTCATTAAAATTGACAAAACAGACAAAACTCAGTCAAGTCAAAACTTGAATATTCTGATCAACTAGTGGGTCAATACGCAGCATATTCAGAAGCTCTTGCACTGTGCTTGCACAGTGCTAACCCCTTACCATTTGTGCTAGATCAGGATCTGGATATTTCCCACATGACCGTGTTATTGAACTTCATCTTTTCCTCTTAGTTATACTCTCCCAGTAAATTCTTGAAGCTTAATTTTACATGTGTTTTGAATAATTCATATTCTTATCCAAGCTATCCCAGCTCCTCATCACACCAGAGTGTTGAGTGCATCACAAAAATGATTATACAGAAATTAAAGTGCAATGAGTCAAGAAGTTCAATGCAAGTTCATGCCCTACTAAGGTTAAGCACCTGATGAGAATGGTGCTCAGTCGTGTATGCTGAAAACGCTGCTTATGTGCCTAGTCAGCTGCCATGGACTACTTCCAAATCCATCAAGACTCCAACGGAAGGGAGGACCCAATCATAAATACATGATTCCGGCTAATCCAGAATGAACTTGGAGGCTCAGCAAAGCCAGCAATCCAAGCTTTTCTAATTCTGATCTTTCTGATTCGACAAATTGAATCCTCAGCATGGAACATGGACTTCAGTCCCAGCCCTGTGATACAACAGCTCCATCTCTCCTGCCCACTGCACGTATCACAGTTTCAGTGACTACCAACCTTCTGACAATTAAGATTAGGAACAAGATTTCTTCTATACTGACAGGTCCTTCACTGCAAGACCTGATGAGTGGTGACAGTAGACCTCCAAAGAAAACAGGCACATCCCTTTGGCTGAACTTCCTTTCGAAACTCTTCAGTACACAAACAGACAACTCCCCGAGCCACTAAGACAAGGGTGTCACTATATGCTGGCAATAAAGCACAGAACAAGAGAATTGACTGAATTTTAAAATATTACTGTCACCCACAGAGACCATTTAAGTCAGTTCAAAGTGATTTACAGAGCAACAAATCTATTTAGGAAAAAAAATGGAATCTGCACAGACCACTTCACAGACAGACACACATAGACCCCAGCAATGCAGCTCCATTAAAGCAAATGTCATCTACCATTGCCTAATGGATATTGAGTAGGATGCTCCCCTTCCCACTGCTTCACCTGCCTTATTTATCTGGCAAGGATTATTTATGCTACTTTCCCCTGGAAAGTTAGCAGGAGTCTTCACTTCAATCCAAGCACTGAAAAAGTAATGCAGTTTCTTGGCAGAAGGGGAGTCCTATTTATGAGCAGGCAAGTAGAGCTAAAAACAGTTGAGGCTCCCCCTGAAGACCTGCTCTCCCCCTTGTGCAGGTATCTGGGCTGCTTCCAGCCTTTTATTGGATTTCCTTGAACTAGTGCCAATTACAAAACTCATCTTGTTTTTCCTTTCAAAGATAAAATCCACACTCTCCTGGCAACTTAATTCTAAACACTCTTTTTGAGGTAGGAGAATGAGGTTTAATGGAAAATTTATAGGTACAGCTGAAGCTTTTAATAGACAGAATGTAAATATAGGCAATGTGATAAATTAGAGTAGTTTTGAGAAAGCAGGGGAGTAGGAATGTTATTGTGTCCTTTGACACAAGATATAGCCAGTTAAAATGAAAACGCCATAGAAGAGTATTTTCACTATGAAAGAAGTATCCAGGTGCAGCACAGCAACTAATTCCTATACCATAGCTGTGCCAATAAGAGTTGCCTGAACACAGATACCTGTGAGGCCACTTTATACTAAATGGTAATTTCATTTTAGAAGAATCTGAATCTCTGTTTTCTTTGCAATACATAAATTAGCTGGCAAATGGTCCTGCTGCCTATCACTATATCCTGTCAGTTTACTGCTTCTCCCAGCTGGAAATCTTCATCAGGTGATTAAGACCCTGACATACGAGGCATGGCTGCAGCATGACTATGGTAGGTGTTACATGCTAGTCCCCACTGTTCAGAAATGCTAGTCTAGTCTGCAACTTAAGCATCTTGGAAGCACAAGCTTTTTTTTTTCCCCCCCTCATCAGGACTAGGACCTACAGAGAAAAGGCAAGAATATTCAGTTTATTTTAAACTGTTCAGTTTTTGTCTTGGGTTTCTAAAGGATTTAAATACAGAAATTCAAGCTACTCCTCTAGGCTGGCTCAACTTTTCCACGTACCACACCTGAAAAAGCCTGTGTGGTTCATCCCTACACTTGTAAGCACAACTTAAATATCTAAGTGTGCATTTCTACAAGCTGCAGCTATATTTACATTTTGTTGTACAACAGTGTAAACACTGAGCCTTCACTACTAGCAGCAATTCTGCCAACTAAGCTCCTGAAAGTAAAGGTCCCACACTGTTTAATTTCAAATCTTCATATAGCTGTAGTTGTTCATGTATTTGCAAACCTCCTGCACACTCCTACTCTGGATTAAGGATTTTAAATAATGATCAGTGGTTTGCATTTATTTTTGTTGAAAATATGCTTCTGTAAGAAGGCTGCCACGTCTTTTTTGGCTCAAATAATATTTAATTATTAAATTATTGCACAATAATAATTATTACATATTATTATATATTATACATTTTATAAATCATTATAATTATGAAATAAGCCAGCATGAAGTCCATTGCTACTTTATAAACTGCATTTCCAAACCACTATGTTTGCAATTGATCCATCATGCCTTGGAAATCATGAAGGAAGAAGCTTCTCACCTACATAATGCATTCAGTTTATTCCTCAAGGAATCATTAATATAAAAACAAACAAACAAACCAAAAAAAATCTCCTCACACTTTTGAAGTTAACTATTACACCTCCATATGGCAACTAATATCACTTTTGGGCCAAAATTAGGCATATCTTATGCACGTGTTTATGCAACATGTAGTCCATAAGCTAATGGCACTTCTCCTTGATTAAAGATAAACATGTTCCCATATATATATTCATATACGTATCCTCTATGAACTATAAGATTTATGAGAAATCTATTTGCAGTTATATGTGCTCAAAGGAAACATAGGCAGCTTCTCTTAAAGATACGCTGCATCAAAGTACAGAAGACAACATCATATATGATTGCTGGCTTCTATACCAGAGTAATTCTAACAGTAACAACAGCAATAATAATACGAGTAAGTTCAAAAATGTATCCTGCAAAATAAATTTAGAAGGAGAAAATAATATTCCAGTAATTTCACATTCTCAGTTAGAGTTTTCAAGAAAATGAATCAGACAAATACAGGACATAAATGTATGAGCCTCATGGTTTAGCAGTACTCACCATTCAGCCACTTGGAGTTGTACTGTGCCGTGCGGAGAGGAGGAAGGGACCCCAAACTGCGATAAATGGCAGGATCCCTTCCCGGAAAGTCCATGGCTGTAGCAGCATATAACTCCCCACTGGCAGTGAGAAGAGCAGTGGAGTTGTGTTGGGGACTGTACGGACAACGAGCCATGCCACTGATTTGGTCATGTATCTCTGTCAAGTTACTTAACTAAAAGAGAGAGAAAAGAAATTAAAAATCACAAGAGAATTATAATTTCAGTCAAGATACATCAATTGGGCCAAAATCCTACCATACATACCTATTATCTGCTTTGATATTTGTGGCAGTAATGAGCTGGCCTTTACACCTATCTGAAACTATCTGGTACAGAAGATCTTATTGTAATGTTGTCTGATCTCTCTTTTCCATTTTGGGTGGAGAATTCATTATTAGTTAGCAAGCCTAAAATATTCTGCATTAGAAGCAACTCCAAAATCAACTAAACTGATGGTATTAATAATAGCAAAGCAGACGTATTTTAACAGTAGTCTGGTTATAAAACTTCCTATTCTTTGGCAAATAGAACCCAAAATCTACATGTATGGCTACAGTTTGTTGTCTTAAGATACAAGCAAACGAACAACAACAAAAAAAAAGACTGCCAGAATCACATTTTCTGTATTTAGATTCTTTTCTACTCTTGAAATAAAGAGTCAACATAGTCCAAACAATGATATTTTGATTATAGTGGTCACTGATTCTTAACGGGCTCCCTTTCTTGGACACAAACCCACAATTTTCCAAAAATGGCTACTTGCAGAAGTAGCCTGGACTCAATGATAGCACATTCCACCTCATGATCAGCTGCTCTCAGACCTGGAGAGGGCTTGCAGGGGGCAATGCTTAACTCGTACCGTGCGGTTGGTGCAGATGGGAGTAAACGCGTTGGTTCCACAGGTGAAGAGGTGGTTTCCTCCAACAAGGAGCACACGAATATAGTTCTGGCATTCCTCCTGCCGGGCAGAAAAGAGACCACATGCTTAGAGACACTCTGCAGGAGAGGGGATGATTGGTCAGTCATCACCCGTTTTCCATGGCTTTGTGTCCACACATGAAAATTCACATGAGTAAGGTTTAAGTTTGACCACGTTGGTATCAATCATGACATGTAGAGATGCCAAATGATTGATCCATGTAAAAAAGTTATCAGTGGTATGACAATAAAACTCTTCAGTACTGAGGAGATATTCTAAATGTGCATTTTAAAGGTTTAGTTATGCTCTGAAGTAATATGTATGGCCTGAAAAATATACTGATGCCTCAAGATATCAGATGACTGTTTTCCAAGACAGGACAAAGGAGAAAGTTTAAGGAAGACAGAAGAAAGAACAACTTGTCCCTGGCAAGAGTAAGTTGAAACTGTTACAAACAAAATTCTGGAGAAGATGTCCAGTTGCAGATCTATTACTGCTAGTTTCATGCTTTGCCCAGTACATTAAAAGCATACTGAATTACATCCAGGACACACACATCTCAAGAAAACCTCCAAAATTTCATCACCTCAATACACATAAGCTCACCTCCAGGAATGATGGAGGATGGAAAAAAATGATCTTACACATATTTACCCATTATAATGTGTGAAGACTTTATGCGTCTTTAATTTGCCTCATTTCCAAATCTATGCACTAACAGCAATATCTAGTGCAATATCAGACAGGGACCTTCCTCCTAGAATGCTAAAAATCTCCCCAAAATGTGTGGAGGAAAGATGCAAAAAATCCTCCTGCAAAAACAAATGCCTCTCTCATATAATAATGAAAGATAGCAATAGCCTTGAAAAGAAAAACTTGTTGCCCTTCCCTTTGCATGCTTTGTTATAATGCTTTTTAGCATTCATTCACAAGACAGCCTCCTATAAAACAAAAAAAAAAGTGAAAATTCAGCTACATGACTAACTGGTATTAAGTGAAAATGTGCAACTCAATCCACATAACTGTAGTAGCATAGAAGCTCCATTCTCTGGCTTATAGTTATAATAAACAAGTTGCTTGAGCTGTTGCTTGTGTATCTTGCAAATAGACTCTAACTCTGGAAAAGAAAAAATTAATCCTGAATAAAATGAACATGCAAAAATACATTAACATATAACAGAGTTTGGTAGTGCGAAAAAACTCCAAAAAATGAACAAACAAAAAAACCTAAAACCTTTTAAGAAAATAATATGCCAGTTCTGGACACTTTGCTTGATGCAAATTATTTTAACTACACAAGACAGGAATTAAGGTTTTGGATTTTTCTTTTGTGAGAAGGACAGTCAAGGACATTTCTAGAAACATTTTTTTTTGAACTTTTGCCATCCTGCTGCCTTTTGCAGCAAGCCATGGAATCTCCGTGTAGGAAAAATAAGTGGGTTCTGGTACTGCAATGCAGACAACTTCTCCTCCTCTTCCAGAGCTCCCTGAAACAGTGCCTTTGCAAACTTAATTGCAGAATAGTCACCCACTCTTTCTGTCCAAAAATAATGTTCATTTTTTGAACACCAACATTCCTGGGATTCATAAGATTCTTCTTGTTCCCAAGCTCTGAGCCAACTTTGCAACAATCCACAGTGCAGCATAAATAATACTTCTCATGTCAAATTTGTTATCGTATAATAAAATTAAAACACAAAGAATTACTTGAACTATCAGATATTTTCTTCATACAGCAAAGGCACAATGAAAAGAAAACAAATTAAACAAAGAGCCATGAATGAAGCAGTGCCCCCGCTCCCGCCTTCCACCAAAAGGAAAGCAGCCAGTTTGTTAGTCATTTGAGTTGTTCAGAGTGAGTTTTCCAACTCTAGGGCCATGCTCAGCTATGCTGGTTCGCTTTTTGGATATATAAAAAAGAAGTCTGTGCCACAAAAGTGGTAATTGTGAATTCAGTAGACTTTAAAAGCAAAGGTTTCCCAGAGTGCAGGATGCTGCTACGTTTGAAGACCCTCTTCTCAGCAGCCTTATTCTGCATCTGATCTTGACCCCACTGCCATATATTTTCCCCTAGAAAAACACTAATATTTTAAATATATTTTATTATACATTCTATGATTTCATTTAAATATATTTGCACTATTATTTTAGTATATTTTACTAAAAGTTGGGGTGGTGATGCACTGAGCCATTAGAATCCTGAATAAGCAAAGGGAAAAGACTTTTCCTACAATTTATTTTACCAGTCTCTCATTGGTTTACTCTACTTTTTACTCTATGTACATATTTCCTTTCTAATACTTCCTTCCACAAGTGCCAGACCAAATGCTCAATCTTTTTCTCTTAACTGTATGGTGTTTTAGACTTCTAAATGTTAACATGTGCTGGCCACAAGGACATCATTTGATCTGTCTCCTTCATCCACCAGTTAGTTTAAGGAGCCGCTTATGGTGGATAAATGTATGAAGTTGAAGTAACAAATAACAGCCTTTGAAGGTCAAGTGTGCATCACACTGTCAAATGTGACAGATGTCCTTATATGTTTTCCTCTCCAACACTTTTCCCTCCTTGGCTTCTAAATCTCAGAATGGCAACTATTGATAACAGCTAGAGGCAAAAATTCAGTGCAGCTTCTTTCTAAAAAAAAAAAAAAGAAATAGCTATGTTTAACTGCCCATATTGAACATTATCAAAAATTACTAGGGCTCTATCTGAGCTTCTTCTCATTTCAGGGTATTTGCCTCTCTACAGAGACATAATTAACTCAAGCACTGGAGCATACTTCTTCTCAGCTGATAATTCCCAGTTTTTCCCATAAGAAGACTGGCTTGACTAAAAAGAGGAAGCATGTCACAGATAAGGTGTTCTGCTCATCTTTACGCACAAGTTCTCCTTATGTAGAGGACATGGCTTTTAAGAAGTATATCCTATGTCATAAGCTTGTTTTGATCTTGGACATAAGGTAATAAAAGACAGAAACATTTTCAGGCTAAATTTATCTTTTCATTTTAACTTTGATCACTTCAGTGAAAGTAAAAGAGTCAAAGAAAATTCAAAACTCAAGAGCTGACCCTCTCTCCTGGTCAGTGGTCTCCTTTAATATCTCTGTGCTCTCCAGCAATTCCCACATGAGGTTTTCAGGTCGTGTGCTTCTTAGCAAAGGCTGTCCACCTGAAAAAAAACCTACTCTAACAATAACCAAAGACTTATTTTCTCCCAGGAATACAAGGGAAATCCAAAGGGTGGTACTTTTCTTCCAGATATAAATGAGGAATAAGGCTATAGATCAAAATAAAACAGTGATTCTTTATCCAATACTATGAAATAATATTAGAGATCTTTATTTAAAAAGTGCATGTAGTATTGTATGGTAGTTGTGACAACAGGTGAACTGCTGTGAAGCGACCCATTTTTTTTTTTTGAAAGGGTGCAATAAGCAGGAAAAACAGCAACAAAAAAAAACTACTTATGTGCTACTTTACTACGGTCCATTCTTACTCACATGAGCATCAAGTATTTATCCTAGCAAAATTATTTAATAGGAATATATGCTTGTGTTGTGGAATTGAATCTGGATATTAAATCACACACAGTATTGTCAACATAATATTCAAAGTAGACTAGTATACTGTCAAATTTACTTCAATTCATCATATTAGATTACAGTCACTGTGCTGTGACTTTCAGGTATGAATGTGAATGTCACTCTCAGAGTTTAAACTTCAAAAACCACATAGTAAAACAGAGGTATAAACTTTATCAGGAAATTGTCTTCTAGAGCTACAAATCTTTAAGTAAAAATCTCACTAATTCCTTTCCTTAAGTAACTCTTAATACAACTAGTATAACCTGTATGCTAATGTGTAGTGACCAGTAGCTCCTATATCACTGTTTCCTAAACTGCAACAAGAGCAGAAGGAAAGAAGAACAAAAAAGTTCCCCTACTCAACCTCCCAGTTCTTAAAGCCTTTTCCCAGGACTGCAAGCCCATTTTTCCAGTGCAAGCTGCTCCTCCATAAAGGCCACCAACTTTCATACATGAAGCTTTATGCTGAATATTCACTATATTCCACTCTCCCTTCCTCTCTCTCGTTCTTCTTTTCTTTCCCCAAATAATCCTGCTTTTTTCTTTCCTCAAACTATGATTTGGTCATGTATCACAAATAAAGCCTTGTCATTCTTCATTCTCAGAAGGAAGTGGATCGACCAGGGCTACCCTGCAGTATTTTTTCCAACCCTTGCTAAAGAAAAACTGGTATTAACTGTTTGAAGAGAGAGATTAAAAGGCAGTAATTATAAATATGTAATGAATGAAGCAGAAGAAACCCCTACTCTATACTCAATGACAGAAATATTTGGAATATATTTTTGAAGTTTGCATCTTTTTGAGTTCTTGCTGAGTTCTCGCCTGTTCTACTCCATCCCTTGAATCCAGAAATCAAGGGTCCTATTTTATAGCTAGTGTTCTTCATGCATTTCCGGGCTTCTTCTTCACACTTGACTCAATTAATTTTAATTATTAAGCAGAAAAATAATTAACTGCATGGACTTCTGATTTCATAATTATTTTGATAATTAATTTCAGTTCAGAACATTCACTGAAGAATATAGCATCAAAACAGTACCTATCTTCGTAGTGCACTTCAATTTGCTGTACAGAATAAATAAACTGTAGTTGGCCAAACTAGGAATACTAAAAATATGACAAGTCCCGTGTCTACAGAGTTTGTGAATATTATTTTCATCAGAGCCTCAGTAATATGAAGGAACAGATCATAATAAGGATGCAAAAAGTACAGGCACCGTGCTACACCTGCTATTGAAACACAAGTTTTGTTTACGCTGAAGAGCTGTCATGCGCTTACCTTTGATTTGCCTTTACTGTAGCAGGATCTTTTAGTAGCTTCATCACATCCCCACTCCACGGCCTGTAACCAACAGAAATAAGTTTTAA
Organism: Crypturellus tataupa; assembly: GCA_034781795.1. NCBI lineage: Eukaryota > Metazoa > Chordata > Aves > Tinamiformes > Tinamidae > Crypturellus > Crypturellus tataupa. The sequence continues at coordinate 5,756,115 of JAWLRI010000002.1, forward strand.
ATGTGGGGAACACAGAAACTATATGGGGAACTCAGAGATACCCAGGCCCACGCCTGAACAAGGGGTCTCACTCAGGCACATACTGACTGGGGCTGATTCCAGTTATATTTGCATCTAAGCCTCTTCGCCTCAGAAACGCAATTTTGCTGGTGAGGGGTTTTCAGTGAAAACAAAGTAAATCTGGTGCTCTCCATCTGCATGCACAGTCGCATTTGATACTGTTTACCCTCATTTCCGAGCTGCCACTCGTCTTTCACAGCCTTCCGCCAGGACTGTAAGAGGTGTTTGCATTGCTACAGTTTCACTGTGCATGAGCTAAGCCCAATTATTTCCGTATTTAACATTCAACAGCTAAGGATTACAAACACTACGGCTCAGCAGAGCAGCTCGTATGCTTAGTGCCGATATTCCAATACAGGTGCATCCCTGACTGCCTGTATACACAGCGGGACCAGAGTGCATTTGAAACCCACCTGCACTATTTGGCCTCATCTGTGTGTTCTTTGGGTGAAAATGCCACAAAGTAGTCGGGTTTTTTTTGTTATTAGAATGAGCAGAGATTTCCAAACCAGTCACGGTAGTTTCAGACAGCTAAAACTACAGCTTTTCCACTTATATTCACCAGGAAATTATGAAAGACAATTAATTCAGATATAACATAGGTAGTTTTTGCACCTGCCTTTTAATCAATACAGTACTAACCACAATCAGACTTTATAGCTAAAGAAAATATACTCAATACTCTGATTTGCTTTTTAACAAGCTCAAGACCAAGCTTTAGCATGCCAAGAAAAACAGTCTTATAAAACTAACACCATTATTGCTCTTCCTCCACACAAAGCCTTCCTATCTAAAGCATTGGCTTTTGCGGACTACTGATTACAGCACATAGAGAGACTCAGAAAACTTCCGGAAAAATCAATGTGTGAATGACCATAACATTTACAACAAATTTCATCTAGCAGTGTGAAAGAAATCTCATATTGTTGCTAAATAAAAGGCAACAATGGTTCAACTCTTTTGACTCTCATGCAAAAAGCAATTTATCACTATACTGCAAAACACGCAGCAAAAAGCAGCTCTAGGCTGTATGGTCAGTTCCCAACCCAATCCAATAGGACACACTGAATCTGTACATCACATAGCATGGAATGCAAATATCTGACATTGAATATGTTATCTCTAAATTCAACTGAAGGTTTAAATGCCTGGAGAAATACTAGAGCTACAATCAGGAGGTCAGAAGAGAAGGATTTACTTGCTTATATTGCAGGTTTGAAGGAAAGTTCATGCCAAAAACAAAATGAGAAGAATATGCCAAGCAATGAACAACAGTAACAAAGATAAAGATTGAGTTGAAGGTGAAATGTTTATCAATAAATCAATTTTCAGTGACAAAATAGCCAGCTTTCATTTAGCTCAGAAATCCAAGATACAAGATTAATCTGAAGGAGAAAAGTGTAAAAGATAAAAAGTGTACAATGTCACATGTTAAGCAAACTAAGGACATTTCTTGGGTGCTGAAGCTTTCTGGAAAAGAAAGGCCAAAGTCTTTTGGGAGGAGAAGCTTAGAAGTCAAAGTTACCAGTTCTTCAGGCTTTCCATGCAATCCAAGAAAACTATGAAATGCCAGCAGCAAACAGGTCAGGAAATCACTAACATTATTATTGGTAGACTTGGAAGGAAACTTTTTTCCCTTTCTCTGGCACCCATGAAATGGATATATTAAAAGATGGATACTAAATATTAAATCATCCTATGATACTTCTGGATACAACAGCAACTGATTCAAGAACCCAGATATGATAAATTATCACACCTAAATATACAGTTGTTTGCAGTTAACCAAATGGCAGTACTTCTGGGAAAGACCTGCTGATGACAGCTTCTCATAAAGTATGTTGTCTGGAAAATAGGAAATAGGTGCAATCACGCTACAAGGTCATACTGAACGTGTGTACTTACACACACAGTGAGTGTAAGTGTGCTTGCTACAAGGTCATGCTGGGTTCCATTGCCGAATGGGACAATAATAAAGCAGGCTCCAAATGAAACAAGTTACAAAGGCATCTGAAGAAGTCCAAAGTATTACACTTTGTCAGGGTATTGGAGGATTTATATAGCTGACTTAGGATTTTTAGGGAATTTGTAGCAATTTTCCACAAAAGGGCAATTTGGACATGCCACAAGGTCTACTAATAAGGTAAAGAAAGAAAATAACATGGAACACATATCAGGTAAAATAGGTCCTCACATCTCAGGTAAAATAGATAAAGAAAGAGGAGAAAAGTGTCTTAAATCTTTCATATATGAAGACCAAACAGAAAGTCTCAAAATCTCAGTACAATAATAAAACTGTTTTGGGGTTTTTTTTTGTATTTTTTTCCCTTCTTCCCTCAGGGGAATATTAAAACTTTGAAGTTTTAGTTCTGAAGTATTAGACTAGCACAAGCAAATTGTGTTATTTTAGAAAACAAATGCAAAAATCTGATTTACTTAAAACTGTTACTGTCATCTACTCCTCATGTTAACTGTCACATTCTCTTATTTGTCATTGTTTTCTAATAACTCTACAAAGCTCAGGTGAGTGGCGCAAAGGCTATGATACGCACACCATGTTGGTTATTCGATCCAATATCAAGGCTTACAGATAGACCTTAAGTTTGTCCTGTTAGGATCTTTTCTTTCATATGTTGCTTAATAAGTAGCTCTAATTTTCATTTAACAAAACACAGCCTCCAGCATTCTATGTATTCGTTTTATAATTAATTTTTTAATTCTAACGCGGCAACAAAGTCCATTGAACCAAATTACAGATGCTCAAGTTTGCCTGCTGTAGGGAAGGAGGAAACAGGGATTTTAAACTTAGTACTGAAGAAAACAAGAACACATCATACGTCAGCTATGTGCTACCTGGGTTTAACAGCAGGGCATCATTCTGTTTCTGACAGCAGGCCAACAATATTTATATGCACGGTTTTTACAAATCCTGCTATCAATAAACTCCTTCAATGCCTTTATAAAGCTAAAGTCTTGGCTTGATTTGCTGTTTTCCAATCTTCAGCATAATTGTGTTCCAGGAGACATAAATAAAACTTAATTCATTAGCAGATATCAGTAGAGCAGTACAGTGTCTGCAGTGGGATCTTGTACCCTGAGAAATTCAGCTGGCGTGGTCAGTTATGAGAGCTGGACGCACCCCTGTGCTCAGTCACGGGTCATCTTTGAAAAAACACAGATTGCTTCCTTCTGTCAAAAAATACACAAAACACGAAGCTCCATACGGATTTCTGACTGAACAGAAACACGTCTTTGGTGCACATTCAAGTCTAGGTTTATACTTCAGTCTCAAGCTGATGTCAGACATGTTTTTGTACAAGCTCAGTAGCAAATAATTCTATCAGTGTTTTCAGACATTACATCACTGACGTTTGTAAGGCACTTCAAAAACTTTGGATGAAATTCCCCATGGAAATGTTGAGGGACTGTGGGAGGAGAGAAATTCCAGAGAAGAAACAAATTCCAAATCAAGCTACATAATGAAAATATTATCTTCAAAATGAAGAAAAATATATGTTCAGCACTAATCAGCCTTATGTAAGGATTACAATATTAAAAATAATCATATTATTTTGAACAGTAAATATATTTCAGTAATTTCCTTGCTGTCATCAGTGACCAAATCTTGCTTAAGTCATCTGTTGTATGTATGAATGTAAAACAATTAGCTTCAAAGGAAACTGAAATAAATGTCCAATCTAAGCAGCCTTATTCAATTATTACACAAGACATCTAAAAGAAAACTGTGGGCAGCATGGGAGCAGTGAATGAATTCAAGTCCCCCTCTCATTTCAAAACAAGTCAATATGCACCAAGATAGTTCTCATGGGAGACATCTGGAGATCCCTCCCAATCTAAATTGTTCTCCGATTTTTCAGAAATATTACAAACTACAACAGAAGAAACAAAAACCCAAATCATGTGCAGTTAAATCCAATACAGTCACTTTATATACATATAGCTTTAATTATTTTTATGTAAATTTAGAGAGAAAATTTGCAATGTAGAAACATAATCAAGAAGAGATTGGCCAACCAGAGTTTCTGTTTGATGTACAAGTTAAGGTAACTACTAGCTATACTTACAGGTAAACAAAAAACACATGGCTTCCACCTTTATCACTGGAAACCACACACGTAACCAACTACATGCTCAAATTTCCTGGAATAGCAGATTTCCTTCTGCACTCCCATGTCTAGGTGGATACACACAAGGGATGGGGTAGGCGAGTACAAATACAAATATATTTATGTATATACACTCCTTTAAAGTGTAAAAGAAGAATGTATTATTATATTTTACAGTAAAAGAAGTTAATTAGCCAAGGACTAAAAAAAAAAAAGAACAGAACAACATAACAGCAAAAAATTTCAGACAGATGGTCCAGTGCTCCTTAGGCAGATGGCTCTGCTAATTAGATACTGGCAAAAAATAGCATTAAAGAAGATGGTTTAATTACATGATGCCAAAAAGTAACAACTACATGAGATTTCTTTTTTTCTTTTTCATGAGATGTTTGCTTTCATCTCTGCTATCATGTATTTAAACAATGCTTTGGGGAGCCGGGCTATAAAGGCAGTAAATGCAATAATATATGCCAACAAACAGGCGCGACATGCCCTTATTGCACACATCAGTCCGGCAAAGGAGCAGCCTCAAAACTGCTGTGACTTGCCTGGCTAGGGTTCCTCACAACACACAGAATTAGCTCCCAGTGAACACATACGCTGGAGTTCACAAAAAAAGAAGCCACAAAGAAGAATATCAGAAGAGCAAATGAGAATCATGAAGTCACAGAGATGCATTATGGCCAGAGAACAGCAAAAAATAAGCAGTAGCAGAGGTAGCATTTGATGGATAAGTGACTAGGATCGTTAAGACATGTTTTGGTATAATGGCATCCCTACTCTTGCCATTGGACTTAAACAGTTACATTTGGAGGGTGGATATTCTCTGTGGAAACACTAGAAAAAAAAAAAAGATACTTGAAAAAAAAGACTTCCCTTTAACAGAGGTTCCTCTTATGGCACACTGCAAAGGAAAGCTGCTTCCTAGGGACCAAAGGCATCCTGGTTAGACCCTTTTAGGAAGTGACAGGTCAGCAATATATATTAAATTTCCAACATGGTAGGGACAAATTCACCAGTTGGCCACATTTATTGCTAATACATTACAATCAACTATCATGTGTAACAGTTAGTTCTCACAGGAATAACATTGTGCTGCCATCCAGAGGGACCTGGACAGACTGGACAACTGGGCGGTCAAAAACCCCAGACATCAGTACAGGCTGGGGACCGATCTACTGGAGAGCAGCTCTGCTGAGAAGGGCCTGGGCGTCATGGTGGACGACAGGTTGACCATGAGGCAGCAGTGTGCCCTCGTGGCCAAGAAGGCCAATGGGATCC
>JAWLRI010000002.1:5761682-5808272 GCA_034781795.1 Crypturellus tataupa
ACACCTGGAGCACTGTGTCCAGTTCTGGGCCCCACAGTACAAGAAGGATGTGGAGCTGCTGGAGAGAGTCCAGCACATCTGCCCTATGAGGAGAGGTTGAGGGAGCTGGGCCTGTTCAGTCTGAAGAAAAGGCTGAGAGGGGACCTGATCAGTACACTGAAATACCTCAAGAGAGGCAGCGAAGAGAGTGGGGCTGGCCTCTTTTCAATGGTGGCCGCCAACAAAACTAGAGGGAATGGCCACAAATTGAAACACCAAAAGTTCTCCAGAAACTTAAGGAAACCTTTTTTGATAGTGAGGTTGATGGAGCACTGGAACAGGCTGCCAAGAGAGGTAGTGGAATCTCCTTCTCTGGAGATCTTCAAAACCTGCTTGGATGCCACCTGTGCCATGTGCTCTAGGTGACCCTGTTGGAGCAGAGGGGTTGGACTAGATGATCTCTATAGAGAGATCCTTCCAACCTTAATAATTCTATGATTCTATGATAACACTGTGTTGCTTTTCATTCATTCAGAATCAGCTTTTACTGTTCATTCACAATTAAAAAAATTAGAGTGAACATTTATATATTCTTGATGTACAGCCATACATATATTCATATGTGTATATATATATATATATGAAGTGAGCACTGTAAAATATATGAAAATGGATATTAAATTATACTCAAGTTTCCCAAGATTTGACATACACCATGATCTCTGAAAGTCAAATGAATATGTAATTTCATACTTAAGCCAGATAATATATAAAACTTTATGTGACTTTCAGGACAAAGTTGTTTTTAGCTGAATTTTGTTTCAAATATTCTAGCTTGAACTACCTAGGGAAAAAAAAAAAAAAAAAAAAAAAAAAAAAAGCAATCCCTCTCCTCAGAAGAGAAGTATGTAGACACATTAAAACAGTCATTAAACTGCACCAACCCACGAGGTGCCCAAAGGCCATAATAGGCCTACATTATTGACTTCACAAATAAGTAATTATTGAAAATTCTGTTAAAATTCTGTCAGAATTGATATGAAAAAAATAAGACAAAAAAGCATTATTAGAAAAGAATTTAGATTTACTAACTCATTCACAAACTCAGAGTGTTGGGTTAATCCACTAACTTTAATGGGACAAGATTTTGTCCAAAAATTAACACTTTCTCAAATGTGCCCAGCCACCAATCTCCACATTTCCTCCTCGTGTTCTTCAGAGACCTCTGAGTGACAGCAAGTGGAAAGTGTAACTTTCAAAGTTATGAATATTCAACCACCTATTTGGAGGCTTCTCTGTTACCTAAGGTCATTTAAAAGTAAATGCAGGATTGTGCCAAAGAGGTAACACACCACGCAATGTGCTTGCGTTCCCAAATCTGGCAGCCATTTGTCAGGTAGAAATACAAGTACTTCTTAATGTGGCTTTAATGCACCTTATGGAATCATACTAGCTACACTAAATTTGAGATAGCATCTGAATCAAATGTGAATCCTGTAAGATTAACATCTGTGCCGGTAGAGTTAATTTTAAAGCATTCTCTGCTTCTGGCAAATTAGACTGACCTTACTAGGCTCCCTGACCTTTCGAATTTTTTTTTTTTTTTTTTTTGCAAATAAGGTGGTAAACATGGAAATGAGGAAGGATGGCCTGGAAGCTGCACTGCTTTACTGCATATTACCTTGTAGTTCAAAACATCTGCAGGGTTAAAGCGGGAGCTTGGCCACCAGCCCTTCTCGCCTCGGAGGCAGGGAGCAGCAAGGCAGGACTTGTTTCACGCAGAGCTCTGCACAAATCCTACGCCTTCCTGAGCCTCTCACCAAGAGGCACAGCTAATATAGTGTTCTGAAATAGCTGAACATTATTCTAAATGATTCAGAATAGAAAAAAAAAAGTCTTTATTTTATATGTATGTAAGTAATTTTGTACATAATGAGAAGAGAATGAAAACTCTATCATCATGTCTATTTATGTGTTTTTTACTTATTTATTCAAATACTTTTGACATTAGGCTTTACATGACAGCAAGCTCAATTCTGATAACAGTGGCTCCCATCTATAGTTCTGGAGAGACTACCACAGAGTTACTTAGAATAATATTCTAATTACCACTGGACATACGCGAACAGTGTAGGTAAGATGGTTTTGGACAAGTGAAAATAGAGGGAGAGCAAAATGATAAGGAAGAGTAAAAGAAATGTAAGAACCACCACTTTGTACACTTTGTATAATGAAAAGCATCTGAAAAAAAGGAATGATTTAACAGCAAAGAAATAAAACTCAGATTTTCTACATCATTCTAATTAAATGGAATTACCACAGAGGTGATTTGGGGAAAAAGATTTTCTTCTTTCCAATTAAGAATGTACAGCTAGGTAAAGCTGTTAGAAAGTGGCTGAGACAAAACAGAACAATAGCATATAATTATAATTATTATTATTATTATAACAACAACAATAATAATAGTAATAATAATAGTAATAATAATAATAATAATATCACCACAAAAATTTCCAGGAGTTGGCAACAAGAATTATGGGAGCATGACTGGTAGGTCACTCATGAAAAGAAGAAATGAGGTAAAAAAATAAGGTTTAATTTCTAACAAATAGATTTAATTTGATTAAAAATAAGATAATCTAATTTTTAACAATTAGATTTAATTTGATGAAAAATAAGATAATCTGAGAGAAACAAAATCTCAAGAATGTGGAGAATATTAAAAACAAAAAGAGGTACATGAAAGTGTCATCGGCATAGAGATATTATTGCCAGCTGTGGAGAAAGGCAAGAATAGCAGGCTGAGAATAATACTTAAATACACAAAGCACAAGATGTTAAATACAACAGGAAATCTGAACCCCTAGCTATTAGGAAAATCACTGGGGTGTAGCTACATAGATACATAGATAAATTATACTTAAATCAAGCACGGACAAAGACAAACCAACAAGCATCAGGATTCAGATTAATAACCATTGACAACATGAAAAGGTCTTCAGGAGAGAATTACATATCCCAGTTGTTATAGAATGAACATAAGGAACAAGGAGGACATTAGTGGAATGTGAATTCATAATTTATGATGAAAAGTTGTAAAAGTGGCTAACGCTATGAAAAAAAGCTGAATGGAAATTTGTTTTCCTTTGTTTTTGATAAAGTAGCATTGAATAGTGTGGAGTCATGTCAATGACCTAGGGAGCAATTCTCCTCCACGTTGTACAAGGTTACTTCTACTGGACTACTTCTATCTCATTTCTAGAAAACAAATGTTCAGATCAAAAAAGAGTGGTCACTGGCTTTTTAATTTTTATTTAAATAGTAATATATTCTGCAGATGCAACAGGGAGATGCTGCTTATAAAAAGACTTTATGTCTAAAGGCCTCACTGCACATTGATAAAACATCTGGGAAAAGTAGACAGTCACTGACACAGTACTCACCATCATGTCTTAATAAATTGCATAGCATGCTTTTCATATTCAGAGTAGACAAACTTCACAAATGAGCCAACTGGACTCTCAATGCTGCACACTTCAGAAAATAATCATTATTTTGTAATAATGTTTAATAAATTAAATTGCTTAGTCTTATTTCTCACTGAGATTGGATTTTTATAGATTTAGTAAATGGTTAAACGGTTGTTATAAAATCTAATAAACCTGTTCTAAATAATTATGAGTTCATCTGCAGAAAACACGATGGATATCTCTAGGAACAATATGTAACCCATTATCTGACAGACTGAGTAATCCTCTATAACAATACATTGACTATGTATTAAGTGATCCAATTACTCAATATATATATGCATATATATATTCAGCATATATCCAAATGTATCCAATTATTCATTGGACTACTACTGAAACTTAATAAATATAATATTGGAAATGGAGCATAGGAAAAACAGAAATCTGTATGATGGTAGGCACACAAGTTGCAGATGATGTTACTGCATGACTTATAACTTTAGAAGACCAGAAATGAAAGAGGAGAAAAATCATTAAAAATGGATGCCTAAATATATTAGACGTTCTGGGAGAACGTTCTGAGAGACGAGAAACTTAATTGAAGAAATTAATTTCTGAATTAACTGATCTCCTCCTCCCCTTCCCATCTCTTCTTTTCCATTTTTTTGTTGTTAAAAATCCCTTTGATTTCTTCAGCTGTACTTCTATATTTTTCTCCCAGAAGCTGGAAGCTCAGTGGGGATGACTACAAAACCGAGATAAATAAAGCTTATTCAACAGGATGCCCAATGCAGCTATTAGTGAGGCACTTCAGTGCAGCTCTGGGGCTCTTATTTCTTTTTGCAATGCCAGCAGCCATTCCCCATCATCAAGTTATACCTTATTAACAATTTTTCTCCTGGTGGGTATAATTCTTAGTTTCCTGTCATGGGTAAATACTGGAATTTAAAATAGCACTATAAAGGGAAAGCAACAACAACAACAAAATCTCTTCTTTTTATTATAAGGAAATATTTCTTTAAAATTCTCCTGTGCTTTCCTGCTCAATCAAGAGTTCTTTGAAGTCAGTGTTCCAAATCCCAGAGCTTTTTCTATAGCAAAATGCTCTGAAATCAAAGGGAGTTTTGTCTAAGAAGTGCAGAAAGGAGGCTAGAAATTGTAAATATACCCCAAATTCACCAACAGAAATGGACTGCTTTTGCACTGTAGCTTATAGTAGGGAGAAACCTTCAGCATATGCCCAGAGAACTAAAGAACTTTAAAATTAGATGTGAATCCATTCATACACAGCAGTTACTTTCTTGTGAATAGCCAGATTGGCTTGAAACTCAGAACAGTCTATTCTGAGCACACTTTTACAAAGCCACAATATGAGACATTTCAGAATGAACTTGCTATTATAAATCTAATGTATGGCAAAAAAAAGGTTTTCCACATTAAAGCACATGGAGGAATTTACATTATTTTACAACAATTTAATGACACAAACATTTGTTGAACATTCCTCTACAACATTCATTCTGATGCACACCTCAAATGCTCTAGATTTTTAACAGAAACCAAAGCAAAACTCAGAATCAAGAAATTATTTAATAAATTAGACTCATTGTAGTGCTGAAAGATATTGCGAGTTTTTAATAGTGGCTTCTGAACTGCCTGTCTCCTTGCAGATCTGTGACACAGAATTTGGTCCCAGGTAGGCTCAAGTGGAAGCTTACTGAAAATCAAGCAGATTTTTTATCTCAATTCAAGGAACAGATAAAATTCACTGAGAGCTCAAGACTCATGGAGAAGACACGAAGACGACTCTTAGATTTGTTGGGTTCTTCAGGGAGAGAATGGAGCTCTGCCTAAAGCTGCATACACGACTAGGATCAGAGGCTGTGTAACAGGAAACAGAACTTGCAAAAGGAGTAAAACAACAACTCTTCCCCAGTTGCCTCCTCACAAAAAGCAAAAATTGTGGCCAAGTTTGGATATTGCACTAAATAATAAATATGCATGTGAGCCAGCAAACTTTTGGAAAGAATTTGCTATATACACTGCATTTGCTATATACAAGTGATCTCTGCCTACACTGTACTGTAAATAAGGAAGTCAGAAAAACAGTCAGAAAGCCTCAGAAAAGTAAAGACCATTCTCAGAATCTGTCCTGGACAAAGTTTCTGTCCAGGAAAAGAATACGTCCCAGAAAACTCAAGGAGATGGTGCTTTTATTCACTGGCAATACTGAGAATGCATGCCAAGAATTCTCCACCCAACGCAGTACATGGACGCAGTTGAAATAAACATCTAAACTCTAAATATTATCTCCAAATATTGGCAATAAAGTATGGGTTGCATCTAGTCACTGATCTAGTCAGTGAACTTCTTCAAGCTAATGCATGGACAATCTTGCAGCTCCTTAAATAAACAAATAAAATGATTGCTAACTGTGCTAAACAGCACTGATTACTAGTGATACTACCTGAAATCAATGACCTGTTTTGAGACACATTTTATATTTTAACATCCAGAAAATAGGTTTTACTGCTTTAAATGCCTCAGCACAGTGAAGGGGCTCAAAAGATGATCTCACCAGCATGAACAAGCAACTTTATTAGTAGATCCTCAAGACCTAATCTGATCTTGAAAGTTGCTCTGTAAGAAATCACTCCCAGAAAATCCCACAAAATCTGTACTCTATGAAGTTGGTAAGATTGGGCAGATGGATTTCAACACAAGCTGTATGCAAACAAGCACCAGAATGTCCTTATGCGCTAAGGAGCAGAAACAGCAGCCAAACAAAACTCGAACATCATGCCACTGAATTGAGATTACACAGATGTCTTATTTTTTTCCTCTGGATTCTGCATTGCAGGTAATAATTTACACACATCCCTTATCAAACCAACTAAAATCTAATATGATTATTTTCATTCATGATGCTCTGAGTTTGCCAAAAATCATCTTGGGGAGGAGGGGAAGTGTCCTTTTCACAACCACTTAAGCTCTTCTGAGTATTGATTCTGACAGAAACTTACTTTGGTTATTTATCACTCTTCCAAAACACATGTACACATCCTATTCTTACACAAGAGATTTGATTATACTGAAAATGATAGTGATCCACTATTAACAGGTCATATTTTTATAACTAATCAATAGATCTATCCAGGCCCTTAGGAAGATAATGTTTCTAACTCTTTGCAGTCTCTTTTGCATCTTCTAATTTTCACACCTTTCTGAAATCTACCATTTAGACTGAAATTTCCCAGGTTTAGACTCTGCTTGAGAGGAAGATTATGAGTAAAAACAGTTATTCGTAAATGAAAATAAAGTGTTTCAATCTTTCTTATTATAAAACTCTTCAGTATCTCTTTCTTCTTGCACACATGCCATCATAAAGTGATGAGAGAGAAGAAGATAAAATAGGAGACAGATTCTGAGATCTATTCTGTGCTCAGCTGGAAAAGTCAATTGATTTTATGAAGTTACCAGAGTAATAAAACTTAAAATTTTTTTTCAGTACAAGGCATTCCCAGCATCAATGAGTAAAATCTTTTCACAATATTCGGATAGATACGTAATGTTCAATAAACACTCTAATTGCATATAAAATCTTGTTTGATACTGTGTAAACTGTAAGGAACTTTCTAATACACTTTTTTTCCCCTCTCTCTAATGTGGATAAGATTTGTTATGCCTTACTGTTGAGAGACTGTCAACTTTCTAAACATGATAAACTATGCAGGAATCTCAACCACTGGGCTGTTGTCTTTGTTTTAGCGAAGAGAGATTGGTATCTAAAAAATCCCACAGAGATTATATAAATCTGATGCCAGGCAGAGCCCAGATAAGCACTCTGGCTTGGCAGCAAGCTGCACATAGTTAAAATGCATGCTTTAAAATCCCTCCCACTGCCCTCACCACAATAACATCTCTTATCGAAGTACGAGCAGTTTTAGAAGTGACGTTCTCCACAAATGCTGCTCCAGTTCCAAGCTGAAACATGCACTTGTGTACCTTAAAACAATGCAATAAGGCACGCATTTCCGTGGGATCGCTGCTTTCTTTTCATGAGGTAGTACGGAGGGAATTTCTCTCGCATCTTACCAGAACAGACCAATGCAATTTCAGATTTAGTCCTCCCCCGTTACCTGTTTTCTACATGCTCCCCAACCAAAACATCCCAATTGGAAGCAGAACAGGATGAAGAGATGCCACATACCCTACGCAGGCACCAGCTAAAAGCAACGGTGCCCAAAAAGAATAAACATGCTCTAGCCCTGAGAAGACTTTTCAGAATCACAGCATCAGCAAGTATCAGTGTATTTCTCACTGTTGGCTCATGCCAATGGCATGAATCAGCCTCAGAGCACCAGCTCTAGGACATAGTTCCATATATACCAGGACTCCTGCATGTACTTTGATGTTGAAATAGTGAACCCTCCTCCAAAGACAGCATTTCGAACAGCAAACCAGCCCGATGTGTACTTCCACCAAGTGAGTGCAGCCATCTATATTGCCCAAGTACAAAGCACGGGGCTGACTTAGCACTGCGCAGGAGACTTTGCAGACGAAGGGACAGCAGCCTACTTGGCACTGTACACATTATTCTGCTAACTCAGAGTGAAAATGTGCACTCAGGATGCTCTCAGAATTTTTTCTTTTTTTTTATTTAGCTTTCCTGTGCATGCAGCCTTTTCCTCCTCAAGATACTTAATATTTCTACAAGTATTCAACATAAATCATCCAAATAAAATAATAATAATAATAAAAAGCTAGATAAGCTCATGATTAGCACATATTTTTTGTCTTTTCTGGAGGAAGGAGGAGGAGATCACTGAAAACAACTATACAAAACACTAGTACAAGGTCACGAGGATAAAAACACTTGCCCCCTCATTAATACTAATGTTAAGGCACCTAAAACACTGAGCAATGCAGGCGATTACAGACCTATTCTCTCAATAGTGTTCTCCAAAATTCTCCTGCATACACTATGAGCCTCAGTATCCTCCAGGAGATAATACAGAGATAGCAATAGTCAAAGAGAAAACAAATGACAAATATTTAGAACAGACGTAGAGAAGGGATCGATCAAAACAGTGGTATACACACTTTGCACAAATGTGAGAAATCTAAGGAATAAAAAGGAAAGAACTAATCTAGTTGAATCCTAAATGATGATATTGACCTACTACACCTATGAGAAATTTGGTGGAAACAAAGTTGTGGATAATGAACTACAGAGATATAAAGCATACACATATGCTGATACACACATATAGCACAGTGTGCTGCACTGGTAGAGGAATATCAGTCTATGTTGAGGTTTGTTTTCAAATTAGATTAACAGGCTAATTACAGCAATGGGAAGCACAAAATCCCTGTGGATCAAAATTCCACATTTACATAGGAAAACATATGGCTTTAATAGCAACAGTCTAACTAGGCTTTTGAACTTCTCTCCTCTCTGGAGGAGACCAAAAGTGTCTCATTAAGTAGACAGGAAGCGCAGCAGTGAGGTCAGGCCTCAGTTACCCTCAGAAACTTTACCTACACCAAAAACTGAAGCCTGGCACCAAGAACAAATTTTTAAGCTCAATTCAAGATCTTCATGAAGTAATTCAAAGTGGGGGTTCATGTTTGAACAAGAAGCCCTTCGCTAGGTCCCAAGCAGCGTGCAGGACCTGGTACAAAGAACTATTCTGTGACAGCAACAACATTGTACTTAGATACAACACCAGTGCAAGAGCAACTAGAGTGACAAATCCTCTCACGGTGTTCAGATTCGAAATAGGAAACTTCAGGATGAGGAATTTCAAAAAAGAGAGGTAACAGAGGCAGCTAAGATTTTGCAGGCAGCAGCTGGAGACACAGGACAACGAACGTCACCAATCCAAAAAAAAAAAAAAAAGACACAAGTGAAAGGGCGAAAGTAAACTTGGTGTGGATTAACGGTGGGACAGCAGAAGGTAACAAAAGAAATAAAGCATCTTTCAGAAAAACAAAGCAGTCAAAATGAGGAAAACAGAGCAGAGGTCTGGCAGGTTAAATCTAAAAATCTAATAAAGTAGTGGAACACATTTGCAAAAGCCACAAATTCTACTAACAAAGCCTTTTTCAAACACATTACAATTAGAAAGCTTAGCAATTTATAGAATCAGTACATGATCAAAGGAGTGATTAAGATAAAGATAAAAGAAGACAAAACCATAGTAGATTTCATTTCCCTTTGATTCCCCCACACCAAGTTCTTCATGGAAAAATTCAAGGAAGAATGGAGGTAGCTGCTCAGCAAAAAATCTGCTTTAAATCACAGCACTGTTATAAGAAGTTATGGAATAGACATACAAAATGAAAAGAAAGAAATTTTCGAAACAATTATTTTTGCAAGAGTTACAGGAACTCAGAGATAAAATTACCAATAAATACCTAGGGAATTATGGGCCCAACAGCCTCACCTCGGTCCCAAGCTTATGGATCAACATCCTCTTAGAAGCTACTTGCAGGCACATAGAAGACAGAAATGTAATTGGGAACAGTCAGCAAGATCAAATCACGCCATATCAATTTGCTTGCCTTCTTTAATGAGGTGGTTATTTTTGCAGACTTCAGGAGTGCAGCAGATCTTGCTTGCCTTGACTTTAGGAAAGCCTTTGGCACTGTCTTCTGCACGATCCTTGTAGACATGCTAGTGAGATAAAGACTGGATAATAAGTGAAAAGAATGGTTGAACTTCAAAGTTTATAAGATTGTGATTAGTGACACCAAGTCCAACTGGCAAATAACTACAAGTCACTCAAGGATTGATATTTGGGCCAATACTCTTTAGTATCTTTATTGACGAAGCACAAGATGGAACAGAGTGTACTCTCAGCAAGTTTGTAGATTATATTAAACATGGGGTGTTGGGCGGAAAAATCAACCTGCTGGAAACCTGTTATACAGAGGGATCTCAACAAGAGAAATGGAAGAAATAAGCTGTCCAGAATGTTGTAAGTCTCAACAACAACAACAAAAAAAAGTCTTGCTTTCGAGATAGAATAACCTTCTACAACAATCCAGGCTGAATGCAAACTGTCTAGAAAACAGCTTTTCAGAAAATGATGTGGGAGTCCTAGCAGATAACAAGCTGGATAGGAATCAAATGCATCCTTGCAGTGAAGAGATCAACAACACGCTAGAAGAACTGAACACATTCCTCACCAAAGAACCTTTAAGAACCTCTTTAAGAAACTATGCAACCAGAGTGTAAGAAGGAAGGTTCATCCACAGATAAAGTAGAGGTTAAAAAGAAGGTGGCGTAAGTATATGGGCAGTTTTCAGAGAGAAGGAAGACCAGCAGGTGAGTCCCACAGAAACCTATGCCAGAACACATAATGCCCAACATATCTTTAGGTGACACAGGAAAGGGAATGAAAAGGAAGTGACAATATCTGACTCTCAGGGCCATAGATGGATCACTGTATAGAATTCTAGGAAACCTTTTCATATCTGAATGGCTTTTTATCTATACTGAATTTCTTTTGCAGGTCTAATAAATGTAGTGTTTCACATGAGAAAAAAAAAGATCTTAAAAGACATTACTTAGCTTCATGTTTTCAGTTATGGGCTCTGAGTTGAACATTTCTACTCAGGAATAAAATCTTGAGTTGCAGTAATAAAAATGGAATTAATTATGAGAATTATGGAAAATTAGAAAGCATCACTGTACCACTGAAAACATCCATTTCACCCTCCTATTTTGAAAAGTATGCATAGTTTTCATCCAACCCCCAATTTCAAATTTGAAAACAGAACTAGGAACAATGCAGGGAAAGGTGACAAAGACCTCCTTCTTTGCTTTTCCTCTACAAGGTAAGATTAAATGGACTGATTCCCTAGACTAGAGAGAGGCAACTGAGAAGAGAGATAATAAACAGTTATAAAACCATGAAAAAGGTGCACAGGGAATATTCCTCACTGTTTTTGAATAGTAAGTTCAAAGCATATTCATTGCTCTTTCACTACTAAAGAATATTTAAAGATACAAAAAGAAAAACAAAATCCTCACACAGATATTCTCACGATGAGCTTCAGAATTCCTTTCCACAGGACACCAAAGATATAAAATGTACAAGTGAGCTGAATATCACAGGATGAAGCCTACCTGAAAATATCACTCAGGGGAGATCTTGACTAACTGCCCTGCTCTCACTAGACAATTTTATTACGTGCTTGGAAATCAACCGAAACACAGATAGATTGTTAAGGGGGAAGCCTACCCAAAAGCTCTGGTCTACAATGAACAGAGTTATTTTAGTCACCATAAAGATTCAGTTTCTCCTCTGCCTTCAAAAAAAAATATATATATATAGCTGTGGTTTTCATCTGGGTTAAGATATTCCTGTCTCTTTCTTCAGGCTATTTGTGACTTCCAATGCTCACTTTCCTACCATGAAGGTCCTGTGATTATGATGTTGAATAATTTTAAATGGACCTCACATTGCTCAGAAAGCTCCTTTTCTGAACATAGCAGATAACTCCAAGCCCATGACAAAAGCAGGTGATAAAGAGAACAAACAAGCAAGTAAAAAAATAAGTGGTACCAGATTAAAAATAAACTGACTGCTTAGTTGAGGTCTATGTGGGATATTTTCCAATCAGGAAAATTACTATTTATCTTTTTTAAGGCTAACCCCAGGAACCCCACTGAAAATAATTAATATCCTAAAAAAAAAAAAAAAAAAAAAAAACAGAGCAGTGGGAGACTAGACACTGCTCCAAATCAGCAGGAGCTAGCAGGCAGGAGCAGAGACATACAGATTAAGATCAGATAAACCGATAATCCGATCCTCCCAACTGGAACTGGAAATTAGCTCAACAGAAGGGAATATACACATAGTTACAGAGGAAGACTATGATTAGAAGTTAAACAAAAATAAATGCCTTCTTGTTCTTTTTAGCCTCACCTTTGCTTTGTATGTTTACTAACAGTCTGATTATAATGTTGGTTAGGACAAGTTTACTGGCATTGTTTTTTAAAAAAAAAATTGATGTGTCTTCCCATTTTTCTTCTTATGGCACCAACATTACTCCAAATTATGATATTAGTGATGTCAATGTAGAATGAAGTAATTAAGATGAAATAAGATTGGATAATTACTTCCTCCAATAAGTATAAAAGTATAAAACCTTCTCCAATGAGTATAAAAAACCTCCTCCAATAAGTATAAAAGAAAACAACATAAAATGTTAGCTTTCAACTTGAGCATCACAGTTGGGAAAATGGTATTTGATGAGGTTCGCCCACATGAATAGGCATAAACATAAATGAACAAAGCCTATCAGTCCCCTGAGTAGTAAGCTCTACACATGTGATAAGAAGGATACATCATGCAAATATTCTGCCCGAGTCTCGCATAATTGCTGGTTCTTACTGCAATAGCTACAGACTTCCCGCTGAGATGCTCAAGCAATGGTCCCAATTTTGCAATATTATTAGCAAATACGGTTGCTAGTTACGCATTTCTCAGACTTAGTTTAGTAACAAACTATTTAAAAGGGCATCTCATTTTTGAGAATTCTTTTCCATTTTACAGTTTTTTGTTTTGTTTTGATGAAAGATTTTGGCATCAAAACTCTTGTTTAAGGCAAAATTATCACTTTCTTTCCATCTGGGATGTCATGATGCTGAAGACAGGATGCAGATTTTAAAAGAGAAACACCCTGTTCCATTCTAAACAGTGTTTCTCAGAAGGATTATACTGGACTGATTTTTATTAATAGACCAAGATCAGGTCCTTGCAATAAGAGAAGAGAGTAGGCAGTCAGGATTTCCTTCACCTACTTGCACATAGGACAGAGACTCATATATCTTTAAATTCAGACAACATAAAGGACAGAGGAGCTTTCCAAAGAGAAGCTGCAATTGTTTTTTATGATAAAGACTATCCAGCTTCTGCTAACCATTTAACATTAGGTTGAACCGTAATATAAATGTAAACAAAAGATTGCATCTTAACTTACAGTTTGTGTCTGAAAATACAATTTGAAAAAATCTGAAAAATCAACATTCAAATACTCTAGAAGGCGAATATTTTGCGTCATTGTTTCTTAGTTGCATATTTATAAGACATCTTAACATCAACATATTTTGCATGAGTAAAAAGAAAGGAACTCTCTACTTACTTGGATGGTAGTATTTTAGGAATCTCCAAATTCACGTACTTTATGCAGATTATGAAGAAAGGTAGATTGAAAGATTACTTAGTATAACAGAGAGATATGGGATACTTCTGTTTTGACTCCCCATACTCTTGTGTCAGGGCCAATCCTTGCAAACCTGCCCCAAATTCCTTGGAAACTAGATTTCATATCATCAAATTGAGAAGGTTTTCCTCTGCTCGTTTTAGGAGCTCTGGTTTGAAGCTGATTTTGTTTTCTGATTTTTTTTATTCCCTTCTCCCTTTCCTACGTTCCTGGGCCAGTGTACTTCAAAGTAATTAAATGCTGAATCACCCAGTAGTAGCTGACCATTTCATTCTGAAGAAGCACAATGAGAAAGCAGAGATTATAAACTGGCACAAAAGGTTTTCAACAGAAATAACTTCAATTGAAAAGGAAATAGCTATTTTCATAGGACACTTTCAGTCCAGCTGCATTCAAAGATACAGATTGCTTAAAACACCAGGAAATAAAAACCTTCAAGGACAAAGATTTAAGAGGAAAATTGATAATACGGATTTGGAACCTTAGAAGTAAAGAAAAATCAATGTTATTTACTTTCCCTCAAGCTCTAAACTGTCCAAGCCTTAGGCCATTTCAGGCTGTGCTGCAATCTCAGGTATAAACATTCGAAAAGAGTGGCTGAATGGCAGGGCCATTTCTGCCTTACTATCACTTTGCCATCTGGGAAAGTGCCAGTAGTAGTCCCAGTTGACTACCCATCTCTACTAATTCAACTCACAAATACAGATCATTTTTCTTTTTAAATTTCTGCTAATAAAAATAAATAAATAAATAGGAAGTGCCCTTAAGATATTTTGTGGAAAAACTGAAAAAAACAAAACAAAAGTGCTCAGACGGAGCAAGACAGGAAGAGTAGGAGCAGTGATCTCCCCGACTAATTCTGATCAAATACAGCCTACGTAACTTGGGTACTTGTGGAGCTCACAAACTGAGACTATAGTTATGATCCTTTGAGGATCATTTACTTATTCTTTTGAAATCACTCGGTGGTCCTTCAAAATGAAAATTATTAGATTAGTTATGCCTAATTTTTGGAAAACGTGAAACTCAGACATTCAAAATTAGGAAACCACTGCCAGGGTAGATGCAGCCTCAATTTGCAAGTGAGAAGGATAGAGACCAAAGACACCTCAGCACATCCTGTCCTGTCCCTCTCCGCAGCAAATCTGATTGAAAAAACACCACCACTACCACACTGATCCTAGCAACCCGTGCTGCATGTAATGGGCAGAATTGAGCACACAGCATGTTGAGGGCTGCAGTGTCAAGGCAAAGACTGCAAAAACAGGTCTGTTCTTTAGAACAGAGCAGCAGAGCAGCCAGAGTTCTTAATAAAGCAGATCTGAAGCCACCTTTGGTATATAGGCCCAAAGTCACGGTGACATCCTCAAACTTTCAGTATAACAAAAAGGACTGCAGTTTCTGAAAATGATCAGTACCCGTCTATGCCCTAAAGTTAACCATTCGTATGTTGCAAATTATTTTAATGAGCAATGGAAAGAAGAGAAGGCAGTGACGGGTGGCAAGCTCCTACAAGATATCCAGCTGTGGAATAAAAAGCTAAATGTTTGAGCACTGTCACCACGATTCTTCTCATCTTTCCTGTCCATGCTGTCAGTGTATTATAGTTTTCAAACAGCAGAACATAAAATTTGTCTCTGCACTTTAACTAACTTTCAGAAAGCTATAAATTCCCAATTTTGAACTTCAAAAGGTTTATGGGACCTAACACTTTGTGATTGAAACCTTAAGAGTTTAGGCTTGAAAACCAAGCTGTTTGAACACTATATAGTAAAGAGCATACATAAGACATACAACTAATTGATAATGGAACTTGATGGACTTGTGAGCCGCAGTTTTATAAAATAAATGATCAAAAGCCAGAGCAGAAGGATTTCATAAGCATCCTTGAAACAATAAAGAATTCTCCTCTACTGCTAGCTAGTATATGCGAAAAACTGTGCATGTTAGAAGGTCAGACACACAGTAAACACAATATTATATAAAACCATAGAAAATCTGAGTTATTACTACATCTTGCATAACTCTCACTTTTCACTTTATAGATCTTGTTAAGCTATGAACTTGGTGATTTAACTGTGAAGTCTTCTTTCACAGATGGTTTTGACTTTCCCACATTGTCAAAAACATATGCATGTAAGTGGTAAAGCATTCAGGTCAGACATATCAAGATATTTGATATTCTTAAACCATAGAAAGGGGACTTCTTCAATGGTTTTTTCTTTAATATTGAATGTTGAGTAGAAATAATCAGCCTTGCACTACATGGAAGAATGCTACAGCTCAGTGAATATTAGCTAAATTTACTAGCAAAGAAATTAATACATGTATAAATCTGCACTGAGAAGTCCTGTGAGATTGTTTTACAAAAAGACCACATTAAATGATAAAATTAAGTTTGTAAGGTTTGTTTGGTTTGGTAATTGCATTGTTGCATTATGCTAGACTTATTGAACATTTACTTCATTAGAATGCAAATCTAGGCATATGCACTGCATTTGTTGTGCAACCACTCTTGTATTTTTCCCTTCTCCATTTATTCTACAAGCAGAAGTAGGGAAAGGATCACAGATTCACAGCAGACCCTGGCAGCTACAATTCCACCTATTGCTTGGCATTCCTGCCTCTTGAGCATGTGATTGCTTCACAAAGAATTTTATGGGAGGCATAGGGATACAAGCAGAGTTTACAATCAAATGACATATTTTTACATAGTTTAAGTGCTTCCTATGCATAGCTAGATTAGCATCTTGTCAATACAATCTTTACTCGCATTAACTCTATTCTCCATCCTCACAGTGCTTGCACTTCTGTCAACAGAAATTCTAAGGATAAGTAAGAAATTCTAAGGACACCATCCTGTTTCAAGTCCTGACTATGGCACTGCTGTTTAAAACTGGCAGGACAAGCCAGTTTTGGTAGGACATGGCATGCTGGTGGCAGCACATGCCATGAACGGGTCCTGCTTAGGAAACTCAATTAAGACACAGAAGACACGCAGGTCCAAGGTCGTGCTGTGCATCAGATGACAAACAGAGACATGAGCCAGAGTCCCTTACGATCAAAGGCAGGGCGCTATTAGACTATTAACTCTGCTCTCACCTCCCAGCTCTCCCTTTTGAGATGTTGCACTTCACGCAGACAATTAAAAGTGTTTTTCAAGGCTACAAAAAACTAATTCAGTCTCAGACAGAAAAGCAGTATTCTAATGCACTATATTTTCACTAGCTAGCTCTGTCCAGTTTACTCTCAGGATTGTGCCCACTTCTGGGAATTAGACTTTGATATCAGGTTTAGACAATAGTAAATTCTAATTAGACTTTTATATAGCCCAATATTCCTTCTTTTTTTTTCCTCTCATTTTACTCTTTGAGAATCATTTGGTTCAGATGATCTTTTGCAGGAAGAATTGGAAGGAATTTTTACAAAAGGAATTTTTACTTAAAGCACTCCGTTTTCTGCAAGACTTGCCTCACCCCAGAGGTTCTCTATAGGTAACAGAGCAATTGCCTTGGGCCGGGGTATCCCAGCCGGGAAGCACAGCAATGTGCAGCTCCGACTGCAGATTTAGGAGCTGCGCGTAACCTTGGGGAACCTCTGGGCTTCCCTCGCTCAGCTCTCTGCGGTCCTGGTCTTCGCCAGGAAATTTGAATGTCGGCACTCAGGCCCTGCTCAGGCGTCTGCAGAGATGCACATCTGGAGCGCCTCAACGACCAGTTCCATAGGAATTTCAGTTAAAAATTATGCATATCATCCTGGTAAACACCGCGTTAGTCTTGCTCCTTCAGTCTGTTCATCACACGCTCGTACTGTTGTCCATCCTGCTTCTGGTACTTCCTGAGGGCCTTCTCTGCCACGAGGACGGTGCGGGGGGCAGAGGTCCTCCGGTTGTGTCTTTTGCTGTTGGCTGACCTCCAGGGACACGCTGGCGGTGTCTCTGTTCTGAAACGGTCACATTTACTGCAACGTTTTCAGCCAGACCAGCTGTTCTTCCTGAAGAAAGCACTGGTTTTAATCCTCTTTTCTTCTCAGATTTTATCTCCCAGAACTCCATTTCCTAGGCTAGGCTGACTAAAGCTCTCTCATCTGTTTCGCTTGTTTGCTACATAAACCCATAAACCAGATTCAATCTGTGTGTTTTTTTTTTTTTTTTTTTTTAATTACCAGCAGCTTCTTTCCTTGGTCCTTTCCTCAGCTGGTTACTTGGAAGCAGCAGGGATTTTGTGGCAGGCTGGTTCTCCCAGTAGGGCTCCAGGAGTCCTATTGCGTTCGACATTGCACATAAAAATGCAGCACTGGAAAATTCTGATAAATACTACTGCTTCTTCACAACTAAAAGGAAGAATACATTTCTATTTACTGCTCGCAGGAAATAAGGAACTACTGCTAAGCCAAAAGGATAACACGCATTTTAGAAATTGGCTTTTCATCATGCTACATTTTATTTGATCAAGGCTGTTAATAAAGTTTTGGTAAATTTGGAGATGACAAGACCACTACTTGCTTAATGTCTGCTTAGGGAGATCTAGTATTATTTTTTCCTTTATATAACAACATGATGGAACTCTGTATCATGACAAAAGCTTTTCCTTCAGGCTAAAGGAAAACAGACAAACAAGCTGAATTAAACATCCTCTTTAAAGCAGGAGACCTGCACTATAAAGCAAAACATTGACAGAGGATTTGATATAAACAGATGTGTACAGTAAGTCCAAGGGATTTCCTAGCAGCATGATAATGAAAATATAGTGAGGACTGAGTCATGTGCCTGCACAGGTAGGAAAGAGGACAGATATACCTGGGATAAATTAAAAGAGAAAGTCATGGCATGGTCCAAGTTATACTACTGTCTTAGCCTTGAGAAGCTGCTGGGTTTCTGTGAGGAAGGGTGAATAGAAAGAAGCTTAATACCAACAAAACTGTCTCTAGCTATTTGAGTATCACTGTACTCAGACCTTTTGCATGTTTTCCTTAAACAAAACTGAACTGCAGACAAATCACCTTTTCCAAAGCAGAGGAAACTAATGAGATTCAGTTAAAAAGGCAAGAATTTCTACATAGAAAAAATGTTTTATCAGAGGTTATCATTTGATGCTCTGGCAGTTCTTCTCTATAGTACACTGACTTGCAGTGGAAAAACACAAAAAAAACCTGGAAAACACAAAATCAAGCTTAAAAAAAATCTTCTCTTCCATGATAAGATCTGCAGAGGGCACTCACATACACTTCTGCATACAAACACACATACATACACACACATTTACATGAAGAGAAACAGAAAGGTGAAGGGGGATTTTGTGAATGAAATCACTGGCAATGTGGATCCATTAAGACTAATGTGCATACTACTTTCTAAAATATGGAAGTGGAAAAACTATAAAATCACACATTCCACTACTTCTGAAGGTTGTAAGAAATAAGTAAAGCAAAAGAGATACGAGTAACTTTGTTGACCTTGAGGACCTCTGATTGATGTTAGAGAAACAGTATAATTAGAAATACAGTATATACATGATACTTGTACATCCCAAGTATTAAGTCATTTTCCCTCAAGAAAATTCTATTTGCCTTTTTGATTCACTGAAGATAAATCCTTCGTCAGCATTAGAAATTGACAGTGGCTTTTTGTCAAATGCAGCGGGTCACAGTGTCATTCTTTCATAGTGAGAGAATCAAATAGAGCAAAATTTCTGGGTATTTGATCTTTCATTCTGGAGGCACGATCCAATGTAACAGCTTCTGTATTTAACAATCAAATAACCTACAGCTCTACAGAGAAGAAAGAAGATAAAAATATGTAAAAGGACAAAGACATTAATGCTTGAAAAGCAGAGTCAAAGAACAGAAATGACTTTGGTCATACTGATTCTTAAATGAAATTATCTTTCTATTTGAATTTATTTTTCTTTCCAATTTAACTTTTAATTTCGTGGCTTTTCATTGACAGAGGGAGATTTTAGTTGTTAAACACCTTAAATACTCGCATAAAAGCTTTTCTTCTTAAAACTGCAGATATATATTGCACATGTATGCTTCATCTGCAGATTTTGTTCTGCATCAACACAAAGCCTAAAAATGTCATCAGGGCATTAATGTCTCAGTTCATACTTAGGACTGATACCTCCTGGAAAAATATTTTGGGATATGCATAAAGCACCACAATCGAAGCAGTACCGTTTACACTCTTAATTCAGATCTCATGTTTTAATGCACATGGTTGCCTCCCAGAGCACTGTGCACACAGCCAAGATAACGCTCTACAAGTAAAGTCAGCAACATGCACAAAATATTAAGCTTATAACAAAATACTTTTCTGGAGATAAGCAAGGCATTATCATCTACTGTTACTGAACCTTTTCATTGAAAGGTATGAAGTAACCGAGTCAGATAACTATGAAGGGGCAAATCTGCAGATAGAGCAAACATCAGCTTAGGCAGACAAGGCTACTTTGCTTTCATATTTCAGGGAATTAATTACTTAGGCTTAACTCCCAATTATAATATTAATTTTACAGTCCTTTTGAAATAGGTGGGTTGGAGGAGTTTAAAATGTTTTACACTGCCACAGGAAAAAATAATTTTATAAAATTCTGGTTTTTAGCAGAAACATGGATTGTATGGATTTTTTTTTTTTTTTCTTATTGTTCAGGCCAGTTTTACTCTTCATTTGTGTAAAATCACTTTGATATTCATAGAGTTTTATTAGCAGCACTCTGTCATTCTCTTTCACGTACAATTCCTCCCAGGAATTGTTGGCAACAACTCTTGTCAGCTGAGATGTCCTTTCCCTCCTGCCCCCACATCTGAGGGAAGTCAGGGCTTGGTCCTAATGCTATTTTGTATCTTCCTTAAGAGATCACTTTAACTGCTGAAATTCAGCAAATAAGTATAACAAATTGCTCATATAGCTGTATTATGGAAAACAATAGCCAAAACACGATGGCTCTTGTCCACAAGCACATTAGACCATTACATTTTCTACTCTGTTTTGGTCTATGCACATGCAAGGTTTTGCAAGTTCAACTCCTTAAGCTTTATTTTCTCAGGAGTACAATATTCTACAAGTATCACTATTGAAGGCCATGTAAGAAACGCCTGGAGAAGCAAGCACAGAACAGTCCTGGTAAATACACAACAGCACATTTTTTATCTGCTATGAAATTAATGCATTATTGTTTCTATAGACCTCTCTTGGTATTTTATTAAAGCTTTAGTAATAAACCCTGAAGCCCAATTAAAGTCAGAAAAATGCCACTGCAAAAGACATTGTGTTTGTGCTTGACAATATAAAATTTAATTCATATGCAAATATTACTAGAATTATATTTCCAAGTATTGCTTTATCCTGGATGTGGTGGGAGTATGGAAGTTTGAGACTGACCATATTTCTGATTATTGCAATAGCGACAATACTCTGGGAAAGCCTAGTGGCACTCATCAAGTAACTTCTCATAAATGAAAATATACACAAATGCAAATAGAAATATTAACCTCTAATCAAATCCCTTTCTGACAAACCTATTACGCGTACAAATAACCAAAGGCAGAGTATAAAGAAGACAGAGTCAGACTCCTTTCAGCGGTGACTAGTGACAGCACTAGAGGCAAACTAAAAACACAGGAAACTTCACATGAACATAAGAAAACATTTCTTCACAGAGAGAGTGGCAGTACTGAAAGAGGGTGCCAAGAGAGACTGTGGAGTCTCCATCCTTGGAGTTTTAGTAAAGTCATCTGGATAATGGTCAAGGGCAATGCGCTCGAGGCGACCCTTGCCTGAGCAGGGAGTTTGGACCAGGTGCTTTCTAGCGGCTCCCAACAACAGCAGCCACTCTGTGATTCAAGGCTTCTTTGAGCTACATGAATGTCATTGGCTATTTCAGTTACTGTAAATATATCAAGAAATATGATTAGGTCCAAGTATATGCCCTCAAATGTTTTATTTTCCAAGAACTCCATAATGACCTGTTCTTATTTCTGTATTTTGTTTAAGTTAGTTTACCAACAACCATTACACAACAAATTTTTACAGATTTAGAGAATCAAGTAATTTATTTTCCCAACACTAGAATATGGGAAATCCATAATTAGTGACTTGGGAAACTAGTATTAAAGCCAGAAAGAGGAAAAAGAAAACTGAAAAACAAACAAGCAAAGATGTACAGCAAAGACAACTATAATGAGATTAATTATGTAACAGTGCATCCTATATTCAGTCAGCAATGAAGCCTTACTTGAGAATGCTCATTAGTGGTTAGAATCTTTATACTGTTAACACCCTTTAGAAACTGTGACGGGGGAACTTGATAGACCTTTTAAATGCACTTTACTCACTATGGAAGCATGTAGGCCACATGGACAAAATCCCTATCATCATCAAATTGCATACGGATGCCTTACCTAAAAAGAAAGGTGATATTTATGCCTCACCGTATCCTCCGTGCTCCTCATCAGCTGCACTAGTTCAGATGCCTGTGAATCCTATTCTTGGCTACCTAGCTATCCCCACGCACCGAGCAGAGAGTCTCAGTATCTAACCTAGGACTCCAAGCTTCATTCTAGAGCCAGGCATCTAAAATACTTTGATGTGGCAGTTAGGCTGAGGCACTGAGTAAATGTACCTGCCAAATACTCATTATATCAACTTGCCATCTAAAATCTTAGCCATAAATCAAATACTTAATTGCAATTAAAAGAAAAAAACATAGCTCCTTATGATATTGAGACATCATTTAAATACAGTATTTTTTCAGTTTGTTTGCCTTAAAATAAATCCAAAATAACATATGAACCAATGTTTTAATATAGAAATCTCATACCTATGTCTAACACCAAATATTTCAAAGCACATGTAGTTCTCAGTTTTAATATAGAAAACGATTTCCATATTTGGAGATGATTTATAATTCACAGACTTGACAGCAGAAGGATCATATTGTAGTACCGTCTGGGATGGGTAAAATAATAGATGCCAAAAGAGAAGTTCTACAGAAAAAAAATGGTAGGGAATTTCATGGGTCAAAAAGCACTGGCAGAGGATTCTAAGAACCACACATTATCCATAGGCCAGGTAACGACGACTACTAACATAGAGGTGCAAGTTGAACACACCTCCTGTATGTAAAATTACCTGAAAGACCAGCAGCATTGTTGACTGGACATCTGCAGTAGTGGTAACTGAAGAGATGTGTCTTTAAGCCTATTCTGTGAATGAGTCTTAGTGCAACTCTGGTTGCACTAAGATTAGTTGTCACAGGCAAAACCAAACAACATGGTTTCGTATTGAGGTTTGCAAACATTAAAGCAGCATTCCTTAGAATAGAATTTACCACTAAGAGGGATTTCAGAAATCATTACTTTTAGTGCATGTAACACAGCCTGGTTTACTACTGCACATACCAGGAAAAGTTAGTACTATATCTACCAAAAAGAGCTAAATTACCACTGTAAAATCTACTTTTCTTTTTTTTTTCTTTTTTTTTTTTAATCTTCTCTCTAAAATGCAGATATCTTTTCATATCTCTTTCTCAAGAGAACAAATGCATTCATGTTATGCATTCAGGCAATCCAGACTTCTCCTTTATATTACAAGTCAACAAAATATTTGATATTTAAAGAAAAAAGGTCTCCTGTAGTGGAAGTGAAAAATCCCACTACCTTTTTTTTTTTTTTTTCTTTATTATAAAACCCAAAGAGAAAATTGTTGTAAGGAAAATGAAAATGCAGCCTAGCATGTAGAGGTATAAAGAAGATAAAACAGAAAATAAAAAGTTAAGTTCTTCTAGGATGTTTTTTGTCTCATTTGTTTAGAAATGAGCCTGTCTTTATATTTCAGTGCTGGCACAAAAGAAATGACAGTTACAGAAAATAAATGACACACAATAATGTCTCTGCCTTGCCTTCTTTTTCTAATTTTCCACTCTCCCCCAAATCCTGAAACATGCAAATAAGCCAAGGCAGCAGCAAAGCCCTCCCCATTTGCTAGGATTCTTAGATTCTTTCTAAATTGAATGGAAAATTTCAAAACTACCAAAGGGTAAGGAAATAGAGATTCTGGAGACCAAAAACTTTCCAATTATTTAGATGCCAATGGTAAAAGAATAACAAGTGAGGCTGAGCAGGAGAGGAGCCATACATCCAACTAACCTTATATGTACTCTGCATATAATACAGCTATGTAATGAAAGTCTGCACATCTGGTCAGATTATCAAAAAAAAAAAAAAAAAGCTGATATATATAAATATTTACCTGCAGGCTGAAAATCCCACAGGTGGGAAGAATATTCAGAATGAGGAGCAAATCTGAATGCGGCTAAAAATGGCCAAAGATACTTTTAGAATAGGAGTAATTTTCCATATCATTACATAGGTAAAGTCTATGAACACAAGTAGTTTCAATATTTTTGTCATCCAACATGTAGCACTGTTGGCTAGCAATCTGTTTCTCCACAGACAGTACAGATTGAAATTTATGATTTCTGTGAGCCAGTATGTTTTCCTCAGCTTGAGCAAACCCTTTCTAGATACACATAGAAGAGTTAATTTGGGTAAAGATTAGACATAGATGAAATTAAGCAGCGATGACCAGTCGTTAAGTTTATCCCTATCTGCCACAAAGGACTCACTCTAGCTACAAAGCAGCCTTTTATCCGTTGTGATCAATCCCAATTGCCTAATACTTCGTAGACTTGTGCAATAAAACCCAGTGTTCTTTGGCATCAGAAAAGTCTCATGGTACGGAATTGTGACTACCATGGTGACTACCAGCATTGTGACTGTACAAAAGGCAGGCACCTTTGGGGAATTTACTTGTCCCTTCGAGCCTAAGCAGAGGCTCCATCTGCCCTCCCCCATATATCTGCCTATTCTATCCCCTTTTCTTCACTCTTCTTGCTTGCCTGCATCTCCTCCAGAAAACAGTTTTACAAGTGGTTTCTTGCTCTTTCTACTTCCAAGCTGTCAAGGAAGTAAAGTCCACTTTTAAAAGACTCTCCAGCGTTTTGACTTAGGAGGGATCTACTCTGTGTAACGTCCTGCTGCTTGTCAATTTTTCATCCAAGAAGAAGGACCCAAGCAGAAAGGACTAAGTGTTTTAATAGCTGACGACCCATTGTGAGAAAGCAGGAAAGAAGTCTACACAGGGTCCTCAATACCCACACCCATGATACCCACTCTCCTTTCACCCTTACACAGTTTCCACCTACAGCAGGACCCAAACTGATGTTTCTCTTAAGGATCCTAATAGAATTTTAAATCTCAGTATACTTTAGGTTGACAGTGGTGAAATCTAAGTGTGTCAAGGATATCCTTCATTTCCTTATGCTTTCAAGTGTGGAATCAGATAGTTTTTCTTACATCTGACTTCCTGCACAGTTTGTTTCACACCAAGATAAAATGATGATTCATCAGGTTTCTCCCATGCATTTCACAGATCAGACAACTGTGACCACTACTAACAACACCAAGTAATACACAAAGCAAAAAATAAATTTCAGTTACAGAAACAGCATCAAGCTGCCATTTACGGGCTTCTACTCACTTGGCAAATCAAAATTAAATGGCTAAAGCTCAGTTTCTTTATCTTTAAACTTATTATTGATTATTATGGATTTTTCTTTAATTATTATTCAAGGTAAACTCATTCCAAAATCAGCATAAGTTAGGGACTTTAGGAGGTCATCTACATGATGACTTCTCACAAGTCTTTATTGTGCTTATAACAAAGAGAACTCACGGGCATCACAAAAATAAACTGAGAGGAAAGTTTGGGTGATTTTAGGATATATTTTTATGTAAAGGGTCTCAGTTGTGAAATCAGTTTCCCTCTATTTTGTACCATGAACGTAAACTCTCAGGAGACTTCTCTCTGTACGAGAGAGGGTGCAATAGGTCCAGATCCAAACCCTGACATTTCAGACACTCATTAGGCTCCACAGCTGGAAGATCTGGAGGAGAAAGGCCAACTCAGGTTGCTCAGGCTTTGTTCATCAACATGAGTAATCTCTCTCTAGGTCCTTCAGCAAATCACTAAAAGCTCAGGCAGGTAAACACAAGCAGAACTATGGATTCAGAAGCGCTCTTTTCCAAGCATTTGAAAAAACTGTTGAAAATAGCCACACTCATCACAGTCGTCCTCTGCCTAATACCCAAGCCCCACTGTTAATCTAGCCATTGTCTAGAAACCACTTTTCAGAAGGATTAAAAAAAAAAAATCTATTCACTTAAAGACTACTGCTTAGCTTTTGCTTTTGTATTGTAAGACACACATGCGAGATTTTAGGAAATCTAGCTTTCGTCTTGGCCTATTTTTTTTATAGATTACTCTACTCACTTGAGGTGGTAGCAACAGAACAAAATTTACAAAAGTAAATGAATTCCAAAGTATGCAAAGTCAAGGCTTCTGTAATAAAAAAGGAGTCTATAAGCCTACTATTTTTAATGACAGATATAAAATATTTGTTCTTCGACAATATAGCCCAGGGAGGGCTTCTTTCCTAATCCATAATCACCATACCCTCATTGTTGCAACAGTCAGCTTTGAACAAGTTGACTCATATGTTTCTCCAGCACAAGATTAAAAGGCTTTGGCTGTTTTTACTATTCTTTATTCCCCTAAACAAAAGAAATCACTGAGACACGTCAAATACTATCATATTAAACTTGCTTACTCAAACCAAAGGATTTTCCTATAAAGTACAGCACCCAGAGCCACAGCATGCTGGATGACAACCTTGACGCACCCACAATGGGCAAGGATGGCTCACTAAAGAGCCCCACTTCACGTTTAGATACACATCCTGCCTGACGCAACGTGGTAACACACTTGCTACCACTTTCACTGGGGATTTCCACTCACTGAACTGATGGGAATGGCACCCTTTTCACAAATAAATAACTGCTGTGCACTTTTCTTTTTGGCAAAAAATGCTTGTTTATTTATTTTAGAAAGGGGCTTACTTTATGTTTCAAATAATATTTTCCAGGTATATATTTGTACAAAGTAGGACATATGCGTATCTTAGACTTTCTTTGTTTTTTAATAAACTAGCTGTCATTATTATATCTTATTCTATTTTGAATAGCTTTTCTATTACAAATTAATGCTTTATTTATGAAGTGGCTCTTCTATCTTTTAAAATAGATAAGGAAAATTGTAAACACAAGACTCTCAAAGCTGCTTTATGAATCATTTTGAATTGATTCTTTGGATTGCACAGTTTGTTATGTCTAACAGAAAGCCTTTTATAACAGCATCATGTGAGCAACCTAAGGACACATTCCAACAGATATTTCAGCAGTGTGAATGGGGAATATTTGTTTATACAAAGGCAACAGAGGTGCATCTATTGTTGAAATCAAATTTCAGGCACACCCGTTCAGCAAATGTACTATAAGTAACCAAGATTACATTAATGAATCAAGCTAAATAACAAACAATCAATGCAAACAAAATAAACAGTTGCAAATGTCCGATTAAGAATCTGCACAAGCAGGCTGCAAATTCTAACAGTCACCACTGCTTCCACAGTGGCAGCATCTGCTGTGCAACAGCAGGGAGAAGCAGCACTTCTCCTCCTCCTTCCGAAATGAAACAACAATTATAGAACTTAGGCAATTTTCTAAAATAATTTAACAACAGACCTATGGACTCTATCCAGCCCTTTTGTGTTATTATTACTCCACATGCAAAACTTCTTACTGCTAGCTCTTTACTACATACTTTTTCTTCCAGATGCGAAGAGTTTTATTAGCTTGCTAAACAGCTGCATGGTTTTGTTTATTTGTTTTTGCAAAGTTCCCACAAAGTAATCATGGTGATCAATGTAAGCAGAAAAGTTGGACTGATTTTTTTATGTTATCATGAACAACTGTGCAAAGAAGGAATACTAGAAGAAAAATTCTATTGCTGCTATAGAGAGTGTCAAAGTCCTCAATCACTTAACAAGCAAATGCGAACTAGCACATATGGTATTAATGAGCTAAATTGCAGCATACATCTCCTGTGAAATTCTATCATTTTATTCTTCAAGGAGTTTACACATTTTTTGCTTTACTCAACTTTTTACCTCAACCATTGCAGAGTTTCAGGTTTGAAATATTTCTGTCTTCAAAACATGGTTAACTTTTAAGCACTTTTAAGTAGTAAATTCTATATCCATTAATCTTACAGTCATTTGCTTATGCAAATACTACGCTTCATTTCTAAAATATTTTTTCACCCTATGTGAATGAGGTAAAATTCATATGCCTGAAAGGTTCAAAAATCTTATTAAAAGAATTCCAACTTTTTTAATTCCTGCGGAAATCTTTTATTATACTATGGATTGGCATTGCAAACTAGGATTATGAAGTATAAACTAACTTGACCCAGGAAAAATTATCTGAACGGCATGTAAATCTTGGTGAATCGTTAGCTAAGCAGAGTCTTGGCTTTAGATGGGATTCAGGTTTATTGCTGGCAAGTGTTGAATGCTTAGTTTCCATAGGAATGGTTATCATTTCTTTAAGAAAGAAGATCTGAACATGCTGTTTATCAGGATTGAGAGTCCTAAACAACACACCTGACATCACAGATTCCTTAGAACAAGATACACACACCATAATTATCTCACAGATGGTGAGATAATTGCCTAACAGGCACGGTTACCAG
Organism: Crypturellus tataupa; assembly: GCA_034781795.1. Taxonomy (NCBI): domain Eukaryota; kingdom Metazoa; phylum Chordata; class Aves; order Tinamiformes; family Tinamidae; genus Crypturellus; species Crypturellus tataupa. The sequence goes on from JAWLRI010000002.1 coordinate 5,790,024, forward strand.
CCTACAGGAACTCAAAGACAAATTTTTTCGGTAACCTGGAGCACTCAAACAGAAACAATAAGAGAGAAACAGAGAGAGAAGAGAGAAAGAAAGAGCTGTGAAGGACAAATATGAAGGAATTGTAAGAGTAAGCTATGAAAAGAAGGAACAAAATTTGAAAACTTGGAGCAAAGATGTGTTGTTGCTAGGAGGAAGAAAAAAAAATCACGCTGTGGTTTTGATTTGGAAATTCGGCCTCCCCAAAGGGCTTCCCCTAAGGAAAAGGGTTTGAAGGTACAGTGACAAACTAGCGGTGTCTCAGCCTCACACAGCAGAATAAGTTACCAAACGTTAACTTAACGACAGAGAGTCTGTTTAAAGCATTCTGCATGTTCAGAGGACTAAAATCTAGTGTAACATCAACATTATAACTTCTCGAGGCTTTTGCTGATCAGATGAGATTTTTTGGTTTGTCAGAGTAATGACAAATGTCCAGAACCACAGATTCCTCTCTCATTAGTGACCTCAAGCTGTTGACAACCACCCCACAGAAAAGCTGGGAGCTTCACTCTATGAACTGGCACTACAACGCAGTGTCTCGTATAGGCACCGAATGCATCCTGTCAACAAGCATCTCTACGACTTAACCTAAAGCCTCTGCCAGAGCATCATATACATCAGGATGGGTCAGATAAGGTGCAGGCAAACACTCTGAATTCTTGATGGATAGTATTCAGAGTGTTCAGCCTCAAGCATTAACAACAAAATGGGCTATCTAGCAAAATTGTTATTTTGGCAATCTCGGAAGGTGAGGGAGGTTTTCAAACATAACTGAAACTTAACTTATAAGTCATAGGTCTTTCACATATCACAAAGATAGATTTACCTGAATGTATTTTACTTTTCCATATTCAACTGTAGAGGGTTACTTGATGGAATAATACCCAAAGCTCTAAATTTAAAGATTTTAAACTAGCAGGAAAAAAAAAAAGATAATGAAAAAAACCCCATGAATTTCTATTTTATTCAGATTTTCTATTTACATAACTTAATTAGTCAACTTAATTCAGTTTAGTAAAAGAACCCTTTAGAGCCAAAACCACAGAAATGTTGGGGCAGGTTAAAAATTATGCCAACATGAGGAAAAAAAAAATAAATAAAAAATAAATAAATCCAACAAAATCCAAGCAGCAAACATTCAGATCAGAACAGCGGGCAAAGATAAGGCTGATCACAGACAATAAACTCAGTGTAGATATAATATGATGTTCAAGACAAAGTATTCTTGATTACCCTTTTTATGAAGTCTAAGCACCTCTAAAAAGTTTCACATTTCACCTTATAACGTTTAACAAGTTTAACCAAATTAGCTACGTTAGAATTTCTACCTACAATTACTTTAAAAATCAACTTATTTTCTCTGAAATAATAACACATTTCTAAAAATAGCTTTAACAAAGTACATGATAATAAGTTAGACCATTTCTCTAAGAGAATAAGACCCTTTTTCCAACCTGCTTTTTATAGAAATTCACTCTAGAAAAATTGCAGCAAAAAGTAAGGTAATAATATCAGGTCTGCATGGCTGGGACAAGGACTAATGGGGAATTTAAATGGATACTACCAGCTGCAAAGTCAAGCAAAGCAAAGAGGACAAAAATAGATGCTCAACCTACATCAGGCACAGAAACTAAGAAAATTAGTAGTAAACATACCTGTATTAGTGAGAGATCCTCAAGCTGCAACCTGAAGAGGTAGTTTCTGGGTTGAAAAAAAAGAGTAATTGTTACTACCGGTTAAATAAAAACATAATTTATGAATATAAAAGGCAAAAGCATAACGATATGCCCGGCGGTCAGGACTTGAAATCTTTTAGCAATAGCCCCTGGACTAAGAGAATTGCCAAAGCTTCTGACTGAAGGACTGGATTCACATGAAAGAAAAAGAAAAAAAAAAAAAAAAAGTGCATATTTATACTTCATACATGTACTTTTGAGTCAGTCACTCCAGGCTTCCTTTAGACTCAATGGAAGGAAACCCACACTGCTTAGGCAGATTCCCCTGGCCAATGTTAGACTTTCAAATCAGAACAACACCCCACATGGAATAAAACTGCCTGCTTCTCCCCAGACCAACGGGGCCCCAGTGCCATGAGCTCAGCCACAGACATGCCATGTGCCAGGTTTGAAGCGATGGATCCCATTACCATGGAGGGAGAGCAAGTCCCTCTGTGCGGAGCCTTGGGAAGGGATGGCTGGCTACACTTAGCAGGGCAAGCACATCGAGCTGACGAGAAGCTGAGGTCATTTTAATTTAGCACATACGGATGAGCGTTGCCACAACTCTACATTTTCTGGGCTTATCTAGTTGATGTAGCTGTAAAGTTTTGTTTGTTCAGATAAATCAGTTTTGCTAGTAATGCTCATGATATCCATCCATGATCCTCACAAAAACTAATGAGCAGGACACGAATTTTGAATAGATTTAACTGGCTCCTTATCTCCTTGCCACAGCTTCTCCTTTGTGTTAGGTCTACATGCTCCATTTTCCAATTCCTGCTGCTCACTGGCTTTTTTCTCCACTTTATCCTCTCCTTAGATCTGCATTTCTTCTCATTACTTATTATTTTTTCTTTATAGTTTAACACACAGAAATTTCTTCAGTCCTCTCTCCCTTACCTTTGATCATATTCTGCCTTTTCCATCATCAGTGCAGTTATTAAGTTTTATAAATGACCATGAAAAGTCAGTTTTGAAAGATGAAAACATAAAAATTCCATCTTAATTTACTCATAACAAATCTCTAAAACTTTACAAACAACAAACTCATTCTAACAGAACAAGTACACATTATTAATAAAGCAATAATGAAATTTAAACTTTTAAAATTTGCAGATCACCTGCAGTATTACATTCATGTGACTTCTATAAACATAATTCAAATTGAAATGAGGCCAGATTTTTGGAATCAATAATCCTACTTCTTTCCAAAGAGGCATCAGGTATCACTAATGGGCACAGATGGTCAGGACCTCTATTTTACATCTCTATTAAATATTTTAATGAGCCTTAAAAATATCAGCCTGTGCCTGAACAATGAAAATTGACTTTGTAAAGCTTTTTTTTTTTTCCAGAAACACATGCACTGTCATAGCCAGCTTTATTTATGGACTCTGTAGTGCACATATGTGTATTTATTTATTGTCTCTAGAACATGTATATCTATTTACCAGAATTAGGTCAATCCTGATTTACTAGCGAGGGCTACTTATTCAAAACATGAAGGGGAGACTGTACTCATGAGAAAGCTAATAACAAATAGCGGGGCATTTGTTACTAGCACAAGGCAACCAAAGAGAAATCATGGAAGGGTCCATGTATGAGCTATGAAGAGACCTCAAAGGGCAAAAAAGGAAAATAAAAATGGTAGGACAGTGCTTACCAAGCGCTCCACCAACAAGCTAAACACAAGTTAACTTGAAAGACTCTTGGTGAAAGTTAGAAAATGACACATTTGCTCTAACCTGCTACATCCACAGTACCTCTGCAAGGGCAAAAATACAATATTGCAACATTTGTCCTGCTCAGGCATATTCAGCAGGGAACAGGACCACAAAGACTGATTTTCCCTTTGTGCATACAGCCTTTGTGCATCAGCCATCGCTGCCTGCATCTCACACTGTCAGTCCCCAGATCAGGACTCCCTGCAGTGCCACGCCTGTCCCTGGGCACACTTCCTCGCAAGATTTCTCTGCTGAAGATTTATCCCTAACATGGCATTTTAATGCAGGATGACTCATTATTCACAAGACCTTTTCGCAGACTTTTCTTCTTGTATCATTTCAGTCTATTGTCGCAAATGGCAAAAATTCCAGATGAATAAATAAATTGTAGCATCCTGAAGAAAAGCAGAACCTGGAAGTTTTTGATTCTACAGAGTAAGAATTACTCCCTGTGTAGGAGAGCACAACACTTCTTCCCTGCAAAATATCCCTATAATTAGAAATTATCCCTGGAACTAAAAATATTGACCATGTAAGTGTTAAGGAGACTAAAATGTCTATATCCACATGAATAAGCCAACACTCGACACTAATTAATACACACTTTTCACTTTCCTGTGGCTGTCAATAATCAATCAAAACAGTTTGTTATTACATGACCAATGCTACAGGAAAAGCTGTAAACAAGCTCTTGTGAAAGCAATCAGAGATGTTCCTATCTAATTATATCCACTTCAGTAAAACTAGCAGGACTACATTTCAATTTAGAAATATAATAATAGTTTCACTCTCTGAGGCCTTTCCTCTCCATCTACCTTTTTTTAGTTTACTTCCCTTAGGCTTTAAAATCAACAACTGATGTCAAATAAAAATTACCAAGTATCTTTTTGAAACATAAACACAGACTTCTTATCAGGTAGGCATGTTTCGTGTCCAGATATGGTGGTGATAAAAGCAAGATAAATATAATGCATGTTGAAACTAAACTGATTCAACATTGGCTGTAATTAGTAAAAATTGCTTCCATTTGGAGCTGCTTAATGAATGAGGTAAGCAAATATGCTACATAAATCTGCATACAGAAGGACAGGATAAAAAAAACACAACTAAGAGTACAAGATAAAGGATCCTGCATTCTCTCAGATAACTACAAGCACAAAATATAGAATTAATACTCAAATAAGAATAAAATATCATACTATCTTATCAGTTTTCTGAAAACTGGATCTATAGGTCAAAGACATAATCCTAACTGCTCTTTCTGTTTTAGGTCTCTGAGTCTGAATTGGATGCAGATACTGCTTCCTGTATAGGAAAATATGTAGATCCATAATTGAAACAGTAAAAAAAAAAAAAAAAAAAAGTGGACACAACAATAAGTACTGTTGCACTAAGCACAGATTTGAGTAAGAACCTAAAGTGGAAAAGTTAGAGAGTGAAAATAAGAAAACTGGCATCACTTTATTTCAAGATATTTCTACTTATGAACTCTAATAAGTCTTTAATTGCATGATTTGAGGGATATGTTACTTCCATAGGATCCAAACTGTTCTTGCCTTCTGAAATAAAGCATTATTCAGTCAGAGCAAGTATGAAAAGAGCTATACTGATATAGGCAATTGTGAGCGATATGTTCCTTCCCCAGTTCAACCTAACTTCTCAACCTAAGTTCTTGTTCAGTCGTTAACTACTACATTATCTGATCCTGGGCATTGCCTCCCTGATTTCTTCCCCCACTCAGACATTAACCATCAATAACATCCTGATGGCTGTATCCTGATGGGGAGATAGGCTAATTGTGCATACACCAATCAACGGTCATTTCTAAATTGAAAGAATGACTATATGTCAATCGTCTTATCCCATAAATATGGGGACAGCCCAAGAGCCCACTGAGCTCTCCTTGCATGGCAGCGGGCTGCACGCCAGGATCTCTCCCCTTGAGCAGGGACACCTCTCAAGGAGACTCCTCAGGATTAAGAGATCCTTCCCACTACAGTTTTGTGGTAAGTGGCTATAGCGCGCCTTTCTCTTTTGAATTTGTAAACTTTACTTTGTGCACAAATCCCTTAGACATAAACTGCTGACCATATCTGGGACTAGGATTGGATCCAGTTGCACCTAGACTCTTCTCAGATGGAGTTTGGAAAGCAAGGGGGTCCAGTCTGAACCTTGTGACCCAGTGGGAGGATGTCCTTGGTAATTCTGGGTGTACCTTGAACCTCCATGCAGTAACTAATAAGTGACCTTGCCATAGAATCTCCTGAAACCATTGTCACTAGCAATAAAACCCATTCGTATTTCTTTCCACGAGTGACATGCATTGTGTCACTCACGCCCATCACCACTCGTTCTGTGACAGCAACACATACACCTTTTATTGTAGAAGACAGTTATACCACCAAACTGCCATGAAATAACTCTCTTCTGATTGTGTTCACTGCTAGATATGGAAAGATTTAATTAATCTTCTGCCTATGTTAAAATTAAATGAAGAAAAATCCTCCACAAAAGTGGAGTGCAAAGTTCTGTACCACAAGGGCAGGCAGAAGTGAACCAGTTCATTGTGCTTGCAATGGTCGGCAACATGGTCAGTCAGACATCCACTGCACAAGGAAGGAGCTGGGAGATTATGTAAGAACACAGTTTAATAGGGAAGGTCCCAATTGCCGTAGTCTGCAGGCAAGATACGTACCTGGACTAGCACAGATGACAGGAATACACATTAGGTCAAGGACTTAATTAAATTAAGACAGGTGCCTTCACAATGCCATTCTTTCAATGTGATTTTTGAAGATGACTCGCAGTGAAGTATCACTGCGCTCTGCCAAAAGACGTAGGTCCCTTTGAGCCCTGCCATAATCCTCCTCCTCTGCCAAACATGCACTCACTCCCATGAACCTGTCAGCTCTGAAGTTCTGAAGTTTCACTAAAAGTTTTGCTACTTCCACTAATCAAAATGTTAAAATAATACTGACCCAGCAATTGTAATCAGACTACTGCCAGAGCTGGTGCAAAGGAGGGGAAATTGCAGAGTGCGAAAGGGAGAAAAAAAGACAGGAGAAGCACTAAGTGTTAGCATGTAAAAGTATTTAGGGGCAGGTAAGAAAAGGAGGTAGGAGGAGGAGAAAAAAAAATACCCCATTTTCAAGAATGGAGTCGACTTCTCTTAGATTTAACAAGAAACCATATCTTAGATAAGATCAAATCAATTAGGGGAAGGACAGACATTGATTACCCTGAACCAAGTATTAAATGAGTGGTAAAAGCCATATGGATATTCAAAGTATATGCCAGCCCATTTGTGGGGTCCAAATATTCTCCCAATATGCAGTGCCCAGGGCACCTCATTAACAAGAAGCTCTGAGGTTCTCCTGCTGAGAGCAGGCAACAGGGAGAAGCAAACCTCTATAGTTAGATATTCCTTTATTAAAGAGATTCTCCAACAATCCTTAATGAATCTTTCAATTTGTCTTTTCATTATTATGGCAACCAGTGGTAATGGTTCAAATAAGTGTTCCCAAACACACACCTAATTAAGAGCAAAGGCATACTGCTGGAGCCCTTCATCAGGCAGATAAGGAGTGCCTCCAGCAATAAGCTACCTCAAAGCAAGCTAAAATCCTCCAAGCAAGCTTAATTAACTTCCAGGAGAATTTAGAAGAGAATGGCACTGTTATTAGGATGCTGCTCTATGTAAAAAAAAAAAAATAACCTAAGATATGTCTAGATATATAATATTCAGTTAAAAAATGTAGAAGCATAGATTTAAGACCCATTTCCGATAAGAAGCTATGCATTTTGAAAACCCAGCTTGAATTATAATAACTAAATTACCATAGTTAAAGAACAAGCACCAGCTAGCCTCCTACCAGTTCATACTTTCAAACAGAAGAGGCTTGGCAGGAGGGGGGCTACTTAATTACCCCTTTAAACACACAAGCCACTTCAGATACAATGTTTCTTGCATAGTCTGAATAGAATCATTACGAAAAAAAAAAAGAGATAGAGAAATTAAGAAGTTATACACACACATGCACACAGAGAAAAGAAACAGAGGAAACTAAACCTAACTAATCATTTTGTACTTCAGCAACCTTTCTGCCATGACTGACTGAATTTGAGACCTTCTAGTTGACTCCTGATTTACCCGAAATGGCTGGAACTCTCCGTGCACTTTTTACTTGGATTATAAGAAGCAGTTGGTAAGAGTTTAGTGCATATTGTTAGAGAATAAGAAGAAACGGCAATGCCCACTTTGCGAAGGCAATGAAAGAGTGCTGCATCCTCCCCTTGAACTCATCTTTCTCCATTAAAAAGACCTTTCAGGGAGGGAAAAGAAAAAAAACACTGGAGGAAATATGTAAAATCACTCCACTGAGGGGGAAAAAAAAAAACGTTAAGACTGCTCTTGGGTAAATCTGTGAACTTTCGTGCTTACAGGCATTTCACGATGGAGCATCTAATCAAAAATGGTGATGATTACTCTATTGGGTGCACTAAAAACATATACAGGAATATTCCTCTGAGTGTTTTCAGAGCACAGCTTCTCATTTCCTTGAGCTTAACTGAGGAGCTAATGCTCTAATCCTATGCTGATGCCACTTAATTATAAAAGTAAATACTGTCTGACCATATGTGGTTTTTTGTTTGTTTTGTTTTTGTTAAAGAAAAGAATTGAACATGCTAAGAGATTTCAGATGGCAAGAGATCTCACTTATTTTATCTGTCAGATCACATGTGATCTCAGTAAAAATTTTAAAGATGTGGATTCATGGGAAGTGCTATATTGCCCTATGTAAAAAAATCAATAATAAATAAAAAATCTATTTTATAGCTACTACAAAACACGTCCAGATATCCACAAGACCAACATTATTTCCAAAACTGGAAAATCAAGACTAATCTTAGCAATATAGGGCCAGAAGGGACTTTTTTGATTTTTACCTGATACAGCAACTAGTACAACATAGTGTCCCTTTCAATATTTAGAGATTGCCTTCTCAAAAACAGTTCCATTCTTGTTTTATTTGCACCAGTAATGAATTGCCAAACTCACTGCTTCTTGAATAATTTAGCTTTGACAAATATGATTTTTTTTTTTTTTGACAACACTACTGCGTAGCTTACAGAGATATTGGTTGATGAAGGATTTACAGGCGGTAACTGGGCACATCCTCAGGTTGCTCATTCATTCCCAGCTACCTAAACATTCTTTCCTTTTTTAACCTCTTCCTCCTCCAAGATGGACGAATCTGGAGGAAGCAGAAGATTAGAGATAGAGCATCGTGCCCCCCTCCTGTTTGGTTGCTGGACAAGGAAACTGTAACTGCAGTGCTTCTCTTGCAGGGTGGAATAACATGAATTTGTTTGTAGTTTGCTGTGTGCCACATGGCTACTGCATGATTGGGTAAAGGCAAAACATTTTGTGAGACTACAGTTATTTTTTCCAACTGAACAGGAATTTGCAGCTTTTTTCAGTAAGATCACTTTAGCCATACCTACTTGCTTTTCTGAAGTGTTAGCACAAGGACATAGGAAGGTAATGGAAGCTTAATTTTTTGGAATAATTCAAGAGAAATAACTGCATATCAAAAAGCTACATCTGTGAGTAGGAATTAACACAGGTTCCTCACTATTTTTATGAGAGAACATTCAAGGATCAGGACAGAAGTGACTTCTAATGGCTCTACAGACACAAACAGCTCAAGGTGTTATTTGGTGTTATTTGGTAGAGCAAATAAACAGGGATAAAACAGTATATTCCTGTTCCAGGATACCATTCACACAGATGCCAAGGAAGTTACATTTTTTGACTCTTTAGTTTAAATTTCATTTTCAGGTCTGAACTAAAGCAGGAAACCGTTCACTCCAGGGTAAATATATATTTTTATAATAAATAAATATCAAATGATTGGAAATTTGTACATTAGATGGAAAAAGACAAAAATGCAGATTTCAATAAAAAGCTTAGTTCATTAAATCTTTTGTCTTCTAGAAAAATTTACTATACTTTATAGAGAGAAGGAAAAAAAAAAAAAAAACATGTTAAGGCCTGACAGGGTTTTGCTCTTCACATTCAAGACAGTTTGCAAAATGTGACCAATAGTGAAAGTTCTGTCTTACTGTATCAAAATTATGTATATTTGTCACTGTCTAGTTCTGCAGTTCTGCCCTAACTATTTATTAGGATGACCTAAACAAGAAGAGCGGTTTTGAGCAGTCAAATTTGCATCTATCATAAAATTTATACTAGAGTAATTTTTGCCATGTTGTCATAAAGCATCTGCCTTGCTCTCCTGTCCACATGGAAGCCTGAGAGCACTCCAGGGTAGTCGTCTTAAAAACAGCAGGAGCAGATTTTAAGTTATTAGGCTCCTGGAAACCAGGTCTTCCTCTTTTAACTTTGGTTAGGAATAGGAGTCGCATGAGAGTAAGCTGGTGGTACAATCTAGTTCAATATTACTTGTCTACACAGAACAAAACGGAATTTGACATAGTGTGAAAAGAAAATGCTTTTCTCACCTTGCTCCAGCAATAAGCTCTTTTTGTCCTGGGTCAAACGTTAACTGTGAGAAGTCTACAGCATCTTCTGATCTGAACATGTATAACCAAGGGGCAATTTCTAAAAAAAAAAAAAAAAAAAAAAAAAAAATTGAGAAAGAAATATAATTGAGACTGTAAACACTTACTGTAAATGTAATAGTTACACAGGACATCAGGTAGCCATCAGCACATTTGCAGGTACCATGAGGCTGAGTTTTCTCAGTATGATTGTTTCGAGGAACACAGGAGCCTTTTACCACCATAACACATAATCTGCCCATATTATTATAAAGAGTAGCACCCAAAAATTACCAAAATATCAAAATTTAGTTTTTACTTATAAGACAGATACATTTTTTCCCTCCTTAGTTAAGGAAAACAGAGTACAACAACAGATCATTGGTAGATAATGAAATAAGATCAGATTCATTTCCTATGTCTCAGAAGCAAATGTCTTTAAAAAAATCTGAACAAAATTCTGTGGACAAAAATAATAAAAACTAGAACATTTAACTTCTAAAGCAGTTATGATGAAGAAGGAAAGAGGGAAGACGCCTAACACTAAGAAAAGAGCATTTTTTATCTGCCATCTCAGATCAATGTAACACTACGAAAAGTAGAGAGCAGGCACATGGGAAAAGTGCTGCAATTCAGCAGTGGATGTTTTTGTATTTAGAATATGATGGTTCTGCATCCATATCACTCGAGGGGTACCCAAACTGTGATTGTACTAGCACAAATGTGGTTGTTCCAGAAGCACAGAGATTTCTTAGGCAAATACATGAAGTATCGCTATTTATGAGGTATAATGATATTAATGGTTCTTAAAATAAATGCAGCTGTACAAAAGCTTCTAGAGTTTTTCTTCTGGTTCTCGGGATATCAAAGCCTGAGATGTAGCTTACATCTTAATGTAGCTACAAAACAGTATTCCACAACATAGGCACAAGGTAAAGAGGTTAACATATCTGTGATGATAAATGGTGCTGTGGGAATGCCCACATAAAGTCAACGGATGTGAAAGCGGCGAATAGAAAGATCAAAGGTGCACACATTGTGACAGCCATTCGGCACATGCTATCAACAGCAACCTCTCCAAGAGGGCCACAGCCCTGTAGTTTTTGATATTGTGATTGCCACTGACAGCTCAGGTTGCCCAAGAGCGTAAATCCTAGTTTTACGCTCACTTGAATATTTTTCCTATTGCAAACGTCTGGATTGAAATAATCCATGTCTGGTACTTGTTCCAGGGTGATTTGTTCTTAATGCAAATATTTAAGTTTTAGCACAAATAGATTATCTGTTTCCAAGGAGAAGGCCAAGGTGAAAAATGTTATTTTGTGTCAGAAACATATTTGACGACTCCTGAGACCCCTTAGACGTGCTGTGCAGAAGCTGCAGCAGCATTTGCTTTGGGAGAACAGATGGACCCTTGCAGTGCAACCACACGGGTGTCAGAAAAGCAACGTCTGTGCTTTTAACAACAGCCTATGTGGATGCGGGCGATCCCAGGCCTGGGATGTCTGTCTGTGCATGCTCAGGAGAGCCTGGTAGCCGAGTTCACTGCTAGTTCCTCTAACTGTAATTTCCCCCCCATTAGAGGGAGAGGCTGGAAAAGGTCCATTGGGTCAAGGCACATCCAGACTGGAGAGCCAGAGGGTCACAAGGACCTGCTGAGAAACCTCTCTGAAATCAGATCCCCTCTCCTCCTTCTCCTAAACATGATTTATTTGTGCTTGGCTATATTTGGTATTGGTCTTGCACGGGATCAAGAGGAAACAAGTTCAGGGAGGACAAAGGGCAGCAAGGGCAACTGTTATTCTTTGCAGCAAGCACTCTTAACCAACCTACTCTGTCCCTTACGGTGGCATTGCATGGCTCACGACATGATGGGATGAACTTACACATTTTGTGGCATTTCTGTAAAGGAAAATATCTTCTAAAAGGCAAGAAAAAAAAGCACATCCAAACAAAACCCTACTAAAGTGTAAGAATAAAGTATATTGGTGAAATTCTGTTTCTAGTTGCACTATTGAAAACTTAAGTAACTAAATTAACAGAACAATTTCAGATTTATTACTATCTAAACAGTAAAATATAGCTGAAGAGCTGTAAGCAAAACACAATCTTTCAGTTTTGGTAAGAATTCTCTCTTTAGAGTCAGAGATGAATAAGAAGCTATTAAAGGTCTATCAAATGTTTTTCTTTGATTTAAAACTCAAGGTTACATAATAAGCAATAATAACTTCACTTAATTAATGGTTTTCTGGCAGACACAACATTATGTGCTTTATAAGACAACACAGCTATAGATTTAATATATTGCATAAGTTCCCAAAGTAAATGTGTAATGTGTAAAACTTGCAGCAAAAAGCAACCAGCAAAGAGGATGACAAACTACCCCAATCCCCCTGCTTTCTTGCTCCAGCTCTCCTGGTCTTGGTGTCCCCCTCCCCTATCCCTACTCCCAGCTCCTGTAACACCCTCAAATATCTTCCACCACCTCTCTCTTCTTACTGTCGATAGTGAAAACACTTCCACAGGCGCAGCTTCATTCTGGTGGGGGTTTCGGCATTTATCTTCATTTGAAGTTAAGCAAGAACCATTTTGCAGGCATCAGCCTCAGACTTTAATACCCGTGCAAAAGCATTATTGCTGCATATACGCAACCGTGACAGCAAGTGGACTCCAGCCTAGGCCTTTTTAATACAACCATTATGCATATCAATCAATTATTAGTAAACAAAAAAAGCATTAATATACAAGTAAAATCTGCTACGAGTCAAAAGCATTCCTGAATTAAAACACGTGTTTTCTCATGGACTTAAGAGATATGAATATTGAAAGAGTTGGAGATTTTGAGAAAGCCACGATTCTCATTCTGCATGCTGTGAATTGCAGAGTGATTTCAGGGTCTGGTCGCCTTTTTCTTTTGATTAGCTTAGTTTTAATGGGAAAAAAAAAAAGTTTGTCATGGTTCATAAAGCTATGGCAAAGCAAACACAGGGAAGCCCACTCCCCTTGCCATAAAGGGCAGGAGAGTCTCCTAGAGAGCTTTATAGGCAAATGAGGTTAATGATCAAAGCTGGACAGAGGACAACATTAGACACTTGTTCAAACAATGAAAGTCCAGAAAGTTGTCTCCATCTTACTTTACAATTAATGTCTACCCAACAGGCCACGGCTCGTTTGGTTCACATTTGCAGAGGACTGCTGATCTCTACATTTCTTTGCAAGTGAAACAAAGTTGTCTTTAAACTTGGTTCATCATTCAGCTCATCAAAGACAAGTAAACAGAACAGCAATTTGACAGAACACCAGCACAAACTGAGTAGTACGTTTAGAGCTGAGTGCAGAAGTGATCTAACATGGTGAGGAACAAAGTTAAAGATGAGTATAAGGAGCTCCTAGTTGCACTGAAAAATTAACAGAGATACTAAACTTTTCAGCAGTGCTTGCAGGTACATACAAAGCTGCTCCTGCCATGGTGTCCTTTTGCGCAAATGCTGACCACAAAGTTAAACATATGGGCAGCCCCGTCTTCTTGGGGGAACTGCTAGTAGAGGAACGCTAGTTTAAAACTACCAGCTTTGCAATATTAGCAGATGTCTCTGGGTGGCATCAGTACCACAAATTCACTAAGCTGAGCAGAGGAAAACTAAAGCATTCTAGCACATGCCAAAGAGATTTTATAATCAAATGTATCAAATCTAAGGACAATACAATAATTCCAGCCCTCCTAAAGTTGTGCAACAGTTGTAGCACTGCTACGATCTTTTATTCCTGCAATACTCATATTACCCATGGGTCATCTTCAAAGGCAAAAGATGAGGCAGAAGTGTCTGCTGCGATTCGCCAAACCCATTACATCAGTTCTGGTGCCAACCTCGCTAACCCCAGCGATCGCTATTGAGTTGGCTGAAAATGTTGTGAATGGCTTCCGTTCATCACTGGTATCACTATGAATGCAATTGTTAATTTTTTCTTTGAAGCTTCCCAGGATTACATAAATACTGCCATGAATCAGAAATTTGCTCAAAACAACTTCGTGAAAACAACCAAGTAAGAAAAGAAAGAAAGACGGGCATTTGAGAGCCTTTTTTTTTTTTGCACTCAACTTTTCTTTATCTACTTTTTTTTATATATTTTCTTTCACCAATCATCTTTTCTAGCTCCTGCAGCATAAGTCATTGATTCCCAGCAGGTGAAAGGAGAAAGGCATCACAGCTAGGGAGAACAGCGGAAACATGAGCAAGTAGTGTCCAAAAAGAATGAACTCCCTCAAGAAAATACCACCAAAGAACGACTGTACCTTATTTAAAAATAATCACATTTCACTTCTACTTATCCAAAAGGGGCTGGGGCTGCAGTACCGCAAGACTTCACTTCAGCCAACGTGTTCTACTACTTCTTCACAGAGAATAAATTCACACAAGTACAAGTCACTCCTTATACAGCTCTGCTTCTTTTGGACTAACTCTGTCCTCTACCTATCCAAGCTTGTGTTGCAAAGCATGCCCGAAAGAGGTTTCGTGGAGAAAACTTTACAAGTGCCTTTTCAGAATAATATAAGACAAGTAAATTTTTAAAAACTAACTCCATTTAAATGTAGCAAACACAGCAAATACTTTTCCATTTCTCTTACACACAAATACAGCACATACGTACTCAACCAAGGATGAGCTGCAGTCTGCGAACATGCGCTTGGTTCCTTTTTCATGAATTTTTGGTATAACAAAGGGACACAAACTACTGCATTAGTCAAAAGGACAAAAAAGAAGATAGTAACTATCTATCTCTTCAAACCTCTAGAGAAAGAGTGATGAGAGGAAAAAAAAAAAAAAACAGTGAAGTTCATGGTTACTGAGATTGAAACAGGTTTGCGTGTCCACTGATTTGTATACACGGTACAAACTTTCAAGGTTGCATATGTGGTATAAGCCTGGGAAGGCTAAGGAAGATCAAATCCTGGATGTAACTCAGATCTAACAGGTTGTGGTAGCAGAAGTCTCTGTCTGATGGTGAAAACTAAGTATACCAGAAAGAATGGACAGAAGATATTTGTAGAAAAGTAAAACTTTGATCACAGAAAAGTGGCACCAGCTTACAAAGTTTTATGGTTTTATCTAAAAATAATAATAATAATAAAAAAGATTTGGACAGGTAAGTACATCATCAGTATGACATTTTAATGAAAAAGTTATTGCATGTCGCTGACTCCATATAGGAGGCATTTAAACTGTGGCTCTACACTTGCACCATTGGCTTTAATAATAGAGAGTCCTGTGCATTTCTCCTGTAACTGGGAAACTAAACATGCATTTATAGCAGCTAATTCACAACATTTAATAAAGTTTATTAAGAACATCTGTTATTAAAATTAAGAAGATTCTTTGATCTAGATAATATGTTAAAAGAACCTACAGGAGCAGGTTCAGTAACAGGAGTTACTGTTTTGCCCACCAAGATTAAATCAGCAACCACAAACTAAAATATTCCTCCTTTATATCTTACAATGCTACATTTACAAACACAGAAACAAGTCAGATCTACATCTGCAGATCAAAGCTTATCTTTCTTTATAGAAGAAAAAAAATCATGCAGCAAACAACCCTCCATAGTTTTATGGCTTCCTTTCAAAACCCAGGCGTTTCTTGGAGCTTCCTTCAGCTCACAGAGCAGTTGCCTTCCTTACACTATCCAACACAACCTACCTAGTTCCTGCAGCCTGCCAAAGAGGACTTAGAAAAAATGCACAGAAATAAGGCACTTCTTGCCCTATCTAGAGGCTTTACCCGCTTCCAGAGCTCCTTGCCACTTTAAATCACCTGTAATAAAACCAATCCCCAGAGCGTAAACCTCTATAAACTACCAACCAGTAAATTCACCACCTGCTTATTGGACTTTTGTTTATTAAACAACCATTATCAGCGAGAGGGCAATTTGAGAGGTAATGAGGCAGGGCTATAAGTAGTTTATTATTAATGGGAGAAAATAGAAGATAAAGCATACTTAAAGTATGTTTCTTCGCTTTAAACAAGCTCTTTATCACAGAAGAACTTGTGTTTTTAAGCCTGCTTTAAATTTACTGCCTTGTACCCTCCTCCTCATGCTTTTCCTTGCTTTGCTCCTTATTCCCAGCAACGTGCTCACAGTGAGGTGGGAGCTATTGCCCTGCCTTGTTCCTTGACCTGTTTTGTGCAGTTTGCTCCAGCCGCCACAGTCTCAAGGTCTAGGATCCAGCTCACATTCCTCTTCTCTTGTCCCAGCAGAGCTTCTGCCCCCACCAGTAGTGCCCATTCCTGTGCTTTTATGGGCACACACGTGTCTGTACCAGGATAATTAAAGGGAATTTGGGTTCTGACTGTCTGTGCCCTCGGGGAGAAGACAGTAACATCTGCCACAATGATGACTTATGCTTTTTTTTTTTTTTTTTGAATACAGGCTTGGAGTTGTTTATGTTTTGTTGTCCAGAAACACACACATTGCATACAAATGTGAGGGAAAAAGGATGAACTCCCACCTAGATGAAAGAGGTTTTTGGCATTACAAGCAGAGGTTTTATACACTTAGAATTAGTGAGGAGCTCTACAGAAATTGAGCAATGACCAAGTATCACCCACAATACCCAATTAGAGCCCTTTGGAGATTTCTTTTTCTCTCATGTTCAGAAACAGCAGGAAATTGAGACTCAGACCATTCAATGACACTTAAAGATATTAGCTATGTTTTACAACAGCTAAAGTTGCCAAAAATTGTGCTGAGACACTACCCGTGGCCCAATCTGGTAGCTATATTTTAAATAATAATCCTAAAGATTTGCACTGAAACAGGATTTTCAAATCCCAGTTCATTTTAAAGCAAAAGCTTACCACTATTTACTAACCACCCAGAATATGAATCACTAAAAATATCACACCAGCAGGCACCTTAAAAAAATAAATCATATAAAAATAATTCAAAGTTAATGAAAAAGGAGAAGTGATGGTAAAATGGATACATCTGTTTTTCAGAGTTAAGATCCAAGTTTTCTCTCCCAGTTCATTTAAATGCAGGACTGAATTGTGCTTTTTTTTACTTGCAGATTGCGCATGACCATCAGCCTGACTCCATTACTTTACTGCGTATTTTCACTCTCCTCATTTTCATTTTGCAATGAAAAATATATAATATATATCAGCCTGCATGACATGACCTTGAGACAAATGGAAGCCCATTGCTGCAGAAACACAGTGGGGGACTGCAGCCTGCTCGCTGACTCTTCAGCTCCTGGTGGGAACCAATTCCAACCTGCTGTCCTCCTAGCAATCAATAAACTGTTTTTTTTCTTCTTCTTCTTCTTTTTTCTTCTTCTTGAAGCTGTCAGGGGCAGAGTTAGTAACCCTCACATCTACTGAACTGAACAGACACAAGGCCACTGTATAGACAGATGCAGCGAAGGAGTCAGCTCTGCCAGTGTTCACAGCTAGGACGAGTCTTCGCTACACCAGCAGGGCAGTTGCTTCTGTATTCTAGTAGTGCTTCTGTTTTAACATCCCACTTGCAGCAGCCGTTGGTTCAAGGTGGCCCAGAGGAAGGTATAAAACACATGCAGTAGACATCAGAAGTACTATCAAGTCTTAGCAGGATGTCCCAGTCCCAACTTTGCCCACACTGGAGAAAGATTTGCTTTTCAGTGGGGAGGTTCTGCTAATCACCGACAAAAACCACACCTTGAAACCTCATGCAGCACAGGCTCCATTTTCCTCCAGCCAAACAAAGCCCCTCCTGGCAGTTACTAGCTTTAGCATCCTATACTGTCACTACTTGAATTCCCAAAAGTGACACAGAGGTACTGACTATTCCAAACTTAACACCCTTAGCCATGTCCTCTCTTCACAGGAACATGGTCTTCCACATTTGATATTGAAAGGAGCTTTGGCAATTGCCCTTCAGATTTATTTGAAGGAAATCATCATCTGTGGTTAGGGGAAAACTGGTCTAAACAGAGGGTATTTCATGAAGAAATCTGCTCAGTTTTTATCTATTTATTATGAGGAAGAGAAGAAACATAAAGGCAACAGTCTAAAGCATGTTGCTCTGCTGAGAGAGACCTGGGCGTCATCGTGGATGACAGGTTGACCATGAAGCAGCAGTGTGCGCTCATGGCCAAGAAGGCCAATGGGGTCCTGGGGTGCATTAAGAGGAGCGTCTCCAGCAGGTCGAGGGAGGTGATCCTGCCC
>JAWLRI010000002.1:5808372-5857468 GCA_034781795.1 Crypturellus tataupa
TGTGCAGGGGGATTGGACTAGATGACCTCTAGAGGTCCCTTCCAACCTTAGGCATTCTATGATTCTATGATTCTATGTTGGAATAGAATCTGATTCAATAAGTAAGATCTTGTTTCTCCAACTTGCCTTGCAATGACACATTTTTTATGCTGCCTTGACAAGACTAAACTTCTTTACTTACATTGTTCTTGATTCTAGCAATGCTACCTAAGACTACAGCTCTTGAAATAGCTTTGGGTTTGTAGATATTTTGTGCAAAAATAAATAAGCAGCAACAAAGTAAGTCAAATTATAACACAAAGTGCAAAGAGGTAAAGCCTGACAAACTCTCAGCGAGAGCTTGGAGCTAGGATTTCAAAGCGGAATATCCCCACCTCCATGTCCCAAAACATAAGCATACCCTGAGGGAGAGAGAGAATGAGGAAGAAACCCACACCCTCACAAACAATAAGACATTAATTTTTCAAAAATTTTTTTTATAGTAAAGGGCACTATAAAGTTCCAGGGGTTTGTGATTATTAATTACTTCAGTGGATTCACTCTGAGGCTGAATGTAAAATGGTGATGCTCCTGATCCTCAGAAAAGAGCTGCCATGTCTTTTCATCTGGAGCGTCATCATAGCAAAACCTGAATCAAGCACTATTAGGGGAAAGTGCTTAACTTTGGACAAGTCCAAATGTGAGAAACTGCCAAGCAACACCCTGGTATCCTCCATGTTGAGTCACTCAGTCAAAAATCAGCAGGTCGTGAGCACTCGACAGTCCCAACAGCGAGTGAGTTCTGCTGATGAGAAGCAGGACAGAGAGAGAGCATCTCAAAGGTCCTCTGCAGCAGCACTGACTACACTCCACTTACCCTCAGTGTACTAAAAAAAATATGCATTTATAGTTACCTTTTCCTTTTGTTTCTCCTGGGAGAAAAGGGAAAAAATAAAAAAAAAAAAAAAAAAAAAAAAAAAAAAAAAGAGAGAGAGAGAGAGAGAGAGAGAGAGAGAGAGAGAAAGAAAGCTTTTTCTCTACACTCGTATGATTGCTCGAAACTGCAGAGCTCCAGGCAAGGCAAAAGGATGGGTCAGGATGCCCTCAAATATCTCTGCTGATGCAGTAGCCAACAGAAGGCTACATTAAAGGAACAAGTGGTAAAAACAGTACGTACCACACAGGGCAACAGACACCCCATCAAACTAGTCAAAACACTGTGCAGAGTGGAGAAAAGGAGGCCTGCATGAGTCAGTGGGAAAACCAGAATTAGCCTTTGCAGTAACTGGTCACTACTATGTTTAAAAATACCAAATGGCCTGCATCAACAGGCTGCAATTACTCCCACGGGAGAGCTATGGCAAGGCAAGAGCTCAGACTTTCTGCTAATTATTCGTTCAATGTTAACTCAGCTATCTACGTGCTGCCCTTCTTTAGGGAAGAAAAGTTGGCTTTGGACATATTGCAGTGTGGTCTCTGAAGAGGGTGGAGAAACTAAGTCATATGAACCAAAGTGGATATGCATCCTTAGTGGCTTCTACAAGGGGGTAAAGATCAGTAGCATATCTAACCCTGACAACCATTCAAAGATAGCATACAGAATTCATTAACCATTTTTAAAAATAGATTTATATATAATACATACACTATATATATATATATATAAAATATACATATATATGTGTATACACATACACTACTTGGTAGAAAAAGTAAATACAAATAAAGAAACTTGAACCAATAGTGTGTCATGTTCTCTTTAAACACACCAAAAGTTCTAGAAAAAGAGAAGACCTCAGCTGTTTAGCAGCATTATCTAGGGGTAGCAGAGTTGTCCCTTTAACATGCTGCAGTTTAAAATCTGTCTTTTGTAACCTTTCAGCAAAAAGGCCCATCTCCATTAAAAATTTATGTCCTTGGAAAAAAATAAATTCTAACTCCATCTAACTGCTGTGTGTAGATAACTGAAAGCTGTAGCAGCCCTTCGCTTTCTGCCTCTTCTCCAAGTAGCATGAAATTCCGCATGACCCAAGCATATTAACACATTAAGGCACACAGCAAAGAAATTGGCCATATGTATATGTATATTAAAAGATATAGATATACGTGGAGAAAGAATCAATTTCCCTGTTAAGAAGGGCTGGTCCCTGGCAGGGTAGTGCAAGTAATCTCATAGCCCTGTAGTCCGGACAAACCCACACTGCAATATCTAGTGAGGAACTCTTCTACACCCATGAATCATCTTTATTTAAGAAAAACACCACCAAGGAGGACAGGGGGTGGAAAGCAGCACACCTCAAACCCACTGCTGAAGTTAGCAGGAGGTCTTTAAAATGTATTTTTGAATGCCAGAAGAAAGGAAGGGGGTGGGGAAAGACAACAAAAAATGGATAGCTTAGGGGCCTGCTACTAGTTTAAACAGTAGTTTGTAACCAGACTGGGAGAAAGAGAGGAGAATGCAAACAAAAACAAGTTCATGCAGCACGTAGTTTTTTTTCCTGCAGCCCACAAGCTATTTCCTCTTGGCAGGCATTCAGTGCGTGTGTGCCACATACAATTTTGCGTGATAAAAGGAGAAGCGAGATGTACTGACTCTATATTACTTAGACAAACACCAAGTGAGGGAATTCTACAGTGGTCGGACAATAAGGTTAAGAACATATATTTTGCAGGTTTCCTGAACCAAGAAATCAAAAAATAACTAGGCTATTTTTCTCTTCTGGTTAACCTCAAGTAGAAATGAAGGGTTTACTTTTGCTTCTTCTATAGATTGAGACTTCACTTTATTTTTGAGATGTTTATTCAGCAGATAACCTCTGCACAGCACAACATGTATTTAAAAGATCGCTAAATACAATTTCTAAAATTACATCAACCACGTTTCTCTTGCTGAGATAGCACTGTTTAAAATCCTGTTTATTTTATGAGAGTTTAAAAGAATGGGATTTTCCCCTGAACAGATGAGCTCAACTATAACCTGGACATGAAACAACATGGAGTCACGTACAAAATTGCCACAATTGCCTTTTTTTTTTTCTTTTTATAGAAAAGCCTAAGAAAGCCATAGATCTTATACAGTTGAAATGCAGAAGAGCCAATACGAACAATTTCACCCCAGAAATTGGAGCTGGATAATTTTTTTCCAGCTTATTTTTGCCTTTTGTCACTAATAAATGCAAATGAGACCCTGAATTCCAGAACTGTTAAAATTCACACCACAAATCTACCAGCAGCACACACCACATCCCTCACTACACACACTGCTCTGCCAGTGCAGCGGTCTTGTCAGCGATTACTCTCTTATTTAAACTCGGTTCAAACTATTTGAAGGAACTTGGCTAAATTTGCCTGAAATAAAGTAGAAAATTTACACTGCCGTCAACTGAACTAGAATGACAACCTACAGCAAAAGACGGTGCTAAACATTTGGTAGAGTCCTTCAGCGCTACCTCAAAGGTGTCTGTCTGAATTTGTTAATTTAATACCCCTGATATAGGTGTGTGTACAGGAAGGGGAACAAGGTGCTACTGCAACTACTTTTATGCATTTTATTCTTTTTTTTTTTTCTAATTGGAAATAAAATACCACCTCTCTCTCCATCATAAAGTTTCTGTAGAGTGGAAGGTTAAGAGCTTTGGAACTCATGGAAAGATTTAGACAAGCGTTAGTCTACTGTTTCACTTTGTTTCTGCATAAGAATACACTTTGATAAACAGTTTTTGTTTTTTTTCCATAGACACCCATGTTATTTCTCTAAACATTGTCTGCATATGATTTACTCCTCACTTATCATACCCACAGGAAGCTTGTTTTCAATAGCCTTTTCTAACTAGGTATGTTAAACATGTCCCTTTAGTATATTAAGCAGGCACATTTTTTCCAAGAAATGAACAAGCTGGCCATCAATAAACCCGAGTACACATTATACAGTTAACATTTCAGTTTCTCTATGGACATAAAAGCATAACCAGATGAAATAATATTTAATAAAAATTGTAATGCTCTATTTTTTGCCTTCTGCCAGCTTATTTCATGTCTTTGGCCAAATTATTTCAACTTTGTTTCCTTGTACCCAAACCCCCAGTATGCACAGGTTTTACAGCCCAGTGTGTCTATTTACTTTTTCACTTACACATGTGAGGAGTCTGGGGCACATGTGTATAACACACACAGACAGAATTTCAAAAAACAAAAAGCACACACATTTGCACGGGTAGAGGCAGGTACTTTCCTGGAAAGAGGGGCCTCTTAAAGGGGGGACTGCACATCATCCAGGTTACTCCCATCACATAACACACTCCAGACTGCACAATGCAGGGGCTGATCCTCTCAAATCGTCCTATATTTAGGGGTCTGCTTTTTATAAATCCGATTCCTGTAACAGCTCCCACCTATTTTAAACAACCAGAAAAGGAAGTTTCCAGCCTACCACTCAGACACAAAGGGCCTCCTCCTATTTTAGGAAAGGCTTAAGAAAATTTTAGAGTTGAAACATGTTCATATCTAGAATAGGTTTTCCCATTTGTTGCTTTAGTTCCTGAGAGAGATAAAAGGCTCATGATATATTCATAATGTTAATTGTGCAGATGAACACCATCAAAATTATTATTACTGTGAATGTGAAACAATTACAATGAAAGATTTTTAGAGAAAACTTTTTAAAAATTAAAAAAAAAAAACTTTTTTGTTTAAAATAAAAACCTTTAAAAAATTTTAGAGAAAAACCATAGAGAAATCTATGAAATCATACAGGAGAAATCATAAAGAAAAAACAGTGAATGTGTGTACATCTCCCCCACTTCTACAACTTCTTTTTCCTTTCCTCTTTGACTAGAAAACGGAATATTTGAATAAAAGTTCGTAATTGGTAGATGGAATTCTTGCTACTTGAAACAGAAGATACATCAGAATCTTTCAACTAAAGATCCTTAGTTGAGAAAAATCAGTGATAGAAATAGTACTTTCTACAAAGGTTAGCTGCACAGGATCAGCACGCGACTTTTTTGCAAGGTTGTGATGGGCAGTGGGACAGAAAGTAAGCTCTTTCAAAAGATATGCTCCCTTTCCATATTTCATCATGACAGCTCCTGGGGACTACTTTTTATTTGTTTTCTGCAGCTGTTCATCCATACGCTACAGCAGATTCTCACTCCATTAGTTTCATATAATAGTTTATAGTCCATCTACCATGCATTCACATAGTCCTCCCAAAGGAAAACAGATCAAGTAAGTATATTGCTATTTTGGAAAAACTACAGAACCCAAACCTACAAAAATAAAGGCTTTAGTCAGCTATAAATAAAACAAAGGAGTTTTTATCTCTGTAAAGTTTGGAGTTCACCAAAGTACTTATCATACAGTAACAATTATATTCAGCCTTGGTTAGTGCTCAATACTCTGCACAGCATTTAGCACTAGTAGACACAAAAATATTATAAGGTAAGTTTACAGAACAGAGCATCAGTTTATCAGTCAACTAACAAGTTTCTTAATTTCCAAGACTTGATTTTAGGATTCTGCACAGCTCCAGCAGCACTAATATTGCCAACAGCTATAGCATTCTATGGACATTAATAAGAGTATTAAAAGCTGCAAAAGGAGTAGAGCAATCAGGAAAAGGACTGCTTAAACCCTGACAAACCAGGGTTTTGAGAGCAACATCATACTCCTACAGCAGTATTCATTCATAAGTTCTTCCCACACATACATTCCCTCTTTCATACTTTGATACCTCAACTAAATAGCTGGTAGCCCATTTCTAACATACAGTTTCAAAGAAAAGTGTCTATCCCAGTCACCTTTTCCTCTGGTCTGTCACCATCTCCTCTTTCCCCCAGACCAGCAGCACTGCATTTACTAGTGAATTGTCACATGCCTACACCAGCTATGTTACTCAGCATTCACATATTATACACTGCACTGCATTTATGTTTCTACATGTGTTTCTCTAAGATTTGCTGAAGTTTTCCTAAAGATTATTCTGTTGTATATGAGCTACAGTTTGTCACTTTTTTTTTTTTTTTTTTTTTTTAAAAGGTATGTCAGTTTATAAAGACTAAGACACGTCATGGATATGGGCATGGTTGATGAAACTTCTGTAAAGGTCAACAAGATAGTGTGATATTGAAAAATCAGAAATACTGAATATCAGAAAACTTACATTAACAGTCTGAAAGCAAATGTTTCTACATATTTCTGGTTCTTATGTGTATTTAGAAAATATTCTTTACATCTCAAACAGACTTCAATAAGCTTTGGGAATCTTTACAAGAAAACATAATTGTCACTCTTAACTGTGATGCTATCTGTGGCTACCAGAAGATACATCTGAAACAGAGAAAGTCTCTATCCCCGTTCCATAGCAAATGGTCCTTAGTATAACTAACCTGGAACTGGTTGGACACCACCAGAAATTAAACATGACAGGGAACAATAAAGACCTTAAAAGAAGGATTGCATTAAATTCAAGCTTGTTTCCTAAACACTGGTTGAAATTTATGAACAGTGTCAGATTCATAAATTCATTTCTAATCCAATTCATTTCTAATCATCTTTCAGCATGCTTGTGTAGTAATGAGTCTCAATTATTTGCATTTCCAGTAAAAAAAGATGCAATGAATACTCAGTTCTTGAATGTGAATTGTTAAGCAGTTAAGTACCAGAATTTAAAAATTTACACCTTTTTTTTACATGTTATGATAAAAATTATGCTCATTGTTTTTAAAGACACAAACTTTTTAAAACATAATGCTTCTTTTAAATTGCTGTACTAACTGGAAAACCTAATTTAAATAAATAAAAACTCAGATTAGTCATCAAATGCTTCAAGTTTTTGTGTACTGCTTCCTCCTATTGGAAGGATCATCTGTGCCAATACTTAGGAAGACAAATAAATTTATTAAAATACTGGCCTCACTAAACAGGGAACTCATGATGGAATTCCAATGCAAAATGGGAGTGTATACAAGGTGAAAACAAGGACAGGGAACCAACAAGGAATTTAGAAACACTGCCTGGGCAGATGAGCATGGCATCAAGACAAGCCAAAATTCAACTAGAGTTGAGATTTACAAAAATGCATCACAGGTGACAAAGAGTTTCTAGATACACAAGAACTGACCACTCTCCATCTCCATGGAGCCCACTGGTTGATGGTATAGAAATGAGCTCTGCTGAAAGGGCCTGGCTGTCCAGGCAAACAGCAAGCACAAGTGCGGCCTTGCAGCAGAGAAAGTCAACAGTAACTTGGTCTGTATAACAGGAATATGGCCAATCCAAGGAAACAGGATCAAAATCACTAGAAGTATCTAGAATATTGCATCCAATTTTGAGCCTACCACTACAAGAAGGATGTTTATATATTGAAGGGAGTTCAGTGGAGGGCCAACAAAAAGGCTAGTGCTTGAAGTAGCTAAGGTACAAGGAGAGGTTGGAGGAATTGGACTCGTTCAGGCTAAAGAAGAGAAGGCGATGAGGGGGAACTAACAGCAATTTCCAAAACCTGTGAAGCTATCATGAAAATGAAAACAGGACATGACTCTCATCTTTAGTATGCAAAGACAAGAGACAACAGGTCAAAGTTGAAACACAAGGTTCAGACATAAAGAAAAAAGCTTTTTAACCGCAAGGACAATCAAGCTGTGATTGCCCAGTTAGGTTTTACAGTTTCCATCCTTGGAGGTTCTCAAGATCAGATTGCATAAACCCATGAACAGCCTTCTCTGATCTCACAGGTGGTTCTGCTTTAAGCATGAGGTTGGCCTCAATGACCTTCTGACACTTTCTTCCAATCTTCCCTATCCTATTAGAGAATCGTCCCAATTCTGTATTTTAATTGCAGAGGAAAACAAACAATCCATCTTCAACTGACATATTCAGCACCAGATTGTGACTAAGCTTTATAAATCTGTGTTTAACCTGCATGGAATATAATCAATGTGATTATATAAGATAACTGTATGCAATTTTTTAATATTATTTTATAGAATCAACAGAAGTTTCTAGGAACGAGAGGGACTACACAAAAAAGACATTGCAAGGACTCCATACCTTTGTATGCAATAACTGGGTGCTCAGCTCTGTGGCAATGGGTGTCTTCTTTTGTTGTTGACTCCAGCATTCCTAACACCCAAAGTCCTGCCAGCAGCAATGTGAGGAGGCAGCTTCCTTTCATGGTGGTCATGCTGTCCTCCACAGCAATCGCTTCTTCTAACTAGGAACTCTTCTTGAACTCATGTGTGAAAACCACCTGCAGAATTCAAAGAAATCTGAATAGAGTAACTGCCACAGAAAGAGGGAAGAAAAAAAAAGAAAAAAGACAATACTTTAGGTTTAAAATGAAAATAAAATGTTATTTCCTCTCCACGTGGAATTTGACTCCTCAAAAGTGTGCTTCTACAATTACTTCATAAGTTTACCAAGAGCTATATGCATTTGGAATGATTATTTCTTTTTTGCCACCTAACAGCATTGAAAAACTGTTACTCATCCTCTTTTTTTTTTTTTTTTAAGAAAAAAGAAAAGGTTTCATTTTATAATTCTGATATATTGGTGGGGATAAAGATAATATACCGTACCTATCGTTATTTTTTTAAAGATATAGCTAATGAAACAGTGCCTTTTAAAGTAAAATCCCCCCCTCCAATTAAGACTATTTAAATAACTATGATCAAAGCATTGCTAAAAAATAACATGTTCCCAGTACTTGCTTTGTCTTTGACTAAGCCATTTTTGCTAAAGCTACTTTCACTTAAGACACCTAGAGCTAAAGATGCACCTAGAAAAACAAAATCATGCATTGACAGGAATTGTGACCTCAAAGAATAGCAGTAGACATATAGTTTCCATTATGAACACAAATTGTACTCTTTCTGTAGAACATAACTGGGCTTCAGTCATCTCAAACTCCCTGATAATTTAACAACTGGAGAACACCTGTGAGCTTCTATCTACCACTACATTCAAAAAGGCTGATGGTCTGTTCAGTCCTCCTACACCCAAACTCCATGGAGACGATCCTGGAGGAACCAGATCTCAGGCACATCACATCATGCTTGTTACTCTGGTCCCAAAGTGTCAGAGTGGGTTCCCCCCACCCAGAGGGTTCACTTGACAACAGGAGACCAAACTCATTGCAGTGTTGATTATGTTTGCAGTTGCAGAAGGCATTTTCAGGGACTTCTGCCAAAAACAAGTTTTGACTTTCACTATCACCACTTGGACTGTATATACTACAAAAAGAGCATCACAGAATTCCAACCACCACCCCTCTTCCATGCTCACCTACCTTCTTCACAGACAAGAGAAGAGCATTTAACTCCCTGTGACTATGAGGGAGGACAGGACTTGGTCTTTCATGTTACTGACCATTGCCAAAATAACAGCCTTACAGTTTGTATCTGCTGCATATCCACAAAGCTCATTCAGCACAGAAGCAGTAGGGCAAAGCTCATCTCAATGCTCTTGACATACTTTCGTTTTTATACAAATAAGAGTCGTTGTCGTTCTGACATTTACTTAATCCCTATCTGCTTGATGAGACTGATGAAAAGGTTGCCTGTTGCAACCAGGTTCTAAGGTTGGAGAGCCCTTTCTATTAAAATCTGAATAACTATCACCAAAAATAATAATTATATTGATTTGGTAACCGAATAAATTTGATGAAATCTCATCACACAACTTTCTGAAACATCCAATAACCAGACACTTATTTTTGTAAGCAGCAAAATATTCGCAGTGCCAAAGTGATAGGAGATCCGATAAAGATTTCTTAGATTTACCAAAATAAACATTCCAAGTAGAAACAACCTAATAGTGAGACTGTTATAAAACATTGCTGCCTTTTAGGAAGAAAGACTGGAAACTTGAGATAACTCAGCAATGGCAGAAATGTCATTTTGCAAATTAATGGAGCCCTCCAGGAAAAAAATAATCAGCAATACTGACTCCCAATGCATCTGATCTCAACAAATTGCACTATACTGTTTAATAAGGTGGAAACTTTCTATATATTTAAGGTTAACATCCTAAACTCAAACAAATGACTGTTAATTGATAAATATTCACTCCACATAAGAGCAGTGGGTTTTAAAAACTACATCTAAAAGGCAATAAAATATCACTCCATAACATTGCTCTGAAGCAACTGCCTAGGCTACTTATAGAAAAACTGACATAAGAACCGTTCCTCTCTTACCACTCTATATATTCTGCCTCTAAAAGCTTTTCATCTAAGCACTGAACACATTTAATCCTTATTAATGTAAGCCAGAGCAAACAGATGATGGAGATAATACATCCGAACAGTACATAAATTTAATAGCCAAATTTGTTTGTCTGCTAAACTTGCTTATGTTTCAAAGGAAAAGGTGAGGAGGGTGTTTTTGGTCAGTTAAATGTACATTCCTACCTTTTTTAAGTGGTATGTCTTATGATGCCTTGTTCCAATGTGAATTTGTCCCTGTAAATTGCCTGTGGCTCCCAGCCAGCAGTATCTGCTCATAGAAATTCTGGGCACTCATGTATATAGGGACATAAAGCTCCTGTTCCAATGTTTCCGCAGTTCATTTTCTGCAAGGATGACATTTCAAGCATTATGCACCATTCTCATCCAAATTCAACCAGTTTATGTGGCTATAGTAATAACCATTTGTTATAATATCATACGGATAGTAGCAGTATATTACAGCCAGGTAGTTCTAATTCAGGTTTCCATAACACTATTTACCTGTATTTAGGATGCACAATGAAGGACAAATATCACATCACAGACTTTCAAAAGCTGTTTTTCTTGCACATAGTGCAGTACAGGCTATTCCAATACTTAGAAATACAGTGCCTTTACACTGAAGAAATAGAAATTTATTTATTTATTTGTTTCAACTTTTAAAGTCTCAGAAAGATGCATAAATATTTGAATGCATTGGAAAAAATATTGAGCAGGAATGAAAGTAAATATTTGTCCTGGGAGCTCAGCCTTCTTGGTTTCCCTGAATGAAAATGAAGCATCACCCCAGCAAAATCTTGAGAAATAGATCTACCAAGAATGCACTAAAAAGGGAGATCCCTCCAGGTGAATCAAAAAAAAAAAAAAAAAGTCTATTTATCCTCATCCATTCATCCATACATATTTATATGTGCCTTAGTTTCCATTACAAAAAGGTTATTGACTTTAGTGGGGGTTACTTGTGATATTGCTAAGTGCTAAGATATAAGCAGTTATAGGTCTGACGCCTTGCATGCCGCAAGCATTATCAATAGATTCCTCGCCACCTGCCCTTGTGTGTAGGAGAACTCAGTCAATAGCTGAGGAAATGAACGCCTTCAGAAAAATTACTTTTCTCAATACTAAACAACTAAACTCAAACTAAATTCAATCCTTGGGAAGGACAGGTTAATTAGCTGTCACTGTTAGTGTGAAAAATGTTATTTAGATGTTTCATATCACTGTTGGGAAATTTTGGGGTCAAAGAACTTTTAAACCCAGCTGTATCCCTTCTCCCCCCTTCATGTAGTTCACACAGTAACAGGTACAGCAAGTACTTCTTTCTCTCATTTGAAAGTCCCAACTCAAAGAAAGACCAGTCTTTGAAGGAGAGGAAAGAAATGAAGGCACCTCCTGATATTACACCTCAAATTAAAACAGCATCAAATAAGTAGCTGATCTTCCCCTATCAACCTCTACCTGTTTAAATGTGCACACATATTGTGTATAGTTGCAAGTGGAAGGTCACTTGCCAGAGCAGAGGCTTTGTAGTCCCTAACTAAATAAGAGTAAATCAAGTTGAGAGAGAGAGAGATCTACTCATCCTTGCCTGAAGGCATCTGCACAAGTTCCCTCCTTTCCTGAGCTACTGGTGCAGATAGCCCCTGCACTCTGGGCACCCGCGCAGCTCTGCAACAGGGCTCCTGAAATTCAAAAGCCTGCATTAAGACATAAGGGTCCCCCCTACCATTCACTCCTTCTCACTTATGCTAGGAAACTATGTTTAGACGGAGGCATAAAGCTCAAAAGCCAAGAGGACCATAAAGATAAGAAGTCCAGGTTAGTTTCCCTGTATAACTTTCATAGCCAAATCTCTTGCAGAGGAACAGGACAGTAATACTGACATTCTTTGTAACTGTTGCTGTATTTCTAGGAGTCAGTACATATTATCTGTATAGCATTTCTAGAACAACTTTTTTTCAGATGTTTGACAAGCTACTAGTCCATAGGGTTATCTGAATATGCAAAGACAAAAAATAATTATAGAATTTAATATATTTCAAAAGAGATTCAGTTTATTATTTTATTTTCATATATAGAAGGACTTGTGTGCTTACCCTCCTTTCCTCATTTACTTTTTTGAATCTAGTTTACCTAGAAGAAATGTGAGGGTGAATGAAGGCCTTTAGGTTAGCTCATATTTTCATGAGGGTAATATTTATACAAGATATTGAAAAGAATTTTCAAGATCAAGATTTAACAAGAAATGCCTATTCAAAAAAAAAAAATAAAAAGATAGTAAGTAATGGTTTAACAGTAATTTCCACTAGAGGACCAAGTACCAAGCGAACTTGTGTCAAAATGAGCATGCAAAAAGAGGAGCCTGCAAAGGTCCTGGGTAAGGGCCACACAAGCTGCTCCACAGTCTCCTTCCATCTGCGTCAGTGTCCAATCTAGTGGGTGCCGAGGCTGCACCCTGACATGGAAGATCCATTTCTTCTCCCCTTTGTGCTTTTCTCCACTTCAAAAAAAGTTCTCCTAGACAATCCTCTTTGCAATCCTCTCCTAGACAATCCTCCCTGGTATCCCCGCTTTGGATCATCTTTCATCACTTATTTATCTCTTTTTCCTTCAAAATGAAAATCTTTTTAGAATGAAGCACGTAAATTAAGCACTTGAGGCCTGACTAACCGAGAGGGACCACATTCAAACACACACAGGCTCTCCCAGGGCTGTACACGCTTACACGATGGCAGATGGCACGTTTCTCTGAAATTAAGCTGGCCATTAATGAACAGTAGGCATCCAACATTTAATAAGACTGCAATATGTGTTAATGTATTTCGTCATATTCCAAAAACCAACTACTTGCCAAAAAAAGAAAAACCAAATCAGATTGTAAGACAGATGAGTTTGATAAAATTTTGCCTGGGGGGTGGCTACCAATCACACAGGCAACCCCACGCTCTGCGCGAGGCAGCAGATTAACACAGTCACCAATGAACACAGTCCAAAATCAATCCTGCAAGTCACAGAAATGTTCTGCCAAGAGCCTGCTGGTATCTGCGGCTGACACCAGAAATAAGGGCTGAAAAGCAGAGAAGGGGAAATGAGGAGCCAAAAGAGAGAAATAAAGCAAGGGAAAACGAGGCAGTAGGGGACAGAGGCATCGATAAATGCAGGAACAGAAAAGTGAATGGGAAGAATGGTCGCAATTCAAAGATCCACACACACATGCCTGTGTTTCATCTTCTCCTGTCCTTCTCCATCACACTGGCCTCCTCCTTTTTCAGTTGATAGCATTACTGGAAATTGAGCACCTGAGCAGGGGCCAGACTATCAGGCTGGCACGCAACGCAAGTTGACTTGCAGTTTTTGCAGGCACTCCTTGCCACCGGATCCTATGGACATTAAAGCTTACATAGCTCCAACCGTGGCCATACCACTGAAAAGGGATCGCTTGACAGCTATTTGATACCCAGACAGTCCCACTTGGCAAAGTGAAACTCCTGAACATCCCAGACCTGATACAGGAGCAATATTTGGGAAAAGTAACCCTAGATGTTTGCCTGGCTCTTACTCACTTCCCTAAACACGAGCTGGCTCCTGTTAGAGATCAAAAGCTGGCCTCCATTGATCTCTGGTCATCCCATCTCATGTTCTGCAAAGATCCGAACTCTGCGCTGTGTACCATTCACAGGCTGTGCTTTATTAACATGTATTGCCATGTGGTACGCGCAAGTCAATATTTACCTATTATTCAGAAAGTCTAGTGGAAGGTGATTACACATACCCAGTTGCTAAGGCAAGAAAACCCTCTGTGCAGCTTTTTATGAAGTGTGTGTGCTACGACCAAATGCTGAAATTGCATCTGGAGTAGCCAGTGCACTGCATTTTTCTATGAATACTCCCTAACCCAATTATTAGGGAGTCCTAAGGCTTTTAAATTGCTACTTACTGTCTTCTTGTAGAAGCATCTGTGCTCCCTACATAACACAGCTTATGTTCAGAGGCATCTGCTATTTTCTGGATCCACACAAAGAGCAAACCTTGAAGTTTCTCCACTGGAAATCAGAAATCTCTACTGGATCATAGTCGCTATTAAAAGTAAAGCTGCCACTACTATTTCTTTTGCATTAGCAGTGCACTAACACTTCATAATACATAAACCAAAAATTTCTCTTATATTACAAAAGCTCACAATTGAAAGCTGGTTATGCACTTTGTTTTCTGTCACAATCTCCATCCCAGTGCAGGTATGATGCAGGGCAGGATGAGGAGGTCTTCTAGCTTAGAATGTTTTGTCATTGTTTTCTTTTCCTCTCATGTTATTTTAAACTTTCTTATATTGGCCAGCAGGAACTGGCCAATAGATAGAAGATCAATACATCACAGATTATCACTGGAGCCTACAAACACACTTTTTTTTTTTTTCAATTTGCAAATGGTACAGGATCTTAAGTGAGGCTGTTCTTTTCCAGGGATGCAATAAAAGACAGAAGACAGACAGTAGTACAGGAGCTGCAAATAGTTCCTTCAAATAGTATCCTACTTCAAATAGTATCCTGCTAAAAACAGAAAATATAAAGCCAGGAAAAAAAAAAAAGAAAGAAAAAAGAAAAACAAAAGTTGTACTACATAGTAAGTCGCTTTAAAAAATGTTTGAAAGTACTTAGGAATTATTTTTCATCAGGACTTAAAATAAGTACATTTTGAAATGTGAATGACCAATCTAAAGGATGAAATTGCATCACTAAAACAAACCTATTAGTGGACATTCTGCACATTAATACCAGGCACACTTCCAAAATAAAGATTATGTTTAAGTAACTAGTACTTGAAAGAACTACTGGATGAGCTCCAAAACGGCATGGAATGACTGCTGTGACAGTCTGCTTCAAACAAATAGTACAGAAGATTTTATCCTTCTTGTGGTGGATTTTGTCCTATAGTTCTTTGGTACAGTTTTAGCAGGCATATTTCTGAAACCAGTTTCAGCCACTCATGGTGATCACAAATAACTTAAATGTGCTGCCATTAACAATATAGATGACTTTTTAATCTCATCTATTTATATGTAACTCTCTTATCAGGACAAGCACTCAAAGTACTTGTTAGGTGTTTAGGTGAACTAAATGATCCAGTGTCTCCCCAGTGATTCTACATAAGGCCTAGGGCAAATAGGCTACTAGCTCACTTTTCTTGGCTCTGCACCCTTAACACTGCCTTTCTTTTTTTTTTGTATACAAACAAAAGTTACACCACATAATTATAAATGAAAGCACTGTTTAACATTCATTCTAACCTCATGATTAGTTAAGAAGAGCCATAGTGCCTAAAAGGGACCCATAATATTCTTCCATAATAGATTCTGCATTTGAACTCTCATTCAACTGAGAGGTGCAGCAGAAAGAAAGCAAACAAAACAAAAAAAAAGTAGACAAAAAAAACACAAACAGTAGTTGACAGTTTCAATCAGTCACACATTAAATAACATGAAGAGTCATCATTGATGTCTCCACCATATCCAAAAGTAGTTTCTATACTTTTGTAGCCATCATTTTTCATTTAGCATTTTGTTATCTTATAAGTTATACGCATAGATTGCCTACATTGAAAAACACAGACTTTTGAGAAGTCTTAAAAATTCAAAAAGCATCATGTTAAGGTCACTTTTATCTCGTAAATAGAAATATGTAGAACTATCATATCTTCCTTTTGATTTTGGGAAAATAAAGGCCAAGTTTCAGCTGTTTTGCTTGCATTCAGATTTTTCTCCTCGTCAACTCTGAAGCACACCACATGGAAAGGCTGGAGGAGCCACTTCCAAGAATGCCCTCACTTTGCATTGCCCGAGACCACCAAGATATATTTTCAAAGGCCACATAATGCAGCCTGCACCCAAAATTTTTACAACTTCCTGCAGCATCTCCATCTCCTCACATCTCAGCCGCCTCAGGAAACCACACCACACACACAGCACAGCCAGGGTTCCCGTTCCCTATGACAAACAAATGACCGCAACACGGCACAGGCCCTGACACACCACAGCTGAGTTTCATGCACATTTTCCTAGGACTACCACGTGCCCTTGTAGACAACCACATGCTTCCTGTAGATCACAGTCCACAAAGTCTAGCACAACCTCCACTTTCCTGGCTTACTCATTCATCATCTCCTCATGCCACAGGTCCCCATCCCTACTGAACACCAAGGACACTCTGCACTCATTCATGGTTGGCCTCGTGTCCCTCAAGGCCTCTCCTATCTCTCAAAGCTTCTCCTATCCCACACAGAATCTAAACAGCAGTAGCACTTTTAAAAACCACCACAGTCATCGCATACAGGAAGGATAGGAGGAGGATAAAAAAAAAAAAGAGATGGAAGTTGTGCTCCTCAGAAAGCAAACATCCTGTAACACACAGTGGAGAGAACAGTATTTTATGAATCCAGTCGCCCAGCTCGCCCAGAGCTATACACCTACCAACCAAGGTACTCAGCACAGCCCATAACAATCCTTTACTGAGGTATCCAAAGGCTTCGCATACTACGTTAGATATAAGTGGTTACTGCAGGGAAGGATGGGTTAAAGACAGAAGAGAACTGTCTGCTTGTCCTGAGTAGCACTACTCCCTCCCACCACTCCAGTAGCTCTTCCAAAAGCAGCAGAAGGGCCACTGCTGAGGTCAATTTTAAAAGACAAGAGATCCCAAAGTGTCCCTTTCATGGGATCCTTTCAAAGTAACTTCACACTGACAATCCTGCTGGAGAAAGTCCTTTCAAGTACACCTCTCTGGAGGACTGGAAAGGGGTACAGACTCAAGAAATGGCTTCAGGCTTGAGAAAAATCTGAAGGATATATCTCATCTCCCTGGAAATTGCTGAGTTCAAATGATAAGGGATACCAGAGAAGTTGTAGTGATTTCAGTGAAGAGACAAGTTGAGGAGGAAAGGTGGAAACAAACAAACAAACAAAAAACCTTAGTGAGGGTTAAGATGTAAAACACAGACACTGAAGAGGAAAACTATAGGAAAAAAAAAATCTCCAGCAGTCTACGGGAGACCTGTAGAGGCTTCTTACCTCCCTTTCATTACAGATTCTTCTCAGATAAAGACAGCATCCATCACGTCAGAATCATAACAGGTACCAGGTGCAACCAATGTGAAGTCCTACCAAAGGCGCTGCAAGCTGTTGTGGGACAGCTCCTGCTCCCACTCCCTCCTGATCTACTGGATGGAGGTAACCATCCTCCACTATGAATGACCCTGAGCAACTGAGCAAAAGTGGATTCCACTGAGCAAACAATGGATTACTACCCTTCAGCTCAGATTAAAGGAATGCATTAGCCCCTTGCAAACCAAGGCATATTCCCCCTTTCCTTTAGCAAGTACTCTTTTGTCCAGCAGGAGAGGATATATATTTAAATGCAAAGAAAGTGAAAAAATATTTTGGTGTTTTCTCATATATTTTCCCCTCAGCATGTCAATAGTACTAAGCATGCACTCTTACACCTTATAAAGCAGATCTTATTTGCAGATCAGGTCCTCACTCTTATGTCATTTATATACTACTACAGAAGGACTCTCACAGCTACTTCTAGAACAACAGTTCAGACATAAAGGTACAGAAGCAATAACAAGTAAAGGAAAACAGCCATGAAAAAAACAAAACACCACCACTTTAAAGTGGCTTTGGTCAATGACATAAGAACAGAAGAACAGTAAAATATCTCACAAAAAAAAAAAAAAAGAGTGCAACTAAAACCTGCCTTTAGATTGCAGATGTGGTATTGAAGAACAATCAAGTCATAGAAGAAAACAGTGTCAGTTTATGCAGGAGCAGTGCAGTATGACACAAGGACCATAGGTAAGCACAAACTGAAACATGACACTCTCACTGTACAAAAGTATCCACAGACCTTCAGTGCTCTGTAAATAATAAATAACTGAAACAGAGGTCATCTCTACAGGTTCAACAAGAATCACATGGCCCAAGGTATAGAGTTGATGTCAACTCAGCTGTACTACGTAGTGCATGGTTAAATGAGGATTTCAATTTCCAGAGCTGTTAATCTTACACGTTTTCTAACAGTGGATTCCACAAAATATTTCATAAAGATACAACCCAAAGCTGACTGAAAAATAACTCAAACTCCTTTTCAGTGTTGTTGTAGAAAAGGGCCTTCTATAGCAAGCAAATTATACATCCTATGTAAATGCACACTGCAGGCACAAAAATCAGTGTCATGTAAAATGTACGCACAGAACTTGCATCAACAGATATATCAGTCTCAAAAACAGTGCTCTTTTCTGCAAATTCTTTGACATTTTCAGCAATTTAGACAAGCAAAAGTGACTTGTGAAAGTTTTGGCTATTGAGAGATATCAGGGCTAGTTAAAAGCAGCATCCCTGGGCCAGGAAGAGCAGCGAGCACGTTTTCGGCGAGTGGGAAAGAGTGAGCTTGGGAAGGTGGGAGTGAAGAATTCATTCTTTATTAGATATTTAAGGAAAAAACAAGGAGATTAAAAATTATAAATCAAAGACCATTTAGTTTCACACCAGGTGTTAAGACCCATCTTCCAGATGCCATTAATCTTAGGGATTTAACAACAGGCTTTAACGGGAAAAAGCTCACTCTCTGCAGTTAGAAACAAAGGACCTTTCCACTAGACATAGTGAACACAGCCACTCCTCCCTGATCACCCTTCACCTTATAGGCAGTGTCAAGCACAGCACAGTTCATCATTTTGGTACAAAGTCATTTGCAGCTCAGCCTGCAATTATGTTATGTCCCAGGCACAGAGCTCCTGGAAGGTCATTAAGTTCCCTCATTCCAGCCTGAACAAGGCAGCTATTATTGCCTTGAAGCAACGCAGGTAAATTTTAGCATAAAGAAAATCAACAAATAAGGGTGAGTTTTTCACTATTATGTTTCATTTGCTGCAATCTCCCAAGCCTGGTCACTAAGGCAGGCCTCCCTGCGCAGTACACAAGTGCCAGGGAGGACACATGGGCAGAAAAAGCACTGGGAAGAAATCTCTCCCATCAGCAAACTCAGAGAAATAGACTGTTTCAGAACCAGCTGAAAGCATTTTCTCTGCTTCATCCCCTCTCCCTTGTAACTGCTTCTTATCCTCATCACTCTAATCTAAATCTAAATCTAAAAATCTAAATCTAAAAACCTAAATCTAAAAATCTAAATCTAAAAAATTATACCCCCGCACCCTCTGCAAGAAAAACTGCTCTTCCCTCAGTACTTACCTTAACTTTCCTCATTATTGCCTGACATATTCATGTCATCTTTCTCTACACCATTTTTGGCTGTGTTGCCTAGAATTCCTTTCTTAAGTCCCATTTCAGCTGCTTTAATAATGTTTCTGCTACTGTTTCACCAAAATTCTTCTTTATCAAGACCAAAAGTCTTCTTTAATCTAATAAAAAAAAATTGTTTATCCTCTCACAGATTACTTGATTTGCAGACCCCCTAGCAAACTTTTCCAGTGAAGTACAGCTAGCAGTATAGCAAGTTTAAGGAACCTCTGTTTCTTTCATAGATCCAGCTGTGACTGACTGAATCAAGACTACAGACTTGGGTTCTTTCATCTGCTTTTTTTCTAAGCTCCTGGAGCTGAGCTGCCCAGTCCTCATTTCATGTTTTGTTAACACTCAGAATCCTTCTCCGATAGTTTCTCATGCTCACTTATCACTTCCCATTCAATTCCCTCCTTTTCCTTTTATTACTCATTTTTCACTAATCTTCTATTACTCTCTCTCACTGTTTCAGCACCCATTATTGTTTTTTACCATTCCAACTGCTGTCATTTTGCAACTCTATAGCCTTTATCTTTTCTCTTCTGTTCTTCTTAATATAACTCCAACATTAGGCCTCTCATGCAAATTCACAAACCCAGAAGTCTCTCCAAATTTAGCATTTTTTCCTCATTCCCTTTGAACTCTCGCTAGGATTTGTCATTTCCTCTCACATATATCTCCCCTCAAAAATCTACCCTTTCCACACATAAATGTGTGTCATTAGGAGTAATGTAGGGAGAAAAGGTATTCTAATAATTTCTCTCTCTTTGGCAGGCAGCACAGACTGTACAGAGAACACAGTCAGGAAAAAAAAGTGAGATTTTGCACTAGGAACGGAACTCTCAGGAAAACAGCTTGAACACATTAAGACCAATTAAATTGTAATTTATCAAGTGCCAAAACAAGCTAAAAGGCATTCATCTTACATTGAGAGAAATATCTGAGTGCAGCACAGAACTTCAAATTACATAACAGCTTGGGTATATATATATATATATATATATTTTTTTTTTTTTTTTTTTTAATGCGTATACTGGGGTTCTCTGCTGGGACAATAACTTACAACTTTCCTATTTACAAAATGCCCAGTGCATACGAATGGCCCTAGTGGGCCAGCCTGAGTGTCCTAACTGAACCAAGGACCCCACCAGACAAAATATCCAGTCAGACTCAGGCCCCTCTCTCCAGGAGCAGCCGTAATCAGAGCCCTGGGAAACTGGTGGGGAAATGAAGGGGAGAAAACGAACACAGAGCAATTGCATAGAAACTCACTTTTCTTTTCGACCCCAAAAACACGCCTCACAACTTTTCCACATTTTGCAGCAAACAGTTCCCTACCCTTGAGGTAATGTCTACGGGCTTGTTAGTTCTGAATTTTTCTTCTTTTCTAACTTCTCTCAGTAGCTTTGAACAGCCAGGCAGCATGCACACCATGTGGTAACAAGTAATTCCATAGCTGACTTGTATAGCAGGCAAAGAGCAATTTCCTTCCCTTTTTCAAGCTACTACCTGCCTGCTTTACCTGATAGTTCTCATGTTAGAAACATAAGGTGATACTAAACAGTAACAGATTCATGCTCCTCACACACCTGATGATTTTGTAGGCTTCTAGTGTTATCATCTGGCTCCTGTCTCTTTGCCAAATTAGATAATCTGGTTTATAGTAGTTGTGCTTTGCTCAGAAGCTGTTCTGTGCCCTCTCTAATTCTACTCTACTTTTTTTTTCCCTCCAAGAAAAGGAAATCAGAGCTGTGCACTGTATTCAAGACCTCAACACACCACTGATTTAAGGAATGGCATAATGACATTTTCATCACTATCTTTTCACAGCTATTTCTGATATAAATGTTCTTTTTGGACTGCTATTAAGCACTGAGATGATTTTTTTTCCCATGAAATTACTGCTTCTAATCTCAAGATCTCGTTCTTGCCTGGCAAGGGTCAGCTCAAAACATTTTGCAAGCATTAACCTTTAATGTCATCCACATTTTAATGGCCACTCTGCTCTTTGTTCCTAACCATTTATGACTGCAATGATTCCTGTGGGCACCACAGAGATCTCTGTGGAAATCCAGAGGTGATTTCTAACTGCTATGAGAACAGACCATACTACTAAGACTGTTAGTTCTGTCACCTTCATAACCTCCCTCTCAGCAGCTGTAGGCTGATATTAGCTTGTTTGTAAGCCTTCTCTTCAACAGGGTCCACTTTACAGAAATCCTCTCACAGTCTTATTGTATCATATTTATCCAGTCACCGAACACACTTACTTATCTAATCTTTCTCTTTTTTTCTTTTTTTCTTTTTTTTTAAAC
Organism: Crypturellus tataupa; assembly: GCA_034781795.1. Taxonomy (NCBI): domain Eukaryota; kingdom Metazoa; phylum Chordata; class Aves; order Tinamiformes; family Tinamidae; genus Crypturellus; species Crypturellus tataupa. The sequence continues at coordinate 5,830,184 of JAWLRI010000002.1, forward strand.
TAACTAATTCAATTTAAACAGGTCCCCCATGAATACTTTCAAATACTTAGCATCAAATTACACAACTGCAAAACTTCATCTGAGACCTTTATAAGCAAGAGGCTGCACACCACAGTCTGTAGCTGGTCTACTTCATCCTTCAGTTCCTTAAAGCTTTGGGTGAGTTGCATCTAGTCCTAGTAAATTAGGAATGTTTAGTTTGCTCCATGAACTTTCCAACAAATACTTCTAGTGGACAAAGATGACCCAAGAAACCAACCCAAGAATGCAAGTTCCAAAACAAGACCCAGCTCAAGCATTTCAAAGGGGAGCAGAGACACACACAAAACTTAAATATTTTGTTTTCTCCTCTAGCTTTATCTTAGGTTGTTTTTTTTTCCATAACACATAAGTCCCACAAACTCTTCACCAGGTCTCCTGCTACCTCCTGCTTAGGGAAAAAAAAAAAAAAAAAAAAAAAAAAAAAGTCGATTTATTTCATTAATTTTAGCCTGACTTTTTTTATACGTACTTTTTCACTTCTAATTTCAGCCTTTGGATATAGCCTCAGCTTTTGTAAGCGTGTCCTCTTGCTTTCCTGAGTCCCCTGTACCTTGTCATTTTAGCTCTACTGGCTTCCTTTTCCTAAGTTTTTTATAGGCTGAGGGTAAGCAACAGCATCCTGAAATAGCATCTCTGCCACCTGCAGACATTTTACTCTTACAGTTTTCCTTTCAGCTTTTCTTTAGACAAGCATCCTCACTTTTAGCTAGTTTCCCTTTTTGAAGTGGGACATAATTTGAGAGCAAGTAGAAAAAAGAATAACAGCGTCCTGTTTTCTTGCATTCCTCTCACCCTAGGGAGGAAAGAGAGGCAGAATAGCAGTAAAGACCTAAAAAGCTATTTCACTACTTTTTTTTTTTCCCAAATAGTATCTTACAATATGTTCATGACACTGCTGAGCAAAATACAGTTCCTTACCTACCTGTTAGGCACCATCACTCTGTAATCGTCTACTGCCTCTGGTCTGTGCCTGTGCAGAGCTGAACACAGCGGGGTCCAGGATTCCTCACATCAGTTCCTAGGTCATAAGGAAACAAAGGAATAGTAAAAATTGAAAAGAATGGTTGTGTTAATAAAATCCATGGGACATGAATTTGAGGAAAATCTCTCCACATTTCCCTTAGTGTCCTAACCACTGTTCAGATTAAATAGGCCTCCAAAACAGGATGAAATGTGGGCCCAAGTGAAATCCTCAACAAAATTCAGGCAGGCATGCAGAACTTCAGTATTTTCTCACCTGCCTAAATTAATTCTAAAATTAGAAAAAGTCCAAGAGAAAAATGCTGTTACTGTCTAAGATCTCAAAACAATACAAAAAAAAGCATCATTAAGAACACTTCAAGATGTAAGCCCACTGTAAGAACCAAAGATAAAAACATTCAAACATCTAAAAGTATATATTACTTTTCATTTTTGAAACAGAAAGATGTATAGCTGATAATCACTTGTTGTCTTACATGAAAAGGCCAGACAAGCCCCAAGCAGCAGCAAGACACACTTCAACAAAAAGCGTCACAAATGAGAAATATAAATCGTCTAACCTAATTCAAGCATCACATCTTTGATATGGAAACGTTTTGGCACACAACCAAGACACCAACAAGCACTGGTTCACCCTTGAACCTAATCAAAGGCATGATGCTGCCAGAAGTCACTGTTTACTCACTCATATAATGTGACTAAACTAGGTGACTAAAAGCACCCACAGTTTGTTTTTCCAATGCTTTCCTGACCTATGAACGTCTCAAGAAAACTACTGCAACAGTCCTTCATGAAAGCATTCTGTACCAAAGAAACTTATTATATGCAGGAAGAATTTTACAGGCAAGCGAAGGAAGAGACCTAATTTACCATGCCACACTTTCTCACCAGCACCCTAAACGCTATCACAAATTATTTGAGATTTTTTATCATTTATTTCCTTCTAAACTCCAAATTCATATCCCATATATACACAAGTACACACCACTTTCCACCAAACCTGACAGTCTATCCACAGCAAAGGGACTAAATGAAGATAAAAGGGGGGAAGCTCATCCTGAATTGCAGCATCTAGGCACTAGCTGAAGCTTAGTATTGCTGAGCAACCAATGCATTCGCCCTCTCTTTGCATCCAACCTGCAGACAACCACAAGCATCATGTCTATAAAGTAATCCAGTGACACACGCATATGCTCACTACACAAGAGTGACAAACTGAATTTTTAAGCTTTGAAATATTACACAAAGGCTATACATCTCCCCCAATTTTATATATATATATAAATAAATCTGGCAATAGCAGTGCTGTCTACATGCATGTCAACCCTCCCACGGTCCCCTCATCGCTCTTTCCGAGGTTTGGACTTCTGCATAAAAGCCTCAACTTTTATACTAACAATGTGTTTAATCTAAACAATTACATAAACACAACTTGAAAGCAAAGTCTGAATTTGCCTTAGTGTTTTAGACAGAACACACACAGAGAAACAAAAAGTAAGGTTTGGGACTTCTGCGAGATCACGTCTTGCCTGCCTTGCAGCTCCTAACAGCTCGCCGGCCTTCCCAGGAGCGCCAGCCCTCACAGCTTGTGCCACACACACTGTGACTTGAGTCAGAGCATCCTGAAAAGGGGATGTTGCTGATGATCATGGCCTAGAGCTAACAGCTTCAGAGGGTGAGGAAGAAGGGGGGCTTGCCCACGTCCGTGCTCCCACCCTTCAGCATAACACAGAAGAACTACTGAGCACACAGAAGTCATCACAGAAATAGATTCTGTTTCTTTCTATTTGCATGTTGAAGAGGTCCTCAAATAAGGAAGGAGATACCATCAGACGCAGTTTATTTGCTGGAATAAAAAAAAAAAGTGGAAAGACGGTAATAATTAAAGCTAAAGTTGAGCCACAAGGAACATGAATGAAATAGAAATGCCCTTCCATGCTGTATTTTGTTTATATACTCTTTTAAACCACAATATGCAATTTGAGCAAAATATAAGCATAAATAAATAAATAAAATTTACATCTAATAATTTTTAGGAGAAAAAAATACAGAGAGAATGAAAATCAGCTGTGTTCTCCCCCGTATCCCAGAAGGCACCACAGGAAGCATCCAAAAGTGCATCAACACACTTGCAGCTCCCAAACAGGCCAAGACCCTTGAACATGAGGCCCCAAACTTAAGGTCAAAGTACGGAGTGGTACCAACACTGCCCTATTTGTGCCCAGGGCTGCGAGCTGTTTTCATGGATGTGTCTTCTGGATCAACTCAGAAACCACACCTGGACAAAACAGGAGCAGTGCCAAACACCCAGGCATTGGAAATGGTCTTGCCTTGTTGCCCCGGTCATTATGAAACTCAGATAACCACATACATGTATACATCTCTTGTAGGCAAATCATACAGGCAATAGATTCAACTCATCCAGACTTTGTCAGACTTATGGCACATACAGAGTAAATCTAATATAATCAGAGCATATCAGACTCACTGCTCCTAAGATTCCCATGAAACAAGCTCACTGTGTACAATGTAACATATGTCAGTTCCCAGGAATATGAGAGTTAGTCATGGTCTTTATGCTGATGTGTACAGTATTGGTTCCTTTCTTCCAGTTCTGCTGGGAGACAAGGGCTTGATAAGGAAAATCAGATTCCTCAGTTATCCACAGCTTTTAACTGCAGTATTTCTTTATTCTCTGTTAAGTCATAATAAGAACAAATGTAGATAGTGGAGTGCCAGGGCAGGAAACATACTGTTAACAAGGAAATCATAGATCAAAACATGTGAAGTCACCAGAGTTCTCTGGCTGGAAAATATAAAACTGAGTGACATAACATTTACTTGGTTTTGTAGGGCCAATAAAAGTCTGCTTAAAGCTGCTGGGCTCGCCCAACCTCCTCATACTCCGTCTAGGCCGAAGTGACAAGACATAGTAATGTAAGTTTAACCATCACAGATCCCTAGCCCAAAAGCATTGCTTAAGTAATCTCCATTCTCCTCCAAAAGACAGTGCTGTGCTGCTTCTATCTATTCCATCATTTTCACTTATAAGAAGAAAAAACATCCTCAATATTATTGCCTCCACTCTGATAAGAGAAGCTGCCTTTGGAATATGGAGTTACTTCTCTCCTGGAATCCTACCGGATTATTTCATGTCCTAACTGACCATGGAACCTAATATTCAAAGTTGATGAAACGTGGAAAACTTACATTATGTTCTGTGAAATTTAAATTCTTCAGCATCTATGCCAATTTAGGAAAGACAAACCAGAGAAATCCCAAAGATTCACTCATGCTCTTTCACTAACCAGAAGAGGGCAAGTACGCCAAGAACAGTCAAAACAAGAGTAAGGACATCACGCAAGAGAAATGCTCACCAAAAGCATTTTTAGATACGCCACAAAATACATAAATATATTAAACCTTATCTGATAGTTTGAAAGACTCACTAATTTTTGCAAAAGTTTTCTTGAATATTCAAACAAGACTTAGATCACTGACACCTTTTAGAAGAAGAAAAAAATAAAACTATCTACTGGGGTTTTTCCATTGTCTTCTTACCAACTCTTCTGAATATTCTGAATTATTTCTTTTCTAAACCACAGGATACCAGCTGGTGTATTTCCTAAAGTACACTTAATTCAGACACATCTGCTTCCTAGTGGGCCAAGGAGGATGCTTGGCATTATAAACTCTGGACTGTATTCCTGGCTAAACAAGCTAATTGTAGTGTGGCAGTGCTCTGTCCCTCTTTCATCATTATCAAATGGGAAAACTATACACAGCTGCTTCAGAGCTGGAGTTTTAATATATCCCAGTTTGCGTGAATAAGGTGCAAGTTTTAAAATGTCTCAGTGAGTTGCATTATGCAAACTGTAGTTCCAAGCGAGAGTGACAGTTTCTGGAAAGGCCGCTTTATGGTCGCTTTCTTGCAATCAGAACCCAGCTGCCTTCTGCAGGAATAGGACTAAGCAGATTCACATAGGTACTGCAGATGCCAAAAAATAATGAAAAGACTAATCCTAAATATTGCAGCTGCTGCTAATGTGCATTACCTAGCAATGCAGAAAGTATTACAGCCACAATTGCCTTCAGCATGCACCGCTTTAGCGAGAGAGGAAAAAAAAATCTGTAGTGTGGTAGAATACAAGATGATAGTCTGAAGAAGAAAATAACTCGCTGCATATAGCTTGAGGTTACGAGGAAAGCATCTGCTAATATGCAGCAGGGTCCCATAATTGTGCAGCTGAAGTAATAATACCCCAGCAAAATGTCATTAAAATGTTCAGTGTTTAACAACTGTGCCAATTTTCATGCATGTCACTTCCTTCCACAAGCTGCCTCATCCACTTCAGCAATCCAAATGCTCCAAAATGATTTTAAAAAAAAAAAGAAAAAAAAGTCATATCCACTACACTTTAAAGACAGGAAGCCAAGTTCAGGCAAGCCTATTAATTTTAATGGTGAGATATCAGGGAGGAAAAAAGGGGATTCAGAATCTGACTTTGGAAAAGAGGAGATATATTTTAAACAATATTAAGGTTTTAGGTCCCTCAGTACCACCACTGTACCCATGAAGCTGCCTCACTGTCTTCCTCTGCCTCCTGCATGAAGCTGAAAGCTGTTTTGCTTGCCAAGAGAGTTGTGGAAGCAGTAAGGCAGCCACAAGGTGGTTGTGATCTGGAAACATTCCACCAGCTCTCTGAAATATTCTGAAGTATTTCTCCGGGCCAAATACTTTCCCCATCAGCAGCAGAGGCCTCCGAAGCTCTGGCATTCCTCTCGCACACCATCCCTGCCACCCAAGCCATGTGCGTGCTACCACGTCCCAGGTTATTTGCAGCGCTGAGGCGATTGCAAGTGCCTCTGGCAAAGCAAACATTTGGAGGTAAACACTTGAGTCCTGGGCATCATCCCAGCGAGGGCACGCAAGGCAAGAGCTGCCAAGCTCCTCCTCAAGCCGCAGACTGGAACACAACATTATGTTTTGTTTTCTTTATTGCTAAGAAAATCAGAGTAGGAGAAGAGTTCAATGGATAGCAGGATCACTATCAAGAATTTCATTGTACACCCCAGGTTCTCATAAACTGTTATTAAAAGCAAGTGTAGATCCTCTGCAGTGCACCAAGTTTAAATGGGGGAGCAGGGAGCAGCTCCCATGCCCCATTACCGTACCTCATGCCCACCTCAGCCCTCTCCCACTCAGGATCTCCAACTTTTGCAGAACATACCCTCATTTCCAAGTCGCAAACCTTATTTATTCTCTATGTTTTATGCTGCCTCCATAGTTTTGTTGGTTTTTTTTTTGTTGTTGTTTGTTTGATTGTTTTTAGAAGTTGAATCACTCCCTTGGAAAAAGCATGGTTTGCATTTGTTATACTGATGGCTTCACCCAAGGCAGCAAAATGAGAATACCTAGACCTGATTTTGCTCCTGTATTTCAGATTTCTCCAGATACTTGTTGCATGTGAAAACGTAACTGCATCCTATACATCAAAAGAGAGGAAAGGTTTTGGAAGCCAGTGTTGGGGATAACCTGGATGTTTGCACAAAAGAATTTGTGGGGTATTTTTGCAGAAAAGTATGTAAAACATTAAACACATTATCCCAAGGGCTCTATTGGATGAAATGCAATGTTAACTTCAGTATGTGGCATTTACTTTCATTATCTTTGACAATTCACTATCCAACACTTACAATTTAGATGTTAATTTACCATTAATAGTACAAATCAATAACACATACAGAACTAACAGCAGTAAACTGCCCAACACACAGGAAATTCCTATTATAAATGCCTTGGAAACATTCAGTTGAGTTCCAACACAAAAGATTTTGCTTACCAGGACAAGATGTAAGGAGATAGGCCCTGTATGCAAGCACTTCTCCAATTCCGCTCTTTCCAAACACTTATAATTATGTACGAAGGAGAAGACATTTGATTTTGTGCATCTGCGCTAGAGCATGTCCCTGAAATCTTCCAAGAACAAGTGTGGGTAAAAATAGCACAAACAAGGAGAAGAGAAGACGCACCCAGACTTGATATGGAAATCCTAATGCTAGAACCAATCCTCCCTTCAGAAACATAAATAAGATTGATGGAAAGTTGCCATGTCCAAAAATCCTCATCCTTCTTCAAATTCAGGAGACCTTGACATGATGCCACACAAAGAAAAGAGGCATAGTGCAGGTAATTCTGCATAATATTCAAGCTATGTATGAGAAGAGGGTTCAAATCTCTAACAGTGGCTGAATACACGGCCTGAGCCTACAGGTAGTTGCCTTTTATCAATGCTTTTCCCACCCCATATTTTAGCACAGTCTATAACTTTCTACTGCAGGGACTGATCTTTTTCAGAACAAATTAATTCTACTTTCCATTTCCTTGTGCTTGAGACAGCATTGACAAATAGGAACTATAAATGAAAGTTGGACAGCACAGAAGGGTATAACTTAATTAGTCCAAGAAAAAAAAAAGTTTAAATGATATTTAAACAAAATATTAAAAAAAAATCAGGGTAAAAAAAACTATGGATAGTCTTCTACAATCTTTATTTTGGATAAGATGAAACAAAAACGTGAATGATTAGGAAATAGGAAATAATCAGTTAAGCCCCCAGACTACTTTAAAGTTCTGCTTTACTCATACTATGCACTAAATGTGCATATAAATAATGCTCGAGGCTCCAGATCAGATGCAATTACATTTTAAGATAACTTTGGGTTCTCCTATGTTTTTTCACATTCCTTCTCATGTGAAAAAGACAACAGTGACGCTCCTGCTTTCACAAAGATGAAGGATTTCTGAGAGCTAATTCATATATTTTGGACTTTTCTGCTCTATCTTAACCATTTTAAAATGACTAAACTGTTGGACCAATCTCATAACTATACTACCCTGTTAATAGCAAAACACCTCAAAATCAATTCTTATGCTTTGGGGATATTTCTAAAAAGCAAAAAATATCTGTTTTTTTTTTTCCAAGATTTTCAGTGAATAGGAAATTTTTCTCTCCAAAAAAAGAATTCTAAATAACACACTTGTGCTTTTTGTGGTTTTGGTTTTTGGTTTGTTTGTTTGTTTGGGTTTTTTTTTTTTGTTTTTTTTTTTTCCATTTCCTTTTTCTCTCCCTTCTCCCCTCCCACCCCCAACTTTATGCTTCCTTCTTATCCCACAGATCTTCCTCTGTTCTGGAAAGGAAACCCAAACCAGGCAGACATGTCTACTACCATCACCACTTATTGCCAATCAAAAAAAACACAAAAGATGACAATGTCAAATATGCCCTTTGCTTTGTTTGCCTCTATGTTTCCAGAATTAACGTGAGATGGTCACTGAAGTGAGATAGTTACTCCAGTGAATCCAGATACTGTTCGACCTATTAACTACGTTGCATCTAAAACATGTGCATCTCAGACTAAACATGCCACCAGCTATTCAAAATCAGAACATGAATATGCAAATATTTGCACGTTCTTTGCTACAGCAACTTTAAGCTATTTCACATTGCTTCCCCGTTCCTTGAAATTCATCTTAAATATACTGATCAAACTCAGCAATTTATAAGAAAATTTCCCCTTCTAACTTTCAAAGAGAGATTTTTAAAACTCTCTTACAAATCATTACAATGGAGATAAATCTGAAAGGTTTGTCTTTTCCCCTGTTGGCCAGATTCTTTCCATAATATCCACATGCCTTGTGCTTTGTGTCTCAAGTCTGAAGTCGGGCAGGAAAAAGAGCTTAGGGGGAACTCAGCATGGTTCAGGACACGAAGGGAGGCAGTTCTGGAGTCAGAGACGAAACAGGGCAAGGAGGATAAATGTGAGCACTCTATTTTTACTTCATTATGCAAATCTCTCTATGAAAGGTTGATCATAAGTCTCTGAGCAGTCAGAACGGACTTTATATGCACAAAACAAAAGCTTAGTAATTACTTAGCCTCTTATCCACTAAAAGGCTGTGCCTTCCATTTCAAATAAATAAGAGCAACAAAAGAAAGCAATAAACAGTTCTTTGTACATTGGTGCTGTGTGTACAGGTTGTCCTCCTTTTCACAAATACAGGATCATCTACTTTTTATGCTGAGAAGAAAGATAGACTGAAAAGAATACCTTATTTTCATAAATAACATTAATGGGAAAGAACATTAGAGCCTCAAAATGCAAAAGCAGTCCCCATCTGAGACTGAGAGAGGGTCAAAGAAAAATTCTTGATTCAATAACAGAAACATTGAATAAAATAAACAAACAACATCATTGAAAAATTATGACAAGTCATCTGCTGTAAGGTTAATCAGCTTCACACCAAGAATCTTCTTCTGGGGACATAAGACATTTCTTACCATTACATGATTAAGTAAGTGCTTTGCTTGCAATTCATAAATTAAGCCTTCTTTATCAAAAAAAATAAAGCTATAGTTAGAAGTGAAAGCTAAAGAAGGAAGTTAGTCAACAAGTATTTTCTCTATAGACCTGAAAGCCTATTGCGGGCTGCCTTTAGAAATGTCAGAAGTCTTCTGTAATGCTGTGGTAGGGGCACTCCAACCCTTCTCAGCTCCTTTGGTGAAAAGGGTTAATTGGTGCCTGCCAGCAGCTCTGAGGAGCTGTAAAACAGCTTAGACCTTGAGGCAGTGATTCGCACTGAAGCTGCAAAGTTGGCTTGACACAGCGTACGTGCTTATCTAACTGCAGAATGTACATGGGAACATCAAATACCTACCTACTGTGCTGAAAACATCCATTAAAAAAAAAAAAACAAAAACAAAAACATTATATATTATCCTAGGCTGATTCAGAATGAGGTCAAAAAAATACTCCCACAAGGTTTCTGAGCTGGAGCCAAGTACTCCTCAAAAGGAGCAGACCTGTACTGGAGAACTCTCCTGGGCTGGGACACCACTTGAGGAAACTCCTGGAAGTCAAGAGCTCTCTTCTTTTGTGTGAAAGATTTGCACATATAGACTTTGGGACTTAGTCTTTTGATTGGGATTTAGCTTTTGGATTCTTCTCAGTGTAGTGATTTATTCTCATCCTGACATTGAACCTGTTAAATAACTTTTTGCCTTGTCTACCTGCTTTAATAAAGAATATTCTAAATTATCTACCAGAGTGTAGCCTCTGGTGTGTGGCAAACTCCTTAGAAATAAACTATCAACTGAGATGGTATCCATCTGCACCTCAGCTCTTCTCCAGGGGAGTTTAGAAAATGAGAGGGGCCTCTCAAACTTGTGACCTTGCAACTCAGTGGGAGGGTCTCCTTTGGGAATTTCTGTAAAGTGATCCTTCAGCTTATAAACCACTGACCAAGTGTGGACTAGGGTCAGATTTACTCTGGTGGATCTGATTTGATCCCCATGACCCAATGTGAGGGACTCCACACACGTTTCCTTCACACACACTCCTTTAGGTAAAAGCTGTTGCACAGTTTCCCAGATCTGGAACTAAGATTTACCCGAACCTCCTTCTCACACACACACACACACCCTTAAGCATAAGCCTTTGCCTAAGCCTGCCTCACCAGCTAATCCCTGGAGTGAATGTTGTCTACCTTGACTTCAATAAATGTCTCCTAGACCATCCTCACAGACAAGCTCCGGAAGCACGGGCTAGATGAATAGATAGTGACGTGGATTGAAAACTTGATGAAAGGCTGAGCTCCGAGGGCCATGATCATAAATAATCCCCGCACTAGTACATGGTGGTGGCTGACCTGTTGGAAAGCAGCCTTGCAGAGGGAAACCTGGGAGTCTCGGTGGAAGCAAGCTGACCATGAACCACCCACATGCTCTTGAGGGGCAAGGGCAGACAGTGATATCCTGACTTGCATTACAAAGACCGCTGCGAGCAGGGCAAGGGAGCCTGATCCTCCTCCTCCCTTCAGCCTCTGTGCAAGACACATGGAGCTATTGAGGAGAGTCCAGAAGGGCTACTAAGATGATGAACTGAATGAAGCGCCTCTTATACAGGGAAAGGCTGAGAGAACTGAGATTGTTCAGCCTGGAGCAGAGAGGATTCGAGGAAATTTTATCAATTCCTGCAAATACCTAAACTGGGGGTGTAAAGAAAAGGAGGACAGACTCATTTCAGAGAGGCCCAGGGCAAAGATGAAAGGTAACAGGCACAAACAGAAAAACAGGAAATAATGACTGAACAGGAGGAAAATTTTCTTCATTATGAGGCTGACTGAGTACTGGAAGAGGCTGCCCAGAGTAGTTGTAGAGTCTCCTTCCTTAGGGATGCTCAAAAGTTGTCTGAACAGGGTCCTGGACAACACGCTATAGTTGATTGTGCTTGAGCAGGGAGTTGGAGTAGATCTGCTCCAGCAGGCCCTGCCAACTGCAGTCATTCTGTGAGAAACTGCATGGTGACACTGTTCATGCCTCCAGGCCCCTTTTCGCATTGTGCATTAGCCTGTTTTCTATCAAACAGATTACATCAAACCTTTATTAAAATTCTTTTACTTGCGTTTGTATTAAAAGCCTTAAAAGAAGGAAAAGGTAGAAGAAAACTGGACACAAACTTAAGTTTTGCACCTTTATAATGTTTTTCATGGAAGTTGTCTCAGCAAACATGACCTTTATTAGCACCAACATAACCAAAGGGAACCATTTGGTTTTCTTTCTTTCGACTTATTTTTTTACTGACACACACTTCTGATGTGTGGTCTAGTTACTTCAAGAATAAAATTGGTTAAGGATGCCAAAGCTGTCCCCTTGGTTGCAAAGGAACAAGTACAGCTGGAGAGTTTCAGCCATGGTAAAAATTCCATTCAGGTTCCTATAAGAATCCCCACTGCTCTCCAGAAGAAAAAAAAAGAAAAAAAAGATTGGAATTCATTCAACTCCAGCTTCAGCCTTTCAATGTCTATAATTATACCCAAAAGACTAATGAGGAAGTTAGTTCTCCATCTCATAAGAAATGCTGACAATCAGAAAGTGAGACCCCAGGTACTGTGCCACAAGATGAAGCTAGTCTTTAAAATACTGGGAGAGGGAGTGAGGGAAGTGAATTTTCAGTGAATGTAACATTTCCAATATTTCTATCCTAAGAAAGAAAATCATTCATCTGCTCAATCCTTCTAAGGTAGCTCTATTTTTAAGCTATTTGTTTCATGGAGTGGCTCTATTTCTTATATGTTTGAAAATGAATCAAGACCTTCTGAAACTAATGATTTGAAAAAAGAAACAGGGGAGAAGTATGTTGCAGAAAGATGGCATGATTACACGATCCCAATTCTTTACTCATCCAAATGGGAGTTTCAGACTTGTCCAAGATAGACTTACCCACAGATACCAGCTTATCTTTGCAAGATAATTGCATTTAGTCTTTAAGAAAAATCACCAAGATGTAAAATCTTTGATATTTACTGAAATATTAAATGCTCTTCCTCTTTAGCAAAGACTCTAATAATAATAATAATTGCCCAAAGATTCACTGCAGGAATGCCTTTTTTTTTTTTTTTTTTTTTTTTTTTAAAGTATCATTACTTACATTGGACTCCCTGAACTCCAGACATAGAAAAAATACAGCAATCAATATCTCTAAAATCTTGAGCAAAATCATTCACAGCAAATCATCTCCCAAACAAAACTAATCTAGTAAAACTTGGGTCACAGCTCACTATTGCACAGTTCTAGCAATCTAAATTTACAATGCACTTTTTTTTCATTATTTATCTTGGTTCCTTAATGAGAACCCTAAGTTCTCACTTCAAAAAATAAAAAAGACAAAGGTGATGTCTTCCAAGTTCTCAAATACTTTTGAATAGCAAGGCTGTGCAAATTAAAGCATCATTGCAACTCTTCCAGTCTTCTTCTTCCATATATTACCTGCTACATTTTGGAAGGCAAAGAGCTTTCTCTACCAGATGTTTAAAGCACCAACTAATTTAAAAATACTAATACCTCATGCTGAAGACAGCAATCTGAGTTCTCTCCTGATTTTTGGTAAAAAAAAAAAAAAAAAAAAAAAAAAAAAAAAAAAAAAAAAAAAACTTGCCTGCCAAACAGCTCACAGAACCGCTTCTTTATCATGGATTATTAAATATAACAGAAAGAATGAATAGTTTGAAAAGATATCAGAAGGCTGCAAGCCAGTGAAAATGGTCCAGTAAGCATTTACCTTACTAAACGCTCACTGAACACCTAAAAACATTTGGTCCTGTACAGTCACAAAAGGAATACAACATTTTATTTACAGACTTTTTCTATGGATGCCCTGACCCATATTTCTCAATTATCTTTCCATCTCCTAGAATGCCAATCTTAAAACTAAGGAGTAAGTAAACTGAAGAAAAACAACAAACAACAATCTACGAAACAGAAAGAAGAGGCAAGAGATGTGTATGATTGAAAAACAACAACAAAAAAAAAAAAGGCAGGATGGCAGGATGACAAGAATTAGAGTGCAATTTGTATTCAACCTACACTATTTTCCTAACTAGCAGTCCTCAGACTTGGTCTGAGTTCCCTTTTTAGCAGCAGCTGTTCGGAAGGAAGACTTCTTGGAGAAGCTGAACAAGGAGCTGCTTTTTGCCAGACGTAAGCACACAAATTTTTCAATCTGGGTTTTGAAAAAGCTAAACACTCTTCAGCAAAATGGCTGGAAATAGCAACTTCTTAATACTTTAAAACCTCCTCTAAGTACGGGTAAGAGTCAGAGTCATAAGTAGTCCAGCACTTTGCCAGATGAAGGAGGACCAACAAAAGGGTAACAGATGCAAAACAAGACTTCATTTTCTGTCTTAGCCTGCAAGAGGAATGAAGGAATAAAAATAAAGTACTAGAGCTTTTCTCCTCTTAAGTATATCAGTAATAACTAAGGACAGTCAGAATATCTAGAAAAAAGGCAGAACACATGTTCAGCCACAACCAACCTCTTACTGTTTCCTTCCAAACTTCACATAGGCTGCGTGAGCACCAAGGTAAAGAAAACTTTGAGGGGAGAAGAAAACTCAAGACCAGAAACAAGTTTAAAATGACCCACCTGTAATAACAAAAGCACACGGGTTTATAGAAAGAAAACTTTTTAATTTAAAGGAAACATAATTTAGAAGCAGAAAATAAACAAAAGAAATTGAATGGTTTCTGGTTTTCTCATAACTTTTTGAATGCAGCAATAAAAGATTTTTTTAAAGTATTGTGAAAAGATAAACACAACAACTACTGAATTTTAGAATCTCATATAGACCCATTGAAAGTGTTGAAATATTTACCTGAAGGTGCTTTGTAAAACAATTAGTATTTTACTTCTCGGAAACAGTCCCTGAGAAACAAAAGCATTTTTGAGATGTCTACTTCCTGAAGGCATAAGTGTTTAGAAGACCTGCAGTTATTTATATTTTTGAAAATATTTTGTAGTTTTAAGTGGAAAGAATAACAAAGTTCTGAAAGAACAACATAACTTTTTACTTCAGAGGCTACTTTTCTAAATCATCTTCTTCCCTGGCATCCACGTTTCATTTTCAGAAGCATTTAGCATGCTTTATGCTTTCCACAAAGGTAGTTCTCAAAGTCACTCAGTAGCCCAGCTTACTGGAGAAGATGAAGGCCTCAATTGGTCGCAAGCATAAGGAGCACTGCGTATAGACATTCACCCACACTAACACACAGAAAGCAGCTGAAACTCAGGACCTTTCATCTAACATACAAATAGGCTGTGTCAACATACATTTCTGACAATCTGGCTCTTCATAACCATCCATGCAAGACTCGCTTAAAAGGCGAAGCACAAAGTATCCGCAATTACTGCAGCATCCCTCATTGGCCACCAAAGAGCCAGCTATGACCTGTTCTCAAACACTCAGCACATGACTGCAAACAAGGTGAGTTGCAGTGCATCATTTTGACTAAGGCACAAGTTACATCCCTTTTCTAGAGGTTTCAGGTATGCTAAAAGCAAAATTTGAATTCTTCACTTTCAAGCTCTACATGGGCAATTCTTGCTTCCTCCCAAATTGGACCCTTCCCTTTCTTCCCTTCCCTTTACATCCAGCCATTCCTGCTCATCTATCATCAGGTCTTTCTCCCATTCAGTCTCTCCTAAGAGAAGCCACACATCAGCATCTTCAAATCCCTTTATTGTTCTCCTCTTCCATTCTAATCTTCTTCGCTACGACGTCATGAAAAACTAGCACAAATACCACTGTTCATAATGGTAGGGTTTTTTTTTTTCCCCCCAACTATTCCTTGGTACTCCTTTCCATTGGCAGTCTGTGGCTTTATTTGAAGACGGAAACAATCTGGCTTGTTATTTATTCCTTTTATGTATAAAAAAGGATATTTCATGATTATGGCTCTTCATTATTGCAGGTCTCCCTTTTGCCCTCTATTTAAAAGGTAGAATATGAAAAACAGGAAACACTTATTAATATTTTATATAATTATCCTTCTCAAAATAGATATGCAGTAGTATATTCTTTATAAAACAAATTACATAATTAGCATGCAATGCCCAGCACTGAGATAAGTAATATAATAAACGCAAATACTCCAATATAGTAAATGACAAAGTGAGCCACTAGAAAAATGGTAGATTGATCCCAGCTAGTAAACTATGTATGAAAACCAGGAACAAAGAGAATAGGTGCAATATATTAATGTTTTTGTTCTTTTTATGTTAAAGGTTATTATCTTTAAAGAGATACAATTATCTAAGACAGAAAGGTTGGTTTGTTTTAGAAAAAAAAGCAGTAAACAAGTTGAGTTGTGGACAAAAAGTTGTATGAGCTGGTTAAAAATTCATTGACAATAAAATCACCAGGATAAAATTAAGCATCATGGCTCTTCTATGATACTGCCAGAGGCCTTCATCCTCCATTAGATGGACTTACTGGGAATTTTAATTTCTTACAAAAGAAAGGCATCAACAGGCAAGAAAAGATGGAGCTAGTAAAGGAAATTCTTCTTTAAAATAATAAAAAAAGTTTTCTTTGTAGTGTAATTCAAAATTTCTTTCAGCAAGAAACAAGACTTCTAATTTTCTGTTACTGTTATTATACCTCAGTGATTAAAAAAAAAATCTCAAAAACAATGAAGATTAATGAATATTTAATATGGAACTACTTTAAGATGCACACAGAGACAGAGATCTCAATGAAATGCACCTAAAATACCCATCACAATATTCAAATGTTAAGCACTTCAATTTAACAAACACAAATAAAATATTCTATTTAAGGCATCTGCTTAATATTATGAAAATAGTGGGTCATCTTATGACACTAGAGTCACAAAGATCAGCATAGTAGGCTTGTACATTTAGAAATAAGCAATATTCAGATATCACTTAGTATCACAGAATAAATGATGTTGTAAGGGACCTCTGGAGATCACCTAGCCTAACTCTTCTGCTCAAAACATGGTCAACAAGGGCAGGATCCCTAGGTAAAGAGCAGTTCAACAGCAGAAGGATGAGCTGTCACACACTGGGAGGGGGTAAAAGCGAAAGAGGCAGTAAAATCTTGGGTTCCCATTTCAGAAGCAAATTACACTCCAAATTGTATGCTCTGTCCTCCACCTCCTTTGCATGTCTCTCCACTAGCTAGCAGGGGCATGACCAAGTCTCATCTAATCAATTAAAGCAGAAAATCAACTGTGTGAGGGATCCAATAGTTCTGTCAAGTCAGTAGCCAACGTAATAAATCCTTCCCGTACAATTTTTTTTTAAGTTCTGAACATAACTTTTTGAACTGTTACATAAAATTAGGTTAGTATATAGAACAAAAAAGTATGAAATATTTGACTACAGAATAATTTATTGCATTTAAGAACCTTCTCACACAAATAAGCATTGAGTTTATGCAGTACTGGCTGAAGAATTTTTTGTCAAAGGCACTGACAAAAAACTGCATTTAATAGTTGGTAATAAACAGCATGAAATAGAGATATGTATAATATAAATTACATGGATAGTTCTTAGTGCCATGATTAATATTTTTATGTCAGACAACAGAAAACTTAAGTCATTATCGCCTGTGTATCCACATACAAAAAAAAAAAAACCATCAAACTGTTATAAAGTTTCTAGACAGATACAGAAAGGCAACATGCCATTTTTTTAGGTGCTTGGCTTCAGTCTTTTAAATTCATCAGTCTTGCTTATATTGCCACTATAACCAACTCATCATGCCATCATTCCTTTTTTAAAAGCATGCCCACTATCTCCTTTCAAAAGAAGTGGCAGCAAAGCTCGTTTCTTTTCTACTCTAGGTGCCAGGTCAACAAAACTTATTACATATTATGTTCTTCAGGCAGAGTTTATTCCCTCAGCCAATACCCTTGCTGCACAGCAAGGTAAGTCTTGGCACACCAAGTACCCTAAAAGCTTGATACACGATCCAACTACTGCTGATGATGAAGAGCAAGTCTGTGTGACTTCATGTTTCGGCTGCAGCTCTCCATGGGAAGGCAAAAACAGGACTTGGTTTTTAAAGAGAAAAATCCCAGGCGTGACCATATCACCCCAGTTCTGCTTCAAGAACTCTTGTACACTGAAGGAGTTTAAAACGGAGATGTAGAACACCATATCCTAAGCAGCTCATTTCACTGTTCACAGACTGTTACTACCATCTAGCAATCCGAGTGCTGTAGTGACGGTCATCTTATGGACTCACCATCTAAAACTATTAGTTTAAGCAAGCATTAACTTCATCTACTGTGTTTCTTCATAATGTACAAGATTATTAGGGAAAAATCATATTCTACCTTTATATCATTACATTCTCTATATGTGCTCAGATCTCTTTTCCACTGACAAAGCTATAATACAAACACACAGGTTACAGAGAAAATGGAAAAGACCTATCAAGTCACCTAACCTAGTCAGTGATTGCCCAAGAGCCAATGCAATACTGTTCTCTGCAGTATAATTCTAGTTAGATAGGCTTATGCATGTAGACTTCATAAAAACTCCCATAAAGAGAGTTATTCTCATAAAAGCCGAAGAAATAATTCCCTTCATTGCACTGAAAAAGAATATATTGTTGATTTTACAACCTTACTAGACCACAGCGAGGAAAACAGACCGGATTCTTAATGTAATCAGGGAGTTCTTATATCAACATTTTACTGAAATAGAGTTAAAAATGTTAAAAGTCAGTTAAAGTTCATTTACTTCTAAAAATGATACCTTGCTATTATTAATCCTATGCCATTAGAATAAAAAGAAATAATTAAGAGTGCTGTCTTGGCTTTCTCTCCATGTATCTAACAGCCTTTTTTTGAGCACAATAAATGAGCAAGGGAGTCCCCTTCCCCTTTTGTTTGCCTGGATCTTTCATCTACCTACAAGGAATAGAAGAAAAAGTTAAAGGACTGCGTGAAAGTTGCAAATGCACAAAAATTGAAAATACCTCATCTTGGCCACACTATTATCATGTTAACACAAAAAAATCTAATTATTTGAAGCTACTTATCACATACTTTCAGAGTTAGAGAGGGCTGGGTCTTTTCATCCAAAATGCTGGCTGAGAATGTCAGAAGAGAGGTGCAACAGGAAGGGAGGCAGGCATGAAGGTGACAGGCAATTTTTTTTAAGAGTCTTTGGGCAATTTCTGATCACACATCATTATAGTCCTATGTATCCACCTTTTTATGACTCCAAGTGGTTGCTCCTGTAGCTAAGAGACTATCAGAATACAAAGGTATTATTTCTTGCCTTCTCCCTCCAGTGCTATCCCAAACTCAGGGCTGAAGCTGTAGCCAGCTGAAGGAACTTCCCATTCCTTTGTATTAAAGAATTTGTGGAGAAGAATTCAGCAAAAGCCTTAAAACTTACACTGCTAAAAACGCTCCACATCTCTTAGTGCAGTTTTCTCTCAGAACATAAGAAATGCCTCACAGGGTCTCCCCCGCAGAGGTCCATCCTCTGTCTCCAACAGAGTAGTAAGAGATCCTTTTGCAGGCTACCACCTTTCCTACAGTCTATTAGCTCATACTCTGCGGGCATCTAGCATGCTTTAACTAGGGATTTTGGAGGTGATTACTTTTAGTATCTACTTATGATACTGTCAGGACTTATATTTAGTACTATTTATCTATAGGAAGTAAACAGGTGTCGTTGAATTTAACAGACCCATCCTTGAGCCTGTCCCTTGTCATTTGCCTCCACAACCTCCTGCGACACCTCATGCCTCCCCGCCTACCAGGGCTTCAAGTTTCATGCTCCTCTTACGTGTTTGGTTGCGGGAAATCAGTGAGCAATAGCTCCACACCTCCCTTATCCGCTGCCTTCACGATTTCCTAAGGCTCAGTCACCTTTCCTCCCACCGCATAGTCTATTCTCTGCAGCAATTAGTCCCAGCCCCAGGTACGATGCTCACCTCTTGGTGTTCACTCCTCTGTGCCTCCTTGAAAGTGGCTCCTGACTAAGGGGCTCAGCTATTTGCCAGACGTAGTGCAGCCTGTTCAGAAATATATTCAAAAGAAAAAAAGTTTTCAAACATCCGGCAAGAGACAAAACAAAGTACCCACGTAGCTATTTCATTTAAGTCTCCCATGCTGGACAACAGCTCTAGATAGCAAAAAATGCATAATCCAACATTCGAATGCAGATCACCCAATAATGTTAAATATAAAATTTTATCTACACTAAATAGTTCTCTAAAAATATTTCCTTCTTTCTGTCCCCCTTCCCTACAGAAATAATTTTCACACCCACGCTCGTCAATGGAATTAACCATTTCAAAATAAAATAAAACCAAAAATGCACGATTGCACTAAGAGCTGTTTTTCAGTGCTGTCTTACAAAAGCAACGCTGTTTTACAGTTGGCAACATTTTACCAAGAAAACAGATTACGCAAACTACAAGTTTGCAGAAAAATTTCATCACAGCAATTTACAGTTGATCAGAAAATATTAACAGCCTCAGGCAAATCAGTCATTAACCGCTACTGATTTGGAAGGTAATATAGCATTAATAATTCAATTAAAAAAAAAGTTTCAGCAATAAAAGCTTTGGGTTATTTATTTAATCAATTAGATGCTTGGCAGCACACCTGCTTTGGTAACCATGAAAAAAACATGCATGTTCTTCATTTAATTGTGAAAAATCTAATGCGTAGGTTCTGCCCCCAAGTCCCACACACCCGTAGCACAAACAACCAAAATGTTTGAGAGAGAAAGCCTTGGAACTTATATGGACCAAACGGAGCTGGCACTTGAAGATGTGTTAATTAGCAAAGCTTGGCTACCAGTGCTTAACGACCTATTCCTTACACGCCACTTGCCTAATACACCGAGACAGGTACAAATTGCACACATAAAAAGTTATAATGAATTAACGTGCATATAAGACACGTCTTGTTGCCACTAATGTTTAACAGTCCGCTCCACAGGATGCAAACACGCATCTAAAATGCTATAATGAATTACAGCTCATGTCATTTATAAACAGCTCTATTTTATTTGGAAGCTCGTCTTGACAAGCCATGACTGCACTGGCAGCTTGAAGTCATGGGTATCTCCAGTGTCCAGTTTCCAGGGGATATTTGATGTTCTCTTATTCCTTTCAGAAAAACATTTTCATATCAGCCCTACTTATTTGGACAAAAACCTGAATTAACCATGATAAATCAAACAATCTGCTTCTATTCAATAACTGAAACTACTTCAGCAAATGAAAGACTCGGCTGGACTCAATCTTGAAGTTTTTTTTCCAATCATGATGATTTTATGATTCTAAGAAAGGGAAATACCAAATAAGAGTATCAGGCCTCACTTTCAGTATCACTAAAATCAACTCATTCGATATTTAAAATGAGGCATTTGGGGAGAGGAGTGGAAAGCAAAGCAATGTTTATTGATTTTTAAAGCTGGTTACTCCAGCACTAAAGAGTGGGATTTTGGGGAAAAGATTTGCAAGAAATATATATATATATATATATATATACACACACACACACACACACACACACACACAACAATCAATGAATGCAAAAGCAACATACTATTTCCCAGAGTAAACAGAAAATCTCATCTCAAAGCTATTTCATTCTAATCCAGTAAGATTTTTAATTGCACTGGAAAGGAGGGTGTGTGTGTGTTCATTTTTAACTGCCCAGACATCATTCCTCTATGCTCTTTAAATAAACTGTTATATTGTTTAGGACACCACTGCTTCTAATCCAAAGCTTTTGGGAAAGTATGCTTATACCACATCCGTATTTAGTTATATAAATGTAAGTCTTAGCTTTCTGAGGGCAGCATCAATTTGGGCAACCAGCAGAAAGATCAAAGGACTTTTGGGGCTCCAGCTGCTAAGAAAACCCCAGCCTCTAGCTATTTATGAGTAGAGGCATACAGCCCAAGTCATAAAAAATGCTTACCCAATTTAAGTATTTTAAACTCTTTCTTCTTAAAATTCATCTACTGGTTTCATTAGCTATCCAATTAACCTGCAATGTAAAATTGGGGCATTAGGGCCAACCAACCAAAAATTTTTAAAAATTTATTTAAAAGAATCCTCTACACTAAAAAAAAAAGAAATACTTCAAAATGCAAATGTATGAAAAAGGACTATGTGACATATTTAAACACGTAGCAATTTATATCACTATAAAACAAGATACACATCTATATTCAAAGATTTCTTTTATGGAGATTTTAGATATTGCAATGTTTAACAGCAAGTTCTGTGATGCCAAATTTGAAAACAAAGATCATCATCAGCAGCATCATATAACTGAACCCATGCTGTGTGCAAAGCACACAGCCGTCCTAGTGGAGAAGAGATTGTGCTTCTTAAACTCTTTCCCTTAATTTTCACGAGGAAGACTCTGAAAAATAGGGAGCACAAGCTGTATGTATGTTGAGCGCCAGTCAGCCAAAACAGACACTTCTACATATGGCACCCAGCACTGTTGACTGAAAGAAGCCAGAACTTAACGCAGTGAGTTGCATCTATTTTAACATTACTCGAAACCATCTCTTACTGCATAGATATGGACCCCCTTGTGTACACAGGCATAAACAGGTTCATAGGATCTACCCAAAAAAAAAAAAGGCACCTGTGATTATGTGGTCAAAAGGCTACTAGCACTGGCTCCAGGCCATACCCAAGATATTAGAATTAACCAACAGAACAAAGTTCTCCAGGAGGATGGAAAAGGCAAAAGCACTAAAACCAATCAAGTACAGAGTATGTTGAGCCTGCTGTCCATTTAAGTTCATCCTGACAGATGGAGAGTCAAGTACGAGAGAATTAAAAGTATAAAAAAAGTGCTAACAGATATTGTTAAATCATGTTATTTTTTCCATACAGTTTGCACAAGAGGATTGGGTTTTAAGAAACACAACTCAATTACGGTTTTCTCTGGATACATCTAGCACATTCAAGATTTAATCTAACATACAGAGAAGGAAGGAGGAGGGAATGGACATAATAAAGAATTAAATGAGTCTGATGCACTAAATTGCCTTTCTTTCCAGTATTACAAAGTAGGACCTTCTCTACATTACCATTTCTTTCTTTCAACAGTTTATGGGTCAATCCACAGCAACATTTGGGGGACAATTTTCTAGCTCACAGGGAACACGTATTAGCTTACTAGCTATAAACTCAAAAAGGAAGGTTAAGTAACTTGACACATATGTCAAAAGAATTGTTCTGCTCTCTCTGAAGCTCACACAGTAGCATTTACTTAGAACAAATATTCCATGTATTCCACAGCAAGGAGAACAAAAACAAAAACAAAATCACACCCACACACTATTATTTATATTTCAACTTACCTACTCTAGTTTTTATTCACATAGGGATTACCTAAACTGCAAATCTACACTGTAGGTAATCAAACTGCTGGAAGCAAATGAAGAACAATTTAGAGGAATTATTTTAGCTTTCTAAACATACTGATGAAATGGTGCATTGCAATGGCACTGCTCCTGGAATTTCACTTCAGCATCTGTTCTGTTAAACAGCAACTCCTCTCCACTGGTTACTCATGATGCACAGACCAAGAGTGCATAACTTTGAGAGTAAGCAAAGCTTTCAAGTCACCAACACGAGCAATTTCTGTCATCCCACTTCCAAACTACTTGTCTCCTGTTTCACTCCTTTTTCCAGCATCCTCCTCCCGTGACAGCTGTTCCTCACCATCTACCACCTCAGGTTCTGCAGGGATTCTATTACTTCAAGTCCTGTATAAGTGCGGTGGAAATGCTGCAGATGTAAAAGACTTTCTTCTTCTTTCTCTCTTTTAGAGAGAAAGGAAAAAGTAATCATGAAAGTGAAAAAGCTATTGATTAATCTGGATGTGACCCTAGATATGGTGATCTTCATTTTTATTATTACTACATTTTAAAAATTACTTCATGTGAGGAATAGAGAACAGGAATGACATGACAGTTCAGGACTAGAAATAAGACTGACTGGCCAGGAAGGACACAAACTTACATGAGCAAAATGAACTCTGAGATAGAAAACAGTAATTTTCATCCCAGAACTCAGAAAAAGCCAGCCCATGAAGTTAAGGATCAGACAATCAAGAACTTCAAAAGCAAATCCACCAAGACAAGGAAAAGCACTAGTTGGGTGGAAAACCAAAACCCTGCCATCTGTCTTAAGCAATGAGAGAAGAAAAAAAACAGTGATATGGACAACTACAGATCATTAAGTTTTACTTTAGAAATACCTAAAAATTGAGATCAAAAGTGATGGAAAGAATAGTACATAAAAGCACATAGAGCTCAACAGAAAATGAGCTAAGTAGTATTATGGTCTCTCTAACTACAGCAGTCTTTCTCAGGAAAGAGAACTGTACAAGCTGACAATCAGTATCATATCGCCTGTTTTGATGATAAACTGAAATACGAGAAAAAAAAAATGGCTGTTATCCAGAGAATTCCTCTGAGAGCACTGAGATCTTAACCATCCTTCCAACAGGAGCAGTCAGGCAAGCAGGAAACTGCTTTCAAGACTGAACTTGCTTCACTTAAAAATGAAAGCATACCACAAAAAAACAGAACTCAAACGCAAGTAAAGCAAAGTAATTAAAATGTGTATGTGTATAATTTTTAAAGAAAAAGATGTTGAGAAAGGAAGACAAGAGAAACTTTAGCAGCGGAATATGTAGGTAGTTTCAATGAAAACTTGTGGCAATCAGATAATGCTACTTCATGAATAGTTACATATTAAATGTGAAATATGAATATGAATACTTTCTTTAAATCCCTGTAACGTTTGAATACCATGCAATTTCAAAGACAGAAATGTTAACTGCAAATTTGCTTCAATAATTTGTCTTCACTCTTCACCAAATACTTTTCAGTAGTCTATAGTCCTTTCACATTTATAGCACATCCTACTTTGCACTTATCATGCTCTTTCATATAATTACAGTATCCTTCAGGTTGGAAGGCCTATCAGGAGGTCTCTAGGCCAATACTGTGCCTAAAATAGGACGAAGAGTAAGTTTAGACTACAGCACTCAGTTTCGTGCAGTCTGTTCTTGATAACCTACAAGGATGGAGGTCACCTCAATTGCAGTGAGATTTTTAATCATCACAATGATATATATATATCTCCAGGTTCCCATTAAAACAACTGAAGCTCTGATTTAGCAAATTCAGCTCTGATTCTGTTTAGCAAAACAAATGAACTACATTATAATTATTCTATAAAAAAAAAAAAAAATCAAGAAATAAAAATAAAAGACTAGTTAGAAAAAGAATGGATCATATTCAAGCATCATGACTGGAAGAGAAAAACACCTCTCTGGAAAGAGCTTGGGCAAGCTTTGGAGGTTTTTCATATTTTAAAACACAAAAACTTCACTATTCCAAACAATGTCAAGGCACCCCTAACATCTGTATAGATTATTAACATTTTAACAAACAATAAGAAGATACTCTGGTGATTAAAAGACCAGAAAAAAAAAATCTGCTGAATTTTTAGACTTGCAGGATATCCAAGTATCTTCAGATTTAAATTAATCTAATACATTTAAATTATCTGCTTAGACCAATAAACAAAATATTTTGTCTTGTTTTTAAAATTTTGCATAATAAGAACTAATTAATGTCATAAACAGAATAAGAATTACCCATATGAATACTAGAATAATACTTTCTGCTTATAATTTGAGTTACATTTTCTTCTTAGAGCAAGTGCATTAACTTCAGCAACAAAACTAAATGCTTAAAGGATTTGAAGTCCATATTCATGGAAAAATAAGCCAACAGGTACAACTAGTTTTCACACTACAGTTTGACACCGAACAATAAAGTTCAAACAAACCTCAGTCTCCATTTCAAAAGTGTTGCCATAAAAAAATAAAATTACCATACTGAGCAAAAATTATTTTTCTATTTTTTCCATAAAGAACAGTGAACATATAGCATTATTTGATAACAAAATCAATTTAGAGGTCTGTATTACCAGAACTACTCCAAAACTTCAACACCATAAGCCATTCTCTCTGAAACAAGAACAGTAGATCTTGTTCTGGGCATTTTTAACGTCCCTGGCACCATGATCCAAAGAGAAATGAAAGAAAAAATTCAGTAATCTGATCAGTGAGCAAAGAAAGAAAATTATTGCTACTTCAGCTTTGTTCTATCCTTCCAAAACTAAACCTCCTCCCAATTTCAACTGATACTTTGTTCCCTTTAGTAGCAAACTGGATTAGAAGATGTAAAAAGAAGTATTAATATGGGTGCCTGTACATAAATTCAGTATACTAGCAGACTGAAACCATGAGAAATAGTTGCATATCCCTTTGCGACACTGATGAGCAGCTCAGTATAAATAGGCAGATAAAAGCCCTATAAATTGTTGCCAACTCTAGTGAGTCGGTTATAACAAAGTCCACAATCACTGCACAGATATCTTCTAGGTGAAAAATTGCCAGACTCGAGAATTATCATCTCACATACTAAAACAGATGGGATAAATAGCATTAGGAAGCTATCTTCTTCATGGTCTCAATCCTTGTAGCATTTGGGAGTTTTAAGCAGGGAAGAAGGTTCCAAGTAGCCACCCAGAGGACAAGGTGCCCCCACAGCTCCCATTCCCAGACGATGTCTGGTGCAAACTCCACCACTCGCAAAACCACTCAGTCAGTCACAGCAGGAACTCATCTCATGAAAAAACACTTATTTTGTTTCTGCTTCTGTTCTTCACTAGTTTCAGGACTGGAGAAAAAATACACTGGAGACATCAGTGCATAGTACAGCTTGCCACACACAATTTGACAAGATGCACTAAGCCAACATAACAGCTTGTTGGTCATGAAGGGAGAACTTCTTGCTGACAACTAGCAATATACAAGCCCACTTCTTTTGTAGCAATCCTAGTACTCAGCAAGTTGCTATTCAAAAAAAACAAACAAACAAAAAAAAAAACAACAAAAAAAAAACACCACTGCTTGTTCTTTTCGTGAGACAATAAAGGTCCAAAAATAAGCCAAAGATTCAAGATGAAAACATTTGCAACTATTTTAAGCTCTTTAGATCTCAAACAAATAAGACATTTGGTTGTGGTCCACCTTCCCTACTTTGGGAAGAAGGTTTTATTTTAGAAATATTTCCACTGCTTTCCTTCCTGCCCCCTAGTTCTACTACTTAGCTATTTCATTCTAAGATCTCAGATCCTACCACTAACAATATCTTACATCCAATACCATAACCACCATCAAGTTCAAATGCAAAAACACTTTCATTTTATTAAAAATATTGCTACCATCTATACTGCAGGCACCTATACTCTCTAAGAAATCAGCTTCTAAAGAGAATTCCCAACTAAATTAGGGGGAAACTCCTAGAAGGTTCCTAAAAACCTTCTCAAATGGCCCAATATCATAAAATGATAGTAGGTAGCTGCCAAATTTATCTGCATCCAAATTCTGGGGTGCATTAACATGTCAATAAGTCTCTTTAATGTAGGAATATATACTGAAAATTTAGGGACAGTAGATATATAAAACAACAAACAACAACAACAAAAAATAAACAAACAAAAACCCAACCACCACTAATTTGTACATATCAAGATAGACATAGACTTTATGAAGAATATGTTCCTATCACTGAACTCTCATTCTGATCAAGTTAATCCCAAGCACCAGTACAGATTAGGGGCTGACCTGCTGGAAGGCAGCTATGCGGAGGGAGATTTGGAAGTCCTGTCTGACAACAGGTTAACCATGAGGCAGCAATGTGCCCTCCCGGCCAAGAAAGCCCATGGGATCCTGGCTGCTTCAGGAGCAGCGTTGCCAGCAGGTCGAGGGAGGGGATCCTGCCCCTCTGCTCAGCTCTGGTGAGGCC
>JAWLRI010000002.1:5857568-5886625 GCA_034781795.1 Crypturellus tataupa
GGGAGGGGATCCTGCCCCTCTGCTCAGCTCTGGTGAGGCCACACCTGGAGTATTGGGTGCAGCTCTGGGCTCCCCAGGACAAGAGGGACATGGAGCTTCTAGAAAGAATCTTCTTTGCTCCTCCATGGATTAAGGGACTCAAACATCTATCTTATGAGGAAAGATTAAGCAAGCCAGGCCTGTTTAGCCTGCAGAAGAGAAGATTGAGAGAGAATCTGATCAATATGTATAAGTAGCTACAGGGAGAATGTAGGGAAGATAGGGCCAAACTCTTCTCAGTAGTGGCCAGTGACAGGACATGGGGTAATAGGAATAAATTAAAACTTAGTAAGTTTCATCTCCATATGACGAAGAACTTCTTTCCTGTGAGGATGACAGAGCCCTGGCACAGGCTGCCCAGAGAGTCTCCTTCTCTGGAGATCTTCAAAATCTGCCCGGATGCCACCCCGTGCCACGTGCTCTGGGTGTCGCTACTGGAGCAGGGGCGTTTGATTAGATGATCTCGAGGCCCCTTCCAACCTCAACCATTCTGTGATCTGATTTATCTTAATAGAGAGTTTTTCAGAGAATGCAAGTACGAGAAACACACAATAATTGCTTTAGGAAAAAATGTATCTGCCTTACCTCCCAAAGAAAGATTCTGTATGCCAAAGCAAAACTAAAACACCTATTTCCACAAGGCTGAGGAATAGTTATGTGCACATTTACATGTACAGTAACTGTGCTAATTTAGAACAAAACACATGAATACACATTTTTCTTAGTAAAGAAAGCATCCACTATACCAGCTTACCGTATTTTTTTCTGCAAAACAACATAATGTTTCATAACAAAAGAAATTTCAGCTCAGTTTAGCAGTTCAAGGTTAAACATTTGTGGCAGGCATTTAGCTGCACTTTTATATTAACCACAGTTCCAATACTCCAAAGGTAAAAAGTGTTTTCAGTGTATGCCAGTTTTAAAGCACAAAACATCCCTTCAAAACAATAAATTCAAGCTAAACCAGCTAAAACTAGTCTTTCTATTGCTGTCAGCTATATTTAGGGTGAATGAATATGCCCTTGCATTTCAAGTTATGCAGTTACAAAGCCTGTGGTGCAGCTGTTTGCATGGGACGGACAGTCCTGGGCATATTGTTGGCACATATATATCAAATGCAGCTCAGCAGATTAACACAACCAGAAGCTCTAAAAAAGGATAAGTGGGAAGGAGGAGTGCAAAATAGATAGAGGGGAACATCTATGTTTAGAAGGCAGTTCATTTAATTATCTGTGAAGCTCCTGATGCTGCAGGAGGAAGCAACATAGCAAGTGTTTTCAGTTTCCGTAAGCAGTCAGCACACAGTTAAAAAGGATACTCGTGCCCTTAAAAGCAAATGAAAAGCAACAAACTCTTCAATGGTGTAAAGTACACTCAGACCACTCACATTTGCATGTCAAGTCTACCTACCATAAATTTCTTCAAACTGAAAATTAATGCAAAATTTTGAAAACATTATCCTACTTCTCATGTTAAAATTTCTCAAAATTAGTCATGTTGAAAGATGTTCTTCTTTCTACTGGTAAGGACTGGTCAAACTACAAGTTTCTGGTTCAGTAGTTTTCCACAGACCCCAGAGAGCACACACAATATTTGATGCATCAGCAGTTCTGCACAGTGAATAACACAGTATTAGTATAGACCCAAAAGTTAGGGACTTAAAAGTTGAATTCCATTCTATAAAACTACTTAGTTATGCATTTGTTTGGTATTTTTTTTAAAACTTTTTAAGTGTTGGCTCAACTCTCCTGATTTCATTTGCAGTTTCTGATCCCGGGCAGCAAAGCTAACCCAAGCTCCTGTCAGCACCATTCCTCTTGCCTCCTGGCAGCAGAAGGATCACTGCAGCTCGACTAACAAAAACCAAGCGTCACTATTCCCTGTGCCCTAAACTCTGAAGTAAGTTGCAAGTTAAGCTGTGATGTGAGACAAGAATTTCTTATCTCCATGTTAAGTCCAAAGTCCAGTAACCTGGCCAGGAGTTGCACTAGTGCAATCTCGAGCGGAGGGCTGGGCTGTTTACACAGGGGAACACACACACCTAAGCCCACAGCTATGGTTAGTGCACGAGGCCCGCACAATAACCCGAGCAGAAAAACAGGGCTTTTCTCACCAGTTCTATGTTCTGTACCAAAAAATAGCTGAAAATTTGATTGCTAACTTCTTCTTTAAACATTACCTTTTTGCCCCCCTCCTTATATTTGAAACCCGCATTGATTTTCCTTCATTTGCAAACCCTCAAGATGCACATTGCAAGCAAAGACAGAGTTTTCTTAAGGTAATGGTTAACAAAGGATAACAAGTGCAGAAAAATCTAGCTCTTTTTAACAGAAAGGTTATTTTGACTATTGATAAAATTATGATTTTTCTCACCTGTTTTAGTAATATGCTTCATGAAAGTCTTTTCCTGCTTTAAAGTCAAGAAGAATGTACAAAATTATTATTTTTAACATAATATCATGAAAAGGGAATTCCTATTTTGCCTATCTGGGAGTTCAGATATCTTCACTACAGATCACGCCTCAAGAAAGTAAAACTTTTTCTTCTGGGAAAACTAAAAAGTTTTCCTGCTCCAAGCATACACTTCTAGATATGCCAGATTTATCTTATCTTGTTAATTAGCCATCTCCCGTCAAGTATTTCTTTAGTCATTTTATCAACCTAATATTACCTCAGTGCGCTATTCCATTGTCAGGCCCCATGTTTCATATTATAATAAAATATTTCGATTACTAGCAGTTTCCCCAATGAACACAACAGAGTGAGATTACTTTTACATCAGGGTCATCTTTTGACATGTAGGTTATAATAGCAGCCAACAAAAGTGACAGGCAGATAAGAAGACTTGGGGGTCTTCAAAAACTTATTTATTTATTTTACTTTTCCCTCAGATATGAGTCTGCTCACTTGAGTGTGTTTTACATTTATAAAAGCATTCTAGAAGATTAGAAATTATATACTGACATTTGAGAGTATCTGAATAAAGTGCTATTTTGACTACTCAGTTGTATAATGACTACTTAAGCTTCTGTTTTCATCTTTTTTTATGATAAGAATATGTAAGTAAGCATGACGAAAAATGTCCACACTGATTAGGAAGGGAACAATGATATCAGTGCGTGACGGGGTAGCTGGCAAAGCATTTCACAGCTGAGACTGCTTACCAATTTAGTTTCAACTGTTAATTTAGGTGTCTTTCTTGGACTACTCAAATACAGCAAGTACTACAAATATTAGCATTAAAGCACACAGTGCAACTGAGAACTCGCTTTCACTCATATACCCTTGGAAGCGAACACAAACTTTCTTTTCCTCTATTCCAGAACTATTTTGCTTAAAGCTGTTGAGATAAATAGATCCCGAAGCTTCTGAAAGGAGACAAAATATGCTTTTCTGCCAGGTCTGCATATATTCTGGAGACACACAAGACTTGTGAAGAGCTGTGCAAGCCCCTTGCTCAGTGCAGAACTCCACACCTTATCTCGGCACAAGATTACACCCGACGGAGCAAAGTGGAAAGAGAACAAAACAAAACAAACAAAACCTTGTGTGTGTTTTATATAGTCCAACACAGGCCAATTATAGAAACAGAGCCCTTGGCAAGTCGGTCAAGGAGGCAGCACGTCAGAGGTGACGACAGTCGGTGTCCCCTCACACTTCCGTGCCTTCGGCCCTTTCACACCATTCACATGTCTACTACTTATCTTTGAGTTTTGATTCCAAAAGAGGCAAGTCATTTAAAAAACAGGCCTAACTTAGGCTACACTAGGAAGAAAACAGCTCATTTTGGCAAGGTGAAGAATACTCAGCTCCAGGGTTTTATCCAACGCAGCAAGAGAACACTGAAAAGAGCTCCATTTAAGTAAAGGCAAAACTTGTTGATATGTTAAAATGAGGGAGGCGGGAAAAAAAAAAAATGCAAACTACTACACACATTTTGGCACAGAAGTTAGCAAGCTTGTTTCCAGAACAGCAGTATCCACTATAAACAAAAGCTTCTGGTTTTCACATTAATGTATTAGACTTTGTCAAACACCTGCCAATAAAAGACTTTCAGAAATACTTTTCCCTTATCAATGCACAATAAACATACGTGGAATAAGATTCCTCAGTGTTTCTCACCTATGGGCATGTTAAAAATAAAAAACAACTCCAAAGCCTCAGTGGCCAGGCTGTCCGCACAGGAGGCTCTGCTAAATCCCAGCCTAGAGACAGTACAGACAAGCAAAGTGCTGCTTGCCCTGCAACACCCTCTCTCTCTCTGTGCCCAAATCCGAGCTGGGAGAAGTGAGCTACTGCAAGACAACCCAGGTACAAAAACAAGAGTAAACAGAGTAGCATACAAAGAAAAAGCAGCAACACATTATATCTAAATTAGACTAACTTGCTAGCAGAGGAACATTATTCCAACGAAACCTACCCGGTGGTGGCTACAGTGAAAAAAGTTAAGCTCAATACTGCAAAGTTATATATCAATTATTTATTATATTTTACTCTGCAAAATTATAATCAGAGCCAAAAAAAAAAGTCAAGCAAGTCTTGTTCCATTTTACCACTCTACTTTTTCCCCTTCCAGTAAAAATCTCCATAACAAATTCCACCTCAGGATATCCATGCCATTGAGACAAATACAAGGTGGACGGACGGAGGCCATGCAGGTAAATAACTAGATAGAGCTGCTACACGAGCCTGTCCTATCACATATGATAAACCTTGTCAGACCTAATGAAGTCGGCATGCAAGATTCAGCAGATACGTGATACCATGCACAGCTATATGCTAGTACCAATGGATATGTAGGGAGCCAAGCCAGCCTGAGCCACCACCCACGAAGACTAGGAGGGGAAGCAACTCAGGTCACCCTGCGCAGCTGCTCAAAGCCTGTAGCTATCAGATCACTCTGATCTGCCAGTTCAGAGGGCTCCCCAATAACTCATTGGTGATTGGGTCCTGAATCAGAATATAAATCTCAGTCTAGATAAAGTGTCCTTCTACTCATTTAGAGTATTTAGTATTTAAATACCATCTGACATACCTACCATGTCCCGTCCATCTCTGGTAGTGTTATTATTTGTGGGGGATATCACTACCCTGAAAATGCAGCACACATTTTCCATCTGCAGGGGTAGCACCTGACAGTTCAGTGAAGTGTCCCAGGCAGCAGTTGTACTGTGATATTTTACAAGTATTTGCGCCCTTTATATTCTGTCTAACTTTATTTTATATATCATGTATTATATGGAATCATAAGGGAGCAAAAAGGCATCTGGCCAAGAAATTGCATGCTCTGATAATTTGAATACAGCAGCAAAATTTAGAAGGAAAGAAATCAGAAATCAAAATGATTAAAAATTAAAAGGAATTAAAGAGAATGATTAACAAAGAAAAAGTGAAAAATAGTTTGTAGCACTTCACTGTGGGGGAAAAAAAAAAAAAAAAAAAAGCTCTTCAGAAAGCTGCACAGTGCCTCTATAGAAAACGAGTGGGTGGCAAAATTAGGCTACTGAAATAAATACATCATCGTATGTCATTAGCAAGGTTTTATATGAACCATGCAGTCACTCCACAACTGATGAACAATCTCCACACCAGAAATGTCCAACTCCAGATTCCCCAGTAAAGAGAGACCTTTTGGAACAAGTCCAGCAAAGGGGCAGTAAGATGAAGGGACAGTAAGATGTTTCAGCAAACAAACATAGGAAGCTACATGTGAACATGAAGAAAAGTTTCCTTTCTTCGAGGGTGATGGAGCACTGGAGCAGGCTACCTAGGTAGGTTGCAGAGTCTCCATCTTTGGAGAAATTCAAAAAATATCTGGAGAGGGTCATGGGCGACACACTCTAGGTGACCCAGCCTGAGCAGCAGGCTGGACCAGGTGATCTCCAGGGGCTCCTGCCAAACGCAAACATGCCATGACTCCGAATAGTTTCTGACAAACTAAGAACATTAACTTTTTACAGATTACTATTTTTTCCTTTTACTTACTCCTAAGCAAACACAACTAACCTGTCTTAAAAGGATTTTAATGAGCAATGAGTTACAGAAGTTGAAAACTTTTTCTAAAGTTTTAAACCAATACACCACAGCTCTTGAGGGAGAAGGTAAGAGGCTGCAAAAGCCATAGCTGGGAAGCATGCTTAGTTCTTCCTCTTACTGCATCTCCAAAATCAGTATCTGCCTTTAGAGAAGCCACGAGGTCTCTGGGTTCCTTCTCCACCATCCCAGGGCACGGGAGACGCAATGGCTACGCCAAGCAGCAAAAAGGAGACAGCCTAAAGGTGCTGCCACCTGCACAGGAACACAGGAGAGAGAACACAGACCTGCACATGATGCCAAAGCCCACTGAAATCCATGCAAAAGCATTTATTACACCAAGCAGTCTAGCTCAGAGTCCAAACAGTTCACATCTATCTAAGGCCAAACTGCAATTTAATAATCCTAAATAATCCTCACTGATTTATGAGGCAAAGATTTTTTTATTAAAGCCTCTGAGGGAGAGTGGAGGGGAAAAATTCACTTTCTACAAACAAAAACTTTTTAGAAAGTGGATTCTTTCCTTTTAAAAGGTAAAGGCTTCATGTGCAGATCAATGAATAACTAGATGAGGAAAATATATGGGATGTGATGCTCCATTAGCAAATATCACATCTGTTACTCATATTTTAATATCTTCACTGTCATCCCAAAGAATGTCATGTGCAATTAAGAGAAAATTGCAAGGCAATTTTTTTAATAAGCTATTGTCAGCAAGCAAAAAGACGAATGCAAAACACCAAATCAATTTAGCAACAGTTTTAAAAAAAGTTTTGATTAATCCTTCATATATTGCTATGCCTTTATAATGTGTTATTAAGAGCACTGACTGCTTTTAGACTCTCTGATTTTATTTGCAATTATTTGTAATAGGGCCAATCATAATTGTTCTTATACTTCAATATAAAATTCACATCAAAGCAAGCTGAACAGTATTTTTCACACAAATAGGCCGAACAACCTTGGGAAATACTTAGTGTTGTTTCCTTTAAAGGCACCATCAGCATTTGGCAGTGAGATTAGTCCTACCTGGAGACAGATGTGTCAGCAGAGGTTCGTGGACCAGCAGTTCCACGTGTGTGCGCCAAGCCACTATGTTAAAAACAGCACCCAAAATCAGTCAGCAAGGGGCACAGATTCATACACAACCAGAGTCTTATTGCATGCAATATTGTAATTTTATTGCAAGCTAAACATAATTATCAGTTTTCCCCATCTGAATATGCTCTCTTACAAGCCCAGAAGCTTCTAATAGAAGGCTTCCTCTGATAGGCTTTATGCATACAAGCTGATTAAATATTAATAAAAAAAAATGTTCCCAAATACTGGAAACTTCATTTACTATAATGCTTTTCATCAGTGCTGTTATTCTCCTCAGCAGTAATAACTGGAGGAGAGTCCATAGAGACAGCCTGCTACCTGTACCAAAGGATGCCTTAACAGGATCCATGCGGGATGCCCTGTGCCATCTGGCTTCACTGTCAGAGAATGCTCCTAGAAATATTAAACTTACAAGTAGAAATGTATCCTCAAAGATTGATGTTATGTACAAATCCCAAAAGGAAGAGTAGATGCCCATATTATTCTTGGAAAAAAAAAAAAACAAAGACAAGCCAAAAGTAGCTGAACTTTCAAACTACAACAAAAATGGTTCCTTCTGGTTAGAATTGAATAAAGATGAGATTGCTATATTTTTTCCACTGGACTAAAATATAGTTCCAAATTCAAAATGCCAGGCACCTGGAATCCCAGGAGTTAATAAAAGAGTTAATTGGCATGTACTGTTACTTCAGTAATGTAAATGCAATTCTCAACTGACCAGTTTGTTTCAAGTTCTTGGTGTGATGTATCAGTGTGACTTATCTTCCCTCTTGCAATTATCCGTAATATAATAAAATTACTAGACTCCTTCTGCCAATTATTTGAGTAGAGAGTTTGGACTTTTTTTTTTTTTTTCCTTTTTAAGTTCATCTGGTTTTGCACCTTCAATATTTAAAGAAAATTTCATTTTTTCCATCTACACATGAGCTCTATTCATCATGAAATAGAGAAAAAAGAGCATGTGTATTACACATATTAATGAAATTCACATCAGGTATTTTGTGTATGTATACATGGAAGAGTTGACATGAGTTTCTATAACACATCTGCAAATCAAACTTAGCAGTACTGCAGCTTGGTATGATACAATGCATGCAGACAGAAAGATCTAATTAGGTTTTTCAGAACTACACTCTCATTTAGGTACTTGAATAAAGCAGCCAAATCCCCAGAAGTGCCCAGCAATAAGTAGATTCCATTCTTTTCTGGCACAGCTGAATGCTGAGAACCATCAGACAAGGCAAAGGGTGATCACTCTTACCATCTGCTGAAACAACAACTGGCTCAATAGCGAATAATAATTTTACAAGAGAAGTCAAAATTATAAACGCTGGCATAACCACAGGCTAACGCGGCTCCTTTCCGGACAGTGGCAATATTTGGCACAGGACTTCAGCACTGTAGTATGCAGCTGATGCTGCAGAAAGCTGCAGAGCTCTGTAGTTCCACTGAGAACTCTGAATTTCATAGACACAAAAATGTAATTCCTCTTTCCCAAACAGCTCTGTGTCTGCACATATATCTGCAAATCCTGGAACTGAGAAAGGCATCGAGTCTCTGGAAATTCTTGTGCCAACAAGAAATATCCTAAGGTTACTTTTCTGAATAAACCATTTCCTCAATGATAAAACTGTTCTGGGGAGAAAAGGAGAAGGAATGAAGACAGATATTTCTGTCAACAACACTACTACCAAGCTGGGGATCAACTCCAGCTCTGCCCCTTCCTCTCAGATGAGCCACAGCTCCACATCAATCCAGCAAGTCATCTCCTCACTCTCAGCTCCCTGAGATGCTATGGATGTTAATATGAAATTATGAATCTCTGTACCTTTCTGGAACAGGGAGCAGGGCACAGACATGCTATCACTTGGCTCTGGCTCTGCAGGGCTTGAACAGGAGGGATTTACTTCGACGGGCCAAGCCAATTCTTCCACACAATAGACACATGTCTGCTTGGTCTCCTCCTGAACCTCAGCTACCAGCAGGCCTCCCCCAAAGCACAAGCAGGGCTCCACAAAACAGGGCTTCCCATGCAGAGTCTGCCCCTTTAAAGTGGCTCCCCAGTAGCCAGGTGAAGCAGGGAACAGAGGGGATGACAACTGCCATGATTAGCAAAGCTCCCCACGCCAGAATTGGGCTATCATGAAGCAGGTAGACAAACTCTGAATTATATTTTCCAGTTTTAGATTTAGTTGCCATTTCTCTAACATAGGAATCTTTGGCTTTGGTTCACTTCCATACCCTGTTTTTGAAGTTCTGCAATAATAAAAACAGCAATTAAACAGAAAAAAAGCAACATAGCAAATGGACTTAGGCAGAGTGCATTGGGGTTTACAGCCTAATCCAGAAGTTCAGCTCCTCCCTTGCCCAGGGAGCAAAAGGTGCACGTGATGGAGCACGTCTAAGCCATCCTCTACAGAATGCTCCCCCAGCTGACCCACCACAAGCCCTGAAGAGCCTTACACACGTAGGCCAGCAGCGTGGTGGGAACTCATCAAGCCTGAAGTGGCATTGATCTGAGAAGTCACAGGAAGGGCTGGCTCCCAGATGAGAACAGAAGAGGGGTGACTGCCACCACTGCTCTGCATTCAACATTTCACATCTGGAGGGAAGAAGCCACTGGTGGGTAACTCAGAAAACATCAAAAAAGCAGGCAGGAGTTTTTTCCTTCTTGCCTTCTGAGTTTGAAGAAGTTGCACCATTTCACATTAGCTACGCAACAAATCCACACTCAAGAGCTGCACGACTCTGTTGAGAATATTTTAAGCTTACCTACTTTAGAACAACCTGCAACACATTGCTTGTCTGAGGGCTTGCTAAATTACAGGTAAGCAAGAGCTGAATTTCAGAAGCCACAGCATGCAGCAGGGATTGATGCCAACTAATAAACAATTTATTAACATATGTGGTCCTGCTCTCGCACAAAGCTGCTAAACTTACAGGATTAAAATGGAAGAAGGCAGATGGCATTTAGTAACAAATAAATAAAAGTAAATCATCATATGGGTCTGCCTACATTATCTTCTTTCTTGTTTATCAACAAATTATGTTCTGTTCTTTACAAACAAAGAACCTGTAGTCAAAATACAAGCTCATAGTGAGCAAATAAATAAAACTAGGTTTATTAAAAAGCAGTCTGCAACTTACAGATTTTACATGATTTTCCCTGGAACTGGGGAATATTTTCCTATGTGTTGAAAGAAGTGATAGCTGAGGCTTGTAACCAAGCAATATTCTTCTAGTCCCCATGGAATAAAACCAGCATCTTTTAAAGATTTTTAAGGAAAGCACATCTCTTACCCTCTTCCCTTAAATACAGCCGAGTACGAAGAACAGACAAGAGCCCAGAAGTTAGGGAACAGAAAAGACAAAGTTTTTCAAGTCATGGTTTTAACTCATTCCAAAATCTTGAAACTGAGAAATGATCATTGTATATTCTTAGAGAAACTCAAAAAAAAAAAAAAAAAAAAAAAAAAAAAAAAAAAAAGTTACTTGGATCTGTGGGGTTTTTGTTTGTTATTTTTTTTCCTGAAAGAATATCTTCTACAATCTCAAGTATCCCAAGGCTGAAAACCTGTTTCCTATCAAGATAATATTCTAATTAAGCTTGCAAGCATGGAAAAAGGTCTGCCTTAAAATACAGGAAAGTAGATCACTTTGCTGTACATTTCTCCTGTTCACTTTTTACCAGTATCATTCAGTTTCTAATGCAAACCAGATTATAATGACACGATTTTGGATAATACAAAAGAGTCAGTTGTGTGCTTTTCATCACCTGTTCTGTGCCAAAATTACCAATGAGCAGAAAATACTAATTTCACTCCAATTTTTTCCACTTTTACACTGCAGCTAATCATTTGCTGCAGATCACACACAATATTCATGACCAAAAACAAGTGAGGTTTAAAATGCCGCCAAAAGCCTCTTCTCTTGTGCTAGGAAATGCACTTTGTTACCTTCATGTGTAAGCCTGAAAGTCATAATACAAGCTCCTGTTTCAAAAGAGCATTTTATGCTAGTGGCACACACCTTGGAAATCTGCATTTTTCTTTGAAAAGCTACCTCAACATTCATAATTGACCTATGGCAAAATAAAGTTGTTCCTTTTAAATATATATATATATATATATATATATATATATTTTAGTTAAAATTAGAATCTATTTTACTTTTTCCTCTAGCAGGCAGAATTATTCTTTTCTATGTAAAAATAATTGTTGATAATAATAAAATATGGGAACTCAGATTATCCAAAACTCCTTCCATAATTCCTACTAGTACTTACTATGCAACAGTAAAACTTCACAGGTGAAGATGAAAAGCACAAAATTGTTTTGTAATAACTGAGGAACACCTGCACACTTCAGAGCAACACTGTAAATGAAATGCTCGCAGCAGCCCCGACAGAATCTGTGAAAATAACTCTGTATTCAAGTTTTTCAGAGTGAGGTCAGAAGTACTCAAAACACCCATAATCATGCATAAATATATAAAAAGGAACTCTTCTCTCACTTCATACAAGATCCAAAATAGATCTTGCTGTCTTTATCTCACACAGTTGATCACATTGTATTATGAAGCATCTCTGACAAATTCATTTTTACTTAAAATCACTGACAAGTCCCCTTAGTCCCCAAATAGCCATTCAAGTGGACTACTTCCAGAATAGAAATGCTCCTCCCAGCACTTCGCTTTATCAGAAGCTGCCTCTTGCCATAATGCAACACTACTGTTTTTAGAATATCACTACAATGTAAAACTGCAGAAAAAAATACAAAAATTGTTTAAAGTAGACGAATTGCCTGACCTGGGTAACACTACAAATAGGTTTTGTTACTGCACCTAAGGCAGGGAAGAAATGAGAGTACTGGATTAGGAACACCCATAAACAGGAATCACCATCAAATGAATTATCTCAGTCTTAATCTAGAAGTAGCTATGATTGCTAGCAAATTGTTCAGTTTGTATTTTATGGAGTTTTGTTTGCTTATTTGCTTTGCAATATCCAGGTTTGCTTTTGGTCACTCCATTTATTTTCCCATTCTCTCCAGGAATTCCCACCTAGAAAACTCTCCCCTGTAGTAGGGAAACAAAAACCCAGCATCAAAACTTGGGGCCAGCAACAGTAGAAGAGGAAGTTGAGGTGAGAGCACAACACACCATCATCCTTTCTCATTATGAATGAAGAAGAAGAGTTTGACCCAAGCACCAAAGAAGCGGGCAACTCCACAATCTGGAAGAGAAGTCACATCTAGGAAAGGGCACCAAGACGTTGTTGCACGAGGAGTGTTCCCCTTGCTCCCGTCTCTCATGCCCGCAGTGACCGCAGGTCCCATGCACTCATACAACACAGTCTCTTGGAGCAGCCCAGCTTGCTCCAAGCAGGAGTTATCCCTGCCTGCTGAAGGGGCACATGAAGTGCTGCTGGCCGGAGACAAGTTGTATAGGTCCATCAGCAGAACTAGGCACCACCATGCACAGTTTGAGCACAGAAGGGGAAGATAACTAAGCTGCAGCCCCAGAAACCTCAGCATCAATGCGGAATAGATACAACAGAAGAAACTTAGGCTTTTAAGGTCACAGCTAATCTCCATCAGAGAGATATTCAACATAAACATTAAAAATCCTGTTCTTCTACCATACACCTTCCCCTCAGCCTGCTCAGGAGCAACAGGTTAACATTTATTCAGGCATATCACTTGGCACAGTCCTTTGAGGACAAACACAATTCATCTTATTCTTCCTTTCATTTCAAATTTTTAGACTTCACATTCAAGGATATCTTTATTTTACCTCCCCTACAGATCTGATTAACAGATGCAAACCTCTTACCTCTCAGTTACACAGTAAATTTTGAGTGCTTCATGAACCTGATTAATCCTGTCATATCCCTGTCTGCAGACAGCATAAAACGCATGTTCAATGCAGAACCAATTATCTTTGACTGATGAAAAAGGCTTTTTATTTTTATTGATACTGCTACCTAAGTCCTCTTAGCTAAAGCCTCTTCACTGCAGCAGCTGTGAAAATTGAATTGCAAAACAAGCAACTGTATCAGTTCTCAAGATATTATTAGTCTTCAGTTGATTCCACATAGGCTACTTAGGACCAGTAGGGAAAGTTCTCAAGAACTGGAAGTTTCTAAAGTTTGGATGCTCCAGAAAAGGTGCTAGAAAATGCTCTCTGAAAGCAAACAGCTTTCCCAGTCCCGACCAACACATATTCTGTGACAACAGCAAATAAGGGACATGTATCCCAGACGAACTAAGCAAACAGCTTTCCCAGTCCCGACCAACACATATTCTGTGACAACAGCAAATAAGGGACATGTATCCCAGACGAACTAAGGAGAAACAGGGAATTACTGAAAATAGAAAGGAAAATTTAAATGTTTCTCCAAAAGATTAATGTAGGAGTATTCGGATAGCCTGGAGGAATAATTTTGGTTCTCTTAAGCTTGTTTCCAGAAGGGCTAGAAACATCACTTTTTAACCAAATCATTGTGCCATGTCTATGGCATAGCACTATGCTCTCAAAACACAAACATCCTTAAGTTGTTTGGCAAGCAGAATACATTTTCTTTCACTACCAGACATCAAATGCCAAAAAGATGCTAGAGACAAAACAAAACAGCATGAATTTTTAAAATCTAGTAATCTAAAACTAAACACTGATGATAAAAATCACATGGAAAAGTACAAGCAGATATATTTCCAGGTAGTCTTTTTTAAAAAACAACCACAAACAAAAAAAAAAAAGGCTGCTCTTTATGCAAAAAAAAAAAAAAAAAAAAAATCCCCATCTTATTTTTAAATGTGCCTCTGTTTGGGGAAATAGAATTTTCAAATGCACAGATGTTTGTGACTGCACACTACCATCCTGCTGGGAACCATTAATGGTATAAAGAGTAAAGTTACTCAATTATCTATAAGTCACTTTCCAAACTGTTGCCTTCAGTCAAGGAGGTGATTAATGGAGTCCAGCAATGACACAGATTACTCCCTGCCCATGCAAGTGCTTTGATTTTAGTGCAATTAAGCTACTGAAGTAAACAAACCAATTTGGCTGCTCAACTAGCTCTTTGTCTCATTAAAAATTATTTGACTAGACTAGTGGTAAGAATGCATTGCACATGTCCCCAGATTAAATTGCACATTCTGTAATCAAGGCAGCATTACATCTGCAAAAATGTTCTGGTGCCGGAAAAAAGTCAATCTATCATGAGGGATTTTCATATGTAATGAAATTAATATTTTCTAATCAATGCCACAATTTGGCAAATATGATTCAGAGAAACTGCCAAAATTACAGTCACCAGACAAATATTTCTGCAAGCATTTGCAAACTTAAGGTTAAAAAACAAACCAGCACCTCCTATTGCCCACAAATACACAGTTCCAGCATGATGCTTAGGGTGAACTAATGGAATTATCAAGGCTGAAGAATTTTGTGTCTTCATATGAACACCAAGAGCCCCATAATGATTTGCTGTCTTCACTGAAATTTCTTCTGTACTTTAAACTTTGAAATATCCAACTGAGAAAATACTCCATACTTCAAACACCATAGCAAGCCTGCAACACCTTTCCCGTGTATCCCCTCTCACAAGCACCACCTACTGCTGTTCTTGCCAGGAAAGGCAAGAAATGGGAATACAGAGGTCCTCCCACATACCCACCCCACCATAACCCAACAGAAATTTTGTAAAACAAGCTCAAAAACAGCAAATCACCTCAGGCAGCAGTGAGGGTTACTCTGCTGTGGCTCCATGGCATGATCGGTGCTTAAGTTAAAGGTGGGGGTAGGAAAAACAAACAAAACCCACAATTCTTCTCGCCATCTCATCCTGAGAACAGATTTAATTTGTAACAAAATGGCCAATGGTGTGCTACTGACTACCTTTTTTGATGGCATTAGACAGCAGATTCCTGTCAACACACTCATTTTTCACACTGTGCACTCTGACACGAGACACCTCACCATCCCCAAGCTGAAAAAAATCACTAGGAGGTAACTGTACCCATCCTCAGCTCTTTTCATATTGCAAATGTCTCTCTATTCTATAAATTTACTCACTCCACCACAACACCCAAAGCAACTTGCAGTCTTCCAAGGAAATCATCATCCATTTCCCCTCATGCATAGTCCACGAGCAGCTTGGTTCCAAGCAGGAAACAACAAAACTGAAATCCAAGAAAACTATATTGACTTTCCAATGCACTACAAAGAGTCTACCTCTTTATAGGGGGCTTCCTTTCAGGTTTTATGTCCTACTTCCCACTCTATTAAAAAACTTCTTTCTTTTTAATTTCCATTAACTTCCCCCTATCCTTTCTTAGTCTCTTTGTTTAAGCGGGATATTATTAGTCCTTCTGGGAAATGTTCTTTGATAAACAGACTAGCTCCCTCCTTGAATGATGTATTTAATTCCCCTCACTCACTTCCTCACCCTGCAGCAGTTTGCCATGGAGCACTCACTCTTTGGAAGGAGACTTTCGTGCATAAATCAGATTTCAAGATCCAAAACAGTGTATTAATTGTTGCCATAAAAACTGAACTTTACCAGGCAATGAGGCAATAAATACAGAAATTTAAAAATCCGAAGTGGATTTTAATGGATCCAATGGATCCATTAAAAATAGATTTAATTCCATTTTAATGGAAGTGACTTGCATGTCACTTCCACCATGACTTTTTTTTATCTGACCTCTGCAAAATGGCTCTCAGCTGACTGCAGAGAATAAGCTAAAGCAGGCCTGCAGTGTTTTAGTCCTGCATCAGCCAGGGTGAAGCTTTCATGGACAAAAATCTTCTCCACTCTGCCACCTGGTCACACAAGTTGAGCAATTTCGTTGTTTTCGATTAGGATTAGTAGAAAGACGATTAAGGGGATCTGACAGCATTAAGATAACAGAAAAGTGTTTAAAAGTCAGTAAGTACCAGTAATGATTTCT
This sequence comes from Crypturellus tataupa, assembly GCA_034781795.1. Classification (NCBI taxonomy): domain Eukaryota; kingdom Metazoa; phylum Chordata; class Aves; order Tinamiformes; family Tinamidae; genus Crypturellus; species Crypturellus tataupa. Next base: position 5,873,696 of record JAWLRI010000002.1, read on the forward strand.
AAGTCTGATAGCTAAAAAGTGCAACGTTCTCTTCCTAACGATGCCAGAAAACAGCAGAAAACATGAGGCAACAGATAAAGAAAAAAAACACCCTGCTGCTCTCTAATAACCACCTTGGCTTTATAAAAGCAGAAGGACATGCAGTTTTCTGAATACAGTCCAGGCGTTAATAAGTATACAAGAAAACAGTTTAAAGCAGAGCTTGCTTGCTTCTTTCTCCCCTACGTTTTCTTTTTTATTAGTATTATTATGTTGCAAACAGAAAGCAAGCCTCTTCCCCCCGGCAGTGCTTACATTTGGTGAAGCCAAGGAGTTCTCCCAACAGCCCGCGATTTCAAGCGCCGCTCATGCTGTTTGCCAGTCTGTCCGCGGGCGTCACAGTGTGACGAGGGAGCCGTCTGCTCCCCTCGCCACGCAACTAAGCAAATAACACAGCGATTTTTGCTCCTTCCTCATATCAAAACCAAACTCTGCCTAAAACCAGTGCTAACCCCATCAATGCTATGGGAAGAACTTGCTCTGGGGGAGCTCCAGCCCTTTATGGACGCTGCCAGCAAAGGCGGGGTATCACACTGGGCAGCACTGGGACAAACAGGCCACGTTAGTTGCCTAATCAACACTGATTTTTTAAAAAAGAGAGACTTAGGAAATCAAAGGCTTTCTGAAGTTTTACATTTTACATGCAATTTTTTATTGCAATATTTCTGTCGCAGCCCAGAAGAGCTCCACAATGCCATAGGGACTACTTCTGGGTTCGAGCCACAGTAGGTCCTACGCGCTCCCCTCCCCTTGCCAAGTCCTCTGAAATCGGATATAACTGACCTATTTACCTCCCACAGAAGAAGCCCAAATGCCTTTACAAACTATTTGGCAGATGGCACATACACAGTAATCTCATCCCCCGCCAGAGCATGGCAAAGGCCTTACACCAACCAGAGCTTCACAAGACGCCACAGTATGGAGTTCAGCTTTCCCCCAAATCCACCCTTCATTAGATGGTTCCCTAGAAGGCTCTTACTGCCTCCCTGCAAATGAAGAGCTTGAAACCTGAGTGAATAAATAAATAAAACTCACTCATAAAGGAAAACAAATCTGCAGAATTTAGGCATGAATAAGGACCCAAGAACCCTGCGGCATCCCACTCTACTACAGAGTAATTTAATTGGGCAAAAGTCTTCTATTCCTTAAACCACTTATCTAGCAGTCCTCCAAGAGCAAAAATTCAAAACTTGCCTAAGCCATCAAGACAGTCACCTTTGTTAAGCAGTACCATTTCAGAGTTTTTCTCCTTTTCCCCAAACCTCAAGAGCCTCTAGGATTCCAGAATTATTTCAAAGCCCAGCATTAACTCAGTCTGGTTAAGAAACCCATAGAGCTTCTGCAATGAGTCTGTGAACAAATCGCACCCCTGCTCTTTCCCCACTACCCTAGGCCTATTTTGTCACCCCTTGCACATTAACAAATAGGTTGTTCTCTATTATAGCAGTGCACTGTACACCTAAGAATCTGAATTCTCTATGGCAGTGATAGCCTGACTCTTATTTTCAGTAATTAACTTTTATTAGATATCATTTAAACTAAGGATGGTAGGAAAAGTTAATCCCCCTAAGCAGTCATTAAAATTCTTGCAACCATTAAGTATGCTGAATTATAAAAAACTATGCTTAAAAAAAGAAAAGAAAAGAAAAAGTGGCAGTGAAGCACAGAATCACATTTTTTAAGCCAGAAACTTAAATTTGAGAGTCTCTTTAGTAATCATTTCTATAAAGTATAAGATGAAGATACTTAGTTTGAATGCTAAAAATGAATAACAAAGTGTAACAGAAAAAGGAAACATTGTTTCTAGACACTGTTCCTCTAACAGAGTGTGTGTATATATATATATATGTGCACACATGTGCTTGCTCTCTGTTGTCTCTCTCATCTCCCTCCACACTGAGGCATCTGCATCTCTACTTCAACCTATTGACCATTACACACAGAATCAAGAGCCAATGCAGCCTTTCCCCACACAACTAAGCGTGCTCTATTTTAAGACCCATAGACATTCAAATGCGTCAAGCGTCACTATCCTTAACTCACAGAGCAACATCCTTCCTGAAGCCAACAGGATGCAACTCTGTGGGACCCTATTGCATGTTTGATGTCACGTAAGGAACGTGAATAACAGCAAGCCAGCCTAACATAAAAACAGAAAAAGCCTAAAATAAATGTGTTCTGACTTGCTTCAGTGATGGAGGATGCTGAATACTAGCGATTGCTTGTGACCACGAGCAGTATCATGTCCAGGATACAAGGCTAATTTTAGAGTGCTGGACGAGTGCCCCCATAGGATATGCTATTTTTACCCAGTTCTAACGTGCCTGCCCACTGGCACGGTGCCCCTTTTAAAGCGTAAGGTAATTAAAGTCTCCAGTTACGGCTTGGCTCCAAACTGCAAGTGGACCCAAAGCCCTTTTGCAAAGCTCTTCTCCATATTTTGATTATCTTTAAATAATAGGAGCTTAGGAACAAACTCAAAAACAAATAGTACATTTAGAAGAGGTCAGTATTTTACACGTATTACAACTAATTTCAGTTCAATGTACAGAGAGAGTCCGCTCTAGATGGACTCTCCCAGTCATCTATACTATAACTACAATTACCTCTATCTTACTGAGTGAGAAAATAAGAGTCAAAAATGTAGTGGATGAACATAGTAATGAATGTATTGCATTCCATACAAAAACACAGACATTGGGAACTGCCATTCATGCAAGTTTAAATTCAGACCTAGACCTAAAATTTGCTGAGTAAAATGAGCAATCCAGTTTTAAGTAAGAGTTCACACTACAGAGATGCTCTCCTGCTTTCCCAGGGAAACATTTCTAACCACAGCACAGAGTCAACAAGTTTGGAGGTAGCCTTAATAACAAGAGATTTCTACCCCTCTGCTCCTCTGTGCTCTCTCTACCTGCCACATTTCAACAGGCACACAGAGACCATACCAGGAGTTGCTCCTCACGACAGGTTTTAATAATGTTTTTAAAAACACAGGGTTTTAACATGACCACAGTATTTGGTACATAGTCTGAAGTCAACAAGCAGCAATGAGCAAGTCCAAAAGCTCCTGTGAAGATAACCTCAATAGTTAGGTGGAAACATCAACCAGAAACAGTTACAGGAAACACGCACACACACAAAAAAAGGAAAATTCTTTATTAAATTAAAGGCCACCTTTTCCATTCTAAAACTTCAGATCTGTTTTCACAGTTTTTTCTCAGGTACACTTAATTAAACCCAACTTTGTTCAAAAGAGCAATTAATGAATGTGGCAAGGCAGCACTTAGCCCTGGAGGAGCCGCTGACATTTGCTCACAGCAGAGACTGTTCCTTAATTGCTCCCGTCGTCTTAAGCCCTATAATGATACTTTTGACACAGCCCCACAAGCCACTGTGACCTACTCCTCGCAGCCAGAGATGTCCATGCTACGCTAAGTTAATAAAATTGCCTTTGGAAGATTTTCAAGCAGTTACTTAGAAGACATGGAGAGAGGGAAGGAAGGTTTGGATATGTTGATACTGGAAGAGCCAGTATTACCAAAATTCTGTTATCTTCAAGTATACTCTGCATTACAAATAGTCTAAGCAAACATGGTTCTGTTCTTTATTGGCCACAATTAACAGCATTTGGGCAAGGAGGCCCTTGTGCTATCACCACCTGCTTGAACTGTGTCCCCACAGCAAACTGAGCTCTTCTCATCATGAGTCCTCAGATGACCAGCAGGTTTCACTTCTTGAGTGCTTTAGGAATTTTTTTTCCCCCCAGAAACAGAAGGTGTAGTAGCAGCAGTCTGGCTTGTGTTTAAAGCAACTATGCTGAGCTGCAGATCTCTCCAAGAGTTAAAACAAGCTACTTTGCACTGACTTCTCAAACCCAAAATAAATAGCCAAAGTAACCCATGAACTAAAGCACACATTGAACGTGCATTTTATAACTGCAAAACAATAACAAAAAAACCTTATTTGCCTCCATAACATATGCATAGTATCAAGCAGTTCATGCAATCACTTAGCTTGTATGGCAAAGCACTGATACACACTGAAAATGCACAAACCAAGTAAATAAAGCAAAGGGAAAGTCAGTACCTGGAGAAGAGCAGAAAACTCTGCAGATCCACTGATCTTCAACATCCAAATGAGAACAGCATTTACCCTCAAAGGTGGTGACATGAGTCCAATTATCCTGACCCAGTTTTCCATATTGAGATTTCATTTCTGTAACTTGTATTATACCGTAACTCCTTCTGCATGCCCATCATTTGCATAAGTGACACCGCCATCAAGGTTTGCACGGGTACGCATGCGTGGGAAACTGTCAAATATTTCATTAGCTAATTGCACACTTTGGAGAGCTTTCCAAGGACAGCACTCGAGCAGCAGACCTTGCTTCTCAAACGGAAAGGAGCCCAAGTCTATGAACAACCAACTCTGGGTGAGGAGGAACCCAGGGAGACAGTGCAAGTCTGAGCAGGGTGTGGGGGTCCTGTATGTGGTGGTGGAGAGAAGCAAGAAAGGCTGTCACAGTGTCACCTTTGTCCATATCCAATCTACCACACTGTCCTACAACAGCATCCTTGATGGGTAACTCGGAATAGGACCTGCAAGCTCCACTGGCACAGCCATTCACATGGTTTTGCAAAAAGATTTTTTGTAAAAAGATTTATCTCTTTTTCAAAAGAAATAAGATTATTTCTTGCAAGCTGCAGCAACACACAGGAGTGCCCTGGCCTCCCTTACATTAGGCAGTGTCCTGCACATAGCAGAACTAGTAGAATTAAATCACTAAGCAACAAAGCAAGGGCTATTCATATATTCTTGCCTCAAGATCTGCTCTGCGCAAAGCAGAAAAGAACTCCATAGAGCACCAAAAAAAAAAAAAAAAAAAAAAATAGAAACACCACTATACTCTATTTTATCTACCAAATAACCTATTTCCAAATTTGCTTCGACCATGAACCGGTGTCAAGCTTCAATATTCTCTCCTTCTGCCCCCATTACCACCGGTAATACAGAACCCTATAATAAAAAAGCAACACAGTACTACAGACAGGCTCAGATAATGTATTAGGATCTGCCGATCACACTTTGGAACTACAGCAGCAAATCTGAGGGAACAGAAGAGGAAGCAGTCGGAAAGATTTTGCAGCTGGCATGTAATAACTGTACCTAAACTATAGATAGACTTAATCAAAATCTGCAGAAAGAATGTATCATAACCCCTAAGGTAAAATTTAGAGAGAATCATTTGCACTTACAAAATGCTCATTAGCTTTCAGAGAAGGGAGGAAAAGAAATAAAATTAAAAACCTCAAACTTCTCCATGCACATGAGTTCTTACCTCTGCAGCCTATTTTCCTTGGCCATGTTTCTGCCCTCCCTCTGCTAGTATAATTTCAGAATTTACCAAAAGGGTTCAGTTTAAATTACATCTTCTGAATCCACCCAAATCACATCATGCCTTCTGCTTTTAAATCTCTGTATAGCCACAGTTAAGGATTAAATTACATTTGTTTTATTCATTTTTTTCACCTGCTGTCAAGCTAAGCTTGCTCCATCCTTCCCTGCAGTCCTGCTTGCTAGAATATAGTTTAAAAGTTTATGAATTTTAGATACTTCACAAAATCAATATTTGATTCAGACATTTCTTTGCTCTTCAGAGAGATGAGCTCTTTGGAGCTCAAAAATATAACTATCAAAACCAGTGTTCTGATCTTTATTTCAATTCACTTTGTCTTTCAGCATCGTCCTGTGAGCTAACCACCAGAGTAAGGATGGTTACTTCTGCCCTTTAGGAAGATTTGTCTATCCCTCTGCAATGATTTTTTTTTTTATTTATTTTTTTTTTTTTGGTCTAGGAGGCTACAGCAGAAGTTTCACTACAAAAAGAGCAGAGACAATATGATCTACCCAATACTACTGTTTTATAATATAGAAGAAGCTGCAATCATGTGTTTATGCATGTGTATGTACCAAGACACACACACACACTCTGTATGAATAAAAATACACATATATGAACTGGAAAATATGGTTAATTTTGACCACTCATAGAATAAATCAGGAAACATCTACATTCGCTATTTGCAAACATTTCTTAAAGAAACTACAAATGCCATATATACATTGTATAATTCACAGAAAGCTTATGAATTTTACATTGATTTTCCTTTCAGGAGGAAGCATTGTTACAATCCAGTCATCTACCTAGCTGAATTTTCTTTGCAGATCCCCACCCACTCACCTATTCCTACATGCAAGTCATTACCCAAATGAGTTTTGCCCATCACAGCAAAACGTTACAGTTTACTTCATAACATATTGCACAAGGTAGCAGAACTCTTACTATTTAGATGGCTCTTCATAGAGTGACTCACCTTCTTCATTTTATGCACGGAAATACTGTTGAACTCTCTGGGAATGATCATCACATACAAAGAAAAGTAGGAATATCACTGGATGAATGGAGACTCCACCGGCTGACACCTTAAGACACAGGCTGGGACTAAAAGCATTTAACTTACATCACGAAGGATGTTCAGGAAGAGACAGGTGATTTTTCCCCAACGCTACTCAGTTCAGTTATTAGGTATCTATAGATATCCATAATTTCTTACAAGGTTTAAAATGCTCCCATCAAGTAAGGGGAAAGGTAACTAAGGTCTCCAATGTTCCATTATGCTGCATTTCCCACAACACAGGAAGGCAACAAGGGGAGACAAGCAAGAAGGGAATGAAATGTGCCAGTTTCAAACATAAATCTCTGGATCCTCTGGATTGGTTTGTAATTGAATTCTCTAAATCTGACTTTAGGTCTGAACAAGTGAGTCTTCAGAAATGCCCACATGTGAGCACCTGAAGGCTGCGGTCTCAACACTTCCATCCATTTAAAAAGTTAATTCATAGGCCAGTTACCAAAATTTTGGTGTTCACACTGTTAGCAATTCAGAGCACACAGGAAAATGTAATAAGACTACACATTTTTTTACCAAAGCTGATGAGGGCAGCAGTAAAAAAGGAAACTGCCTGACTTTAAAAGAACTTTTTGTGTGAGAGAGTAGCTTCAGAGGTGAGAGTAGGATTTCTTTTTTCCCCCCTGAAAGGAAACAACTACCTTTCAATGATTTGAGGAATTCTACATCTATAAAAATATCAAATACATACAGTTATGAACCAAGTCTGCTTTCTGTGAGTAATTCACAGTAGATCAAAAAGGTAAGCGAACATATGAAATTTTCCTTGCAAACAGACTGAGCTCCCCTTTTTGAAGTCTCACAGTTTTTCATTTCATTTTTTATTAAAGCATTAGTGCTACATCTCTGCAGCAAATTGCAGCTCATTTTTACCTTCTGGGCAAAATAAATAAAATGCAGCAACTCTACAACTAGTATTAAAGGAAGATCTTTGTCAATAGTCATCTATAAGACGAATGTGTGTTTTCCAAGACGAAGACAGTCCATTGCAGGCAATGTGTTCATAGGGCTATTCAAGTACCAATTTCCCTCAAGCTATTGTAAAAAAAAAAAAAAAAAAAAAAAAAAACCTTAATTATATTAAATTTGAGAGACAAGAGCAAAGACTCAGGACAAAAATAAAAATTAAGTGTTTACCTGTAGTTCAAGTCTATTTTTCTCTCACACCCTCATCCAGATTTCTTTCTCTCACACATCTCTAGAACTGGAGGTAGGAACTGGTGCTTTTGACAAATCAAAGTGTCCAGAACAGTGATGCTGCTCTATACTTTAAGTTCCAACATTTGGAGTATCTAAGGATGGGCAGACAAGCTCTGGTGGCCTGAGCTCCAGGTTTCAGACAGATGATTATCCTGAATTTCTCCAGTTCCAGCACTCTGAAGGGCAAAGCAACATGGCATTGCATCTCAGGTACCTCAATCCATGAGCCTGGACTGCTGGTAAACATGGCCATACAGCTGCAACTCAACCCAACCACAGCCTCCACGCTGGTGCCTTTAGACTCACAAAAAAACCACCGCAGCAGAAGGCTACACAAACACATTAACCCTCTGAAACAAAATCCACCAGAGCTCTTCCATTAGCCCTAAATTTCACCACTGTTCGAGGGACTTATCAGAATTGGGTCCACACTCAAAGTCCTTCTCTCCCCTCCTTCCTCATATCACAACGTTCATCCCACACCCTCAGTGACGCCAAGGTCACACAAAGATTGCTTTATTAGAAGCTAAGAATATTATCAAGGGAGAGGCAAGATGTGGACTGGCAACGCTACAAGTCCACGGGAGCAAGAGATGCTGATGTAGCTATAGATGGTACTGGTAGGCTTAGCATCCCAGGGAGTTCATGAGGCTGACTACTCTTCATGTCCTAGCCCACTGCAGGGCTGATATGCCTTGAAGAGTGCTAAGGGAAAACTCTTTACTCCCTTTCAAAGTTGAAATCCCATTTCTTATCTCATTACAATGCGAGCCCCATACTGGCAGCACTAGGCAATAAGACATCATATGCTAATAACAATTTTCTGCACTTACTGTCTTCAGCCTGCCCTTAAACATTCATACCAGCTACTTTAGAAATCATTACTTACGCTGCAAAAGCGAGAGAAGAAATCAGCGTGTGGGAACAAGAGACGCCAGATTAAAACTGCAATTTTTCACCCACTGTTTCTGATAAAATTATCTAATAAAATAACTGTATAATTCTACTGTGACTTCCAAATATAAAAGCTGAACATGACATAACAGACAAGGACATCAGAGCAGAAAACGGATCAAGAAACATGTGACCTAGCTGGCATTTCTGGGAGGACCTGCCTCAAAGCCCATCACAGAAAATTGATCACTGACTAGGGACAGAAATCCAAGCTCTCTTAGCCACCTACAATTCCAACCCTTACTTAATGTGGAAAGAATATAACTTTGTCAGGCTTTGAAACTTACAAGGCAACGTACACAAGCTACCTCCCCATAACTGTGGAAGTCAAGAATTGCCTGAAAACTCAGACAATTCTTCAGATAAGTTCAACCCAAAAGGCTCCATTCCATGGGGCTTCCTCCCCACCCCAAAACAGTTCCGGCAGCGTTCCTGGGTCATGCCGCCTGCACAGCTCTCCGTGGGCTTTCACTGAAACCAGGTCACTGAAGAGCTCCAGGAGGAGGGAAAAAAAAACAAACAAAAAGAAAAACTACAACAGAGAAGAAAAAAAACAAACAAACAGAAAAAAAAAAAAAAAAAAAACAGGAAGAGTTCACAGAAAAAAAAAACAACAGGAACTTCTGAAGCGACTCCAAGCTGGAGAAAACATGGCATGGTATTACTACCTGAACCCTTTTTTTTAACCCAAAACACAAATATTTGTCACATACCTGTCTGGACAGCTCACCAGCACGAGAAACCATCATGCAGCAACAACCTTACCCCAGGCCATAGGGGCTGAGCACAAAAATTCTTACAATACCTCCTCTCTCTGGCTACAGAGACCTTGCAGCTACTACTTCTGGGTGCCCAAAATTCCAGATAACGACAGTTCTAAGCAGAAAGTTCCTTCCAACAACATGAGTCCTCTAGACTTGCAATTTGGAGAAGGAAGGAAGTGAATGAAGCAGCTAAGTTTCATCACCAAGGCTGTAACATGCTCAGCCTGTGCATTTTGCAAAGCCTAAGAGCACACCCCCAACATTACAAGGAGGGAAAACAGCAGTAGGCTGCGCTTCACTATTCTGGAAACTATATATATAAAATTATTATAAATCTGTAAAATAGAGCTAAATGGTTGCATGTTGCTGTTCTTCTTGCAAGGATGACAAAATGATCAAATTCTGACAAATATTCAAAAGCTACTCAACGTCCTCCAAGGGGAAAGGCACCAATTCCCAATACACTACTGCTGAGTTAGACGTGTGGCACTTCCAAAGCTAAGTTAAATGCACAACAACACATTGGTAAAGTTTTCAATGCTAAATCCTGAATGATGCTACTGTCACTCACAGAACATCAGGTTCTTCAGAGTTACTTGACTTTCTCTTATATGTTGGGATACAAGTGCAGATTTCTTCTCTCAGACCCTCCAGAATATCACAGACTTTAAAAACATTTTTATTAGCATATTTATACAAAAATAATGAGAATAGGAATAAAGAACTGTTTTACAGAGCAGGGAGCTGCCTTGTTTCACAGGACCTCCTAGAATGCACAAATTGGAAACAACTACATCAATAAACCCACTAAATTACTTTGGAATATACAGTTTTAGTAAAAACTAAGACCACAGCACTAGCTATAGTGCAGTTCAGGGGACATTAGTCTTTTAGTTACCTTTGCTAACTGCCTGATGAATACTAGGCAAATGTGCTACCTTTAGATGCAACCTGCTAAATTTCTCAAGTAATTGGAAACATTTGCAAAACAAACTGAAACTAACAGACAAACAAGTCAGCATCTTATGGAAAAAAAAATCATTTTAATGGCAAATAATACCTAAATTGCAGAGTTTGAACTGCGAAACTCACCCAGTTTCTGTAAAAACAGATAGTAGGCTGCCACCTGTCTTCTAACAGTCACATCTGCAGTGCTGCAAGCTGGAAATGAGAACTAGCCTACAGTTCTCAACAGCTGACAAAAAAAGCTAGATATAAACATTTTTCAGTTTGACCCTTCTGAGATATAATGTTTCCTAAAAAGCTTCCTTCTTTAGACTCTATTTTTTGCAACTTAAAATTGTTTTCACTAAGAAATGTAACACAAGCAAAAGAGGGCAAAAAGGATAATGAAGAGAAATAGGTGGATTAACAATAATTTGGGGATTGACAAGAACTCCACTTACACAGCTCCATAAAATAAAAGTTACAGAAAATTGGACTTCCTCAGTGCTCCTCCTTCAAATTACAGCAGCAATCATGCTGATTTACTGCAGCAGCTATAGCAACTTCAGAACACATATCCACTAGATATACTAGTACCAACATTAAACTAGTACCAACATTTTGTAAGCTGACTATTAAACCCATAGCTAAATTACACACCATTGCTGCCCAGAGCGAGCGAACGCGCAATGCTCACCGAGTATCAGATGCTGCTCCGTGCTCAATAACCCAGCCCGGGGCTACGCACGCACACACGCGTTCAGCCGCGCTCCACCCACGCGTCTCGCGGCGCAGAAATAACTCTCTGCCAGCGCTCGGCGGTGCCGCCCGTGAAGGATGAGGGTGCCAAAGAGGGTCTGCGCCCGGTGCCCAAGGAGCTCGCCCGCCTGCTGAGCTCCCTCCTGCAAAACTGCAGCGGGCAGGATGCCTGTGCTGCCGCTCACAGCTTGCAGCACACGGGTTATTCACCAAGCAGTAACAAACCTCACTCAGCGGTAATCCTGTATTTCTATAATACCCATCACTAGAGGTTAAAACCCACTGGCTTTGCTAAGTAGCTAGCAAAATAACTCCTTTTTTCCTGAAAGCAACAGCAGTGCATGCTCATCACCCTCTGTGCAGGAGAAACCACCTCAGCAATCCTGCTGCAACAAAAGTTTATGAGTGAGCACAAGGCACCCAAGCACCCTTACTACCTGCGTATGTTTTAAGGAAACTGCACAGGTTGAAGATTAAGAGAAATCACATTAATGCCTTCAGCTTCCTCAAGCAAAACAAAACTCTGTTCCAGCACAACTTAAAAGCAAGTGTTTACAACGCTTGGCTCAAAACTACCTCTTGAACTCAGAAAAGTTAGCTTCCACCCTCCAGAGCAAAGGCTTGGCTCGCAGCAAGGCTCTCGCAGCTGTGCAACATTAAAATAAGATAAAGCCATTAGCAAATGGGGTAAATTAGATTATCATTACCTACTGAAGGGAAGTGAACAACATACACATCACAGACATCTAGCAAGAGCTTTCGTGGGCTGAACAGAGTACTTTAGGCCACGTCTTAATGCTTCAGGCTAAGAACACGCTTTTCCTGGAGTATGCATCTTCAGGAAAACATATGAAACATATCAGCAATTCAAGAGAGTCTTACTTAACATCCCAAAGACATCAGAACTGCTGGAATTAAAACTTGAGTGCAACTTCCATTGGGAAAATCCTGCTTTCCAGACCTCTAACTGGGCTACTCTCACATAGAAGAAAAATTCAAATCAGCAGCGTTTAGTCAGTTTTCAGAAAACACAGTTTTCCAGCAAGCTATATTAGTGTGACTGGAGCATGCTCTTACTATAGCTCTAACAAGAATTTTTTCAGTTTTAGGATTTACGGCTGCTTTTCGGAGTTGGAATCTCGCAATATCAGGCTGTAAACTCAGTGTGGGTCTTCAGTGAAGCGCGGCTGTGCACGCATGCATAAGACTTTCCCGTTAGTAGCACTGTTTGCTGGAGGACCATACGCCACTGACAGTCCTGTCCCCCCACCCAAGAAGCACACAGACTAGCACTGTGCAAATCCAACGTGCGCGCTAAGCATCTGGATTGACGAGAGAAGCCGTAACAGCTACCCTTCATCCGGCGACTAATCCTGCTGGAAATCAGGATTAATACCCCAGGCTGGGGTGCCTCCTCCGGTGCTTTTACGGAGCACTAACTCCAGCTCCGCTCTCCCTAGATGTGCCCGGAGACGCGTACACAGCAGAGCAAAGCCGGGGCAGGTGACGCAGACAAACACGGCGACACTCAAAGTACACGGGCGCTTGGCACCACCGGACCGCGCTGCGCAGCATCCCCCGGCAGCCCCCGAGTTCCCGGGACGTCTCTCCGCGCCACTTCTGGAGCCCCGGGGGCGCCAGTTGCGCCGGCTGCAGCGCGGTTCATCCCGGCGCGGCGGCGCCCGCAGCGCTGCAGAGCGGCCGCTCCGCGGGGCCCGGCGCGCTCCCGCGCCGCCCCGGCCGCCCCGTATATCCCCTCGGGGGCCGGCCCCCGGGGCCCCGCCCCCCCTGGGGGC